>OY759211.1:90035917-90635917 GCA_963662105.1 Meiosimyza platycephala
AAAGTCGAAGCGACATTCTAATAATGCAACTACATGTTATTCTTAGAAAGTTAATTGAATCTTGAACTCGAATTTGCCACAATACCTCGTCTTGAGTACAGAATTTATGGAAGCGAGCACGCTTATCGCATACAGCATATACTACATAAATCTCTAATGGAAGTGCTGCTGCTTATGATGGTGCTTCAGTTGCATACAGTGGGGTTGGCTCTAAGTAAGATATAACATTTAAAATTTGCCGACCGTAGGTGGCGGCGTTTAATGCGCTGCAACGCCAAGAAGAAAGATGTGTGCGCAATCTTAATGCGAATTTTTGGCATCCAACTTCGTTATTCGGCTTCGGCGCGATTGCGCTTTGAAGTTTAGAGCAGCGTAAGGTTGAGGAGCGAAGTGTGTTACGCAGCCAGCGGTAAAACAACAGCAGCCGCGAAATGAGCCAATTTGTATTCAGATCGGCGACACTTATTGCACAACTTATGAGCAACTTATTGTGTTGGTTATGGTTTTTTAACTGCTCAGCAAATCATCACCATCAGAATCGTCGTCGCCGTCGTCTTAGTGATGATGAAACGCAAAAGACGTGCGGCAGCAGCAGCAGCGTTCGTCAGTTTGACAAAAGTTGTCTCGCTACTGCCGAGATACAAATCTCAGATTCTTTTTGTTTGCGTCAGTATGCGCATAAATTCGCACGAATCGTGCTATTGGAGCACTCAGTTGGTTACAAAAAAATTGCATTTACTATATGTCATCAAGTAAGAAGTATCGAAATTTTAATTGCGCTTAGGGGTTCGATATATTGGTTTATATGTTGACCCAGATTGTCGATTGTCTTAGAAATAAATTATACGAAAAAATAAGAAACGGAAAGAGTAGAAATAAATTTCAAGCTGTGATAAGTGTTGAAAAAATCATTCTCTACAAAATTTATATCGAAACAAAGTATCACATTGAGACATAAATACCACATCACAAATTACGCTACAAACTTTGCTTACTAAAATGCTGAAATATATTTTATTGTCAGCAGCGTGTCCAAGCATATGAAAATAAAAGGTCACCTCAAGACGATGACGATGAATGTCGTTGTCGACAAAATTATGTGCGATGATGTGGTGCACCGTGGTGACTGAGTGACAGACGGAATTCGTCAACTGCATCGCGATGTAGACATGAAATATTTGAAATTTATTTTAACGTCCTTTAGGAGTTCGCTTGGAATTCTTTGAAGAAGTTACTTGGTTATGGTGTTGTTGTTATTGCTTGACTACTTGGCAAAGCTGGCGGTACGAAACAGGGGCATGTGTTGATTTATTTATAAACTCAAACTGAAGCTATTAAAATTTTTGTTGGCCGGGAGAAAACTCTAACGCGTGAGAAGGAGAGAGAAAGGGATTGGAAGATAGACGTTGTAGCGAGGCAAGTAGCGATTGATAATAATGAGACCGGGATTTGAAGTTTTTCGATGCTATAATTTTTTTTATCGACCACTAAAGGGAAAAAGCTTTGTTTTTGAGAAAGCCGGAAATTGATTTTTTAACTTGGCAACGAAACGCGTATTCCGAGCTGCGATAACTAAATAAAAAAAAATATGTAGGTGCACTTCATACATCCGAGCATACAAAGTGACAGACGGTAGGTAGACTGTCTACGTCTCTACATATAAAGCAAGCAGCAAGGAGCCGCCGAGCTGCATAGTAGTGCTTGCAAAATTAGCTTGAAAATATGCAATTTATAATAGTCGATCGTTTGTTTCACATCGTTTACAAATTATATACAAGGAAAAAACTCTTTGTTTAGCTACTAAAGAATGATTTTTTATGTATTTCTTAGCATACACTTATCGTCTTAATATTTTAACTCATTTCTAGGTAGTTAAACATTGTTTAAATATACACCCTGTAAGTGAAAAAGGTAGCCGACAAGCAAGCTCTTTTTTGGATCGCAAGCAAATACTTTAAAATTATTAAGCGCAAATACTTTATGACACTCTGGAATTCTTTGCACTCGTTGTGGTAAAGCACCCGCAATGCTTTTCCGCTTTTAATTAAACTTCCATAAAAAGCACCCCATTTAATTAAGATTGTGTTGCCTACTTTTGGGTGTAGGGCATAGTTACACTCACCTGTTCATGTTTTTTTAAATAACCCAGTCGTGGAAATGATTTATCACAGAACTGACACTGATAGGATCCGTCGGCTGCACTTTTAATGCCATCACTTGTCAGCTTATCAAATTTTCCTGCTCCGCTTGCCGCGGCAGCATCCCTATCTGTTTTACGCAATTTATTTGGTAACTTTATGGTATGCCCATCCAAGCCCGTCGTACGACAACGTCCCTGACGATAACGATGATGGTGTTGTTGTGAGTGTTGTTGCTGTTGCCTTTGTTCGACCAAATTATCACTTGGATTGTTTTTACCATTAAGGCATGACGACACCTCACTTTGTTTTTTGTCAACATCAACATCTTCAACAGTATTAGAGTTTTCAGCATCATCTTCGTCTGCTTCGTTACTTCGGTCCGCAACAGGCACATTACCGTTACCGTTATTCTGAACGGCATCAGTGTTACCTCGTTGCCTGCGCGTTCGTGCACCTTCTTCATCCACGTGCTGTTGTGTTGGCAAATGTGGTAGTTGTGCATGTGGATGTTGCATATGATGTTGATGATGGAGCAAATGCATTGAATTGGGCGTCATGGTGCCATCCGATATGGAGGGTGAGTAACTCGATGATGTGTGGGTGGAGTAGATATCTGCAATTAAAGTGAATTCATTTAATTAAATTAAATCTAAGTAATATGCTTAAACTATCAACACTATTACAAGAAAAAATATTATCACTATCTATACAAAGGCTTTTACAAAGGCTCCCACCTCCACCAAAATCGATCGTAGTGATAATAATAAAAACAAAGAATAAGGACTACTATCCCTTAGGCTATGATCACTATCACAAACACTAATCAAGCACTTCACAAGTTTAATTAGCAGCCTTCTAATTAATTCAGGCGCTTTGCTGATGTAATTCTGTGTAGGTGTCCGTCATCCTGATTAATTAATAAATACAATATAACTAAGATTAACAGTATCGCCAGCAATGACAGGAAATGGTTCCATGCCGCATAGATCACTGCTAAGTTTATGAATCGGTATAAGTTGAAACTAATTTAATTAGCTGTCCCGCAATGAAGCACAAGACAAAAACCTTAGATTGTGCGCATATAATCGCGTTTTCCGGCGACTCAGCTAATCACTTAAAATTAAAATGAAGAGAAAAAATAAAAACAAAAGCGTCCGCCCTGAGGTCTCTGAGGTCGTACTGAATCTCTGGACTCCACATGCAAAATAATTGCTGGGGATTTTGTTTCGTGCTTCTTAATTAATTGTGGCGACACAACGCAACTTAGTGGTATCTATCACTCACACCCGGATGACACAACGCTTTGATATTATTGTTTTTTTTTTCTTACTGTCAATGTTGTTGCTTTTCTATTGTTGTTGCTGTTATTGCATTTAAGTGACAAAAGAAGGCGTTCATTTGACTACTGTCCATTTCATTATCCATTACAATTATCCCTAGTCATCAAGCTTAAGGGAAACTGTAATTAAGCGATTCTCGTCGTGTGATTAAAATGATTGTTGTTGTGGGATTAACATAACATGGGGTCACTAGCGGGTGTAAAATACTTAAGATATGTGAATGATATCATTCATAAGTGATTGTTTGCTTTAAAATTTAAAGTCTGTTAATACAATTCGTTAAGGTCCTTAAACATAAACGTGATTGGTTATAAATAAATCAATTAGTGTTTTAGCAAGCATTCCCTTTAAGTCGTCGAAAAACATATATGTGGAGTATTATATGATCGGTTTAGTAAAATTTGGTTTTTAAGTAATCGAATCAACTCGTATTGAGTTCGAAATGGTTTTCAAAGAAGTGAACTTCGTGTGAAACAACCATCACAAAGTAAAAGCAGAAGGTGAAGTAGGTTAACATAGTAAAATAAATTTTTGGAGCATTACCAGAAGCTTGCGGAAAACTTCATAGGTCTGAAGTTTATGGCTTGGGATAAGGCAAGTAGCGCGGTCATTTTGTAATATTTTGAAAACAAAATATTTATTATTCTTGTCTATTGTTTTTATTCCTTTATACCCTTTTATACCTAAAAAAATTTTCCAAAAAAAAGTCGATTTTTTACGGTTACAATGGTTTAACTCCTAAATCAGATTTAAAAATAACGAAATATGTCATAAAAGCACTTGAGTACAGATGCTAATGTGCCTTGTGCAGAAGATCTCATCGAAAGCAGAAAAATTAATTAAGAATGTAAGAAAAACACAAAATCTGCAGAATGGTCTAGAAATCTATGAAAAATTTTCCCGGTGTTTTTGCAAGTTTTATGTGTTCAATATTTACTGTTTAGTTTAATCATTGTTTTGAAAAAATAAAAACCTCTGGAGAAACCTGAATCCAACGTTCGAAATGTTGGGAAAAATTAATTTAAAAAATTTCTGTTTATTATTTCACTTATAAGAAATGACCGAAAAAGCTCAAGAAAAAATTTTGCACAATTTTTCATCAAAAACATTTTTTATTGCGAGAAAAAAGCCTACGACGTTTGGAGAGTCTTTAAAAATGTGGCAGGTTTTCTCAGTCTAAGAAAATTATAATTTTCGTAAAATTTTATTAAGATTTTAATTAATATGATTATGATTTATGACTATTTCTTATTCTCACATTCAGAGTACAATTATTGCATAGTAGATCTTTAACGTTTGGTCAATCCTCTGGATCTGAAACCAAATTTTTGATGCGCTGAATTCGAATCACGATTTTTTTTACATTGTCAGTTAATTTTTTTTGAAACAATTAATGGGGTTCGAATGAACTACTCTTCCTCTTAGAAACCCTCTTTAAATTATATCGATATTTTTTTTTCCACCGAAATATTCTAAACTGAAATTTATTAGATATTTTCCAGTTATTCTGTCATAGTGAAACTTATGTAGATTTGTATGGAGACCTGTATAATGCAAGTAAATTTCCATTTAATATATTACGCAGAAAAAAAAACGATATACTTCAAAGAGTGTTTTGATTTGACATAGTATGTAGTTCTTTTAGACCTTTTCAAGACTATATCCGACGATATTCATAAAGCCATATGATGGCGAAGTGCTATCATCAAGTAAACCTTCATCTTTCTATCATTGCTAATTTTCCTTATAGTTTAATATTGAAATATTAGAGTTTCTATATTGTCACTTTTTTTGTTGCATGTCTTTAGAACACCAAATATATCTTTAAAATCATTTTTGTGCAGTATAATTATCTCATGCACATTCTTATAACATTAGGATTAGGTAAACCTTTTTGAATTAGTCCCATACAGCAGAAATATAATTTTTTTTGCAACAATGGCCCAAAGTTTTCAAAAAGTCTAAGCGTTCCAACAGTAGGACAAATATTCTTTTTTTGCCGATGCAAATCAATATATGACACAAAGTAAGGGAATACATAGAAATCTATGAAAAACCTTCATTACATCGACCCAAAACCCCTAAGGATTCTATTTAGCAGTAAAATATCTCTTAAAAAATTATTGATATTATAAAAAAGCTAAGAACTTATAATTTAAATTGAACAAAAATCGTTTAAAATATTTAAATTTCGCGAAAAAGCTTTTGGAAAATTGAAAATACAGAAAAATAAAAATTACCCGTGCCGACCACCTCCTTAGTGGCTTGAATTTTTTCAATAAGATTCTCTAATCTCGAACTGGGTCCACGATACAGCATCTTCAAAGCCATCATGGCTAACTGTGGACACCAAGGGTGTAAGGACACTGGAGTATCCGTTTTTATGGTTTCAATATTAAATTCTTTTACACAAAAATTTTTCACTAATTTATTTTTATTTTCACTATTTATATTTTTTCTACTGTAATTTAGTTAAATATTTTTAAATTTTCACTAATTATTTTTCATTTTGATTTTACTTAAGACATTAAACAAGAAAAAAAAAAACAATTCTTCATGTAACCCAAGGATCACAATCTTGAGTGTTGACTCGGCGACGGTAAAAAATCGGGACCAACTTTGATGATGACAACGTCTAAATGCCGCGAGCACCAAAAACTAACTGCCGAGTGAATGACAAGGAATTCACCGAAGTGAACCGACGCGAGAAAATTGTTTTATTTCTTTTTCGTATACGGGACGTATCGCCTTTTACCAGAACGGGCCAATGTTGGCAATAATAACTAATGATGCCATCAACAACAGCAACATCATCATGTTGACACTATAAGAACCGTGCTGTTGTTGTTTTCGGTATATACCATACATACATACAAGCTACGAATTTACACGAGGTGCTCTGCAATCTTTCAGCGAATTCAACGAAGCGCACACGACGAACGGGCCGACACCGACAACTGTTAACGACAAACGACAGCTAAAGACTAAAAAGACAAACGACCGACGCTCAGGGATTGGGACGCTAATACAAAGATTTCGCTGGCAATGGCGCTCTGTAAAGCAGAACCAGTTTTTCACACAACAAAAACAACAATCACAAGCAAAGCACATCCACTTGGGACCGTGTTACTGACAAATCAACGTAGTACCCTACCGAGTGCCGCATGGCGCCCAGCAGCAGCCTTTGTGTGGTCGGAGTCGTTTTGTTGTGTTGTGTTGTGTGGGTTGGTGTTTGTACCCCTGCTGTACACAGCAGTTCACTCGTTATAACGCTGTTTGCTAGGGCGTGAGTGAGCAAGCAAGTGCTGTTTAGCACGCAAGTGTGTGGGTTCGTTCACAAGTTGGGTGTATTCGGGTGGGTGTGTTGGTGAGCTTTGTTGTTGTCGTGATTGTTGTTGGTGAGTGTTGTCAATTGGTGTACATAGGCGGAGCATGGGAGTCAGTTTTATGTATTGAAGTTGGTTTTATTGTTGACTGAATTTCTTGTGTTGGTGTTTAGGTAATCGATTTGTGTTAATATGCTTGATAATGGTGTTGTTGTAGGTGATGATAAAATTGTATGTTTGAGTAGAAGAGTTTTATGTCATCCTTACTATGTATGATGCTTTATTTCAACTCTCTAGCTCAAATATCGAGAAAATAAAGCGTTATCTCAAGCATTTTTAAGACGTAAATTGCTGAGTTTATATGAAATACAATATAATTTAAGCATAGCATGTCGTATGAGCAATTTTTAATTTAAAGAAATTCAGCTTTCATCTCTCGCCGTGTACGAATGGAATTTCTGAATGGCTATAACTTTTGTAAAAATGTTGACAGGAAATGTTTTAAGAAATTAAACTGGATCTTAAAATATGATATGATGGCTACGTAGAAGAACTAAAGAAGAAGAGCTAAAGAAGAATAAAAAAAGTTGTAGGAATACAATTTTTGTAAGAATCGCATTTTAATACCGCTGGGTAAAGATATATTATCGTTGGGGCAAAAACAGTAAAAGCCACACAAAAATCAATTAAAAGATATTGGAAATAATTTTTGCTTGGGAAAACGTTTTCATAAGAAATAAATAAAAAACATTCGTAAAAACAACATTGAACATCAATACCTATTTTAATTTTAACATATTGATTGCCCCTAAGTGCAAAAACGCAACGCGAGAGAAAAGAGATACTTGATGACACCTTTTTAGCCGTGTAATTTTTAAGCCAGAAGGACCATCGAAATGTTGTCCTTTTGTCAGATATTAGGTCTATATTGCATCACAATATTAAAACTATAATTTTTATGACAGAAAGTTAATTTCAAATCGTAGCTTTATATCATCCCTTTCTCTGTAAGAATAAAGTTTTCATATTACTTTTCACTACATTTTTCATCTCATTGTTTTAACTTCAGCCATTAGAAAAAAAATCTCTAAAACTTTTTCGCATTTATTTGTCTATTTCTCTTGCTCACCGTCTACTAAGTAGAGTAATTCAAATGCTTTTATCTACTACCAACTTCATGCATAATTGATGAACTCTGCTTTGATGAGCGACACAGCCTTTACCCAGCTACTTAGACTGTGACCAAGCGTTGATAGCCACTGTTACAATGTCAACATTTCAGAATTTTGGTGATGTCATTGTTGTAGTGCAAAAAAAAAACTTTTTCGTTTGTATTTATCTTGAATTTTAGCAAATCCATTAGTACTCAGTATACCAAAATAACTTTGCTGAAAACACCAGCATTACTCTTAAGCGTATTCAAAGGGTTAATTTTGGCACAGAAGAAATATATTTAATTTTGACCGTTTGGTAAGAAAGTAGACCCAGCACAGGGAGGTATCAATGAAACTGATTTGGTTAATGGAAAAGGAGAGATGGAGAATAGATACGAAGCATTTACTTTGAACTTAACGGTAACATAGTTGTCGGAAAAGCCGCTTGCTAGTGGCTAATTCAACAATTTGGCTTCGGCAGAGAGCTGGCTGGTCGAAAAAAAGCACTCGAACATTGCCCGCCGTTTGTAGTAACGCTAGAAAAGCTTCATATAATGAACATTTTATTAATGCTTGCGGAAATTAATAGTTGATGGAACAGTTAAATTGTAAAATTCGGTCAAAAGCCTCCAAAATGCTCGAAATGCCAAATTTACTCTCTGGTTTCTAGGCCGCACATCACATCAAATATCTGATCGGTACATCTCTGATCCGATTGAATCGATATGCTCGGATCATCAAAAGTTGCAAATTTTGCAAAATACATTGTATCCATTAAGAAAAGTTGTAGAGAATATTCCATTTATTTGTGAAACAACAGGTAACTTTGAGTTCAAACCGCTTTGATGGAATTTTTCTTCCCCGACCATATATTTTTAGCCTTCATTTACATGAAGATAGTTGAACCGTGTATATTGTCTATTTTGTATGAAAATTGAAATATGTATCCAATAAACAACAGTTTTGTTTTTGTTTTTGTCTATTACTGCAGCTTTTTAAAATGCATTTCATGATTTTATGTCGTCATTTGAAGTGCTATTGTTCCTCTAGAGAGTGAAATTTTTCACGTATGCTCGAGTGTGATGGTAGATTCTATTTTTTGCATGAATGTTTTTGTGCATATTTGAATACACACACACATGCACAGTAAAGAAACACATTTAACCGACACAGCATAGTGGCATTTGTTGCATGACAACAAATTTTCAATTGTCACGTTATGTGAAAACCTCGGTTAAGTGCAAAAATAATTAAAATTGACAGACAAATGGCAAAATTGAAAAAAAAAGTTGCCAATTTAAAAGCGTCCAACGTTTGAAATAACCTCAACGTGTCAACGTTTTAAGGTTCTTTTTTTATTTGTAGGAATTGTTGAAAATTTCGCATAGCCCTTAAAATAAAGGCTTAAGAATATTTCTGATTTATTAAGGTATTTTTTTTACAAAGCTATGTCTGCTTCAAGATTGCCGGGCGTTTTTTGAGAAATGTTCAAAACATTAAAAAGTGCTCTCCTTCATATGTAGTTCTGATGATTAACAAAAAAATATACTTTAGATTTAAATTTTGCATTCGCAAGAGAAATTTTGTACTTTTAAAGAGAATACAATACATATACATATGTATTTTGAAAGTTATTTTAATATATGTACAAGTATTTTAATTATTTGCACGCAATAAGTTGTAATGGAAAGCTAACAAAAAAATCCGTTTTATTGCGAGCAAACATGATTGTCCACTTTGATGTTATAAATAAATTAACATAATTAAGAAGCCGCTACTTTTATCTGGATTATTTTCTTTTTAATACTTGAGCGTTTAGTTTGTTTCCATTAAATTACGCCTCTTTTGCTTTATATACACGCTCTCATTGGCCGAATGTTGCTTTACTATAGCTACTTATAGGGTGGAGTCGAGCATGCGCATAAATCACTTGCACGCATACGTAAACAGTTAATGTAGACGTATGTACTGTATTAGTATAATAACTTGTGTATTTGACTCACACTATTATTTTCTCGCTCTCACTCTCCTTGCGACCACGATACTGTTAATACATAAGAGAAAAGATTAGTTCAGGTTTGTTGCTTTAGTCTTTCGTTTTTATTTCTTATCTACACAAATTTCGTTTTAGTGGGTTAAAAAAAAGTCAGCTAATAGTTGTTATTTTTCTTTTCTTATGCAGTTGAATGAAATAATTTTTTTTTTGCAAAAGTTGATTATTTAAATTTTTAATGGAGATATTAGAAAGCTGTACAGATTTTCACTTTATAAATGCTAATATAAACTATAACAAAAGAATTACAATTTTGGTATTTTTATGAATTCGAAATAAAAAAAAAAATTTTTTCAAGCAAAGAAGAATCATAAAAAAATAAATCGAATCTTAAGGCCTTAATTTCAGCACTTCTTTCCAATGCATAAGCGCTGATGATAAAATAGATATAGGATACTTAAACTTGAGCAATTGATACTGAATATTGAGCAAAAACAAAAATTTCTATGCAGGTAAGCTACATATCTAAATCAATTTCATTCATTCATCAAATCTGTCAAAACATAATAATCACCTTCAACACGTCAGCACAAAGTGCAAATCATTAACAAATTCCTTATCTCAATAAATCCACTAAATAATGGTCTGTCCCAAAAAGTGAGACCCCGCAGAGAATGAAAAATGGAAAATCGATTTAGGTGAAATAATTTACCAAAATTAAGATCAATGAACAATTAGAAAAAAATCAAGTTTCTAGTCAGTTTATTATATAAAAGGATCACACAAAAAGAACTACCAACTTAAGTAAAGGATCACCGTGAAAATCATTGAGTAAACTGACAGAAATCAATCAACAGAATAAAGAAATATCAAGAGAAAAAATAAAAACAAACCAACAGGGTTAATATACAAGTGACGCTTGATCGGATGCGATCATAATCACGTTGACAGCTTGGGTTACCTGTTGATGAGGCGTTGAATTTGACAGACAGCATGATCAGTCTTTAGTCGCTTGCTCAAATGGTAATGGAATGAGGTAACTGAATTACTGACCAATCGTTAATAATGTGGCAGCGTACGCGCCAACGTGGCGTAACTTAACGTCTAGTGTGGCGTCAAAATCAATCAATAGTATAACCAGTTGTTATTTGTTGTGTACACTACTTTTTTTAAATGAATCTGTTAGGTAATAGACATGAAGAAGGTAACATATAACTTGCATAGTCAGAAAAAGTCCAGTAATAATAGATAAGCTCGAAAAAATTTACTTTTATTTGTTGTTTTAATGGTACAGGGTGTTTTTTCGAAAACAACTTTAAGAATAAAAAACTTGGCAACAGAAATGGTTGCGTTCATTTACCCATGTTTCCCAATATTATATTTTTTTTTATATAAAAACATAGCTTATATTTTCATAGTAAAGTGTTTTTTTTTTTAATTAATACAAATTCTAACATGAATTACTTCATATTATATTATTTATTCATATTAAAAACTAAAATTCTTTAATTACACTGTGAATAATATTGGAACATAAAATGCGCGAAATAGTCGATGATTTCTATTCTTCATATAAGAGTTTTTTGTGATTTTTTTTTAAATCTTTTTTTGCCGTTTTTAGTAAATTTTCAGTGCTTTAAATATTTGATATTTATTATTGCAAGATTGCTTTTCAATTGATATTTCTCACACACACATTGTATAGTTAGGGCGTATTATAAGTTCACACGACCGACTAAGTTTTCTTACTTGTTTGTCTTTGCCTAATTTCTTGAATCATCGTTGAGGTTTCTTGAACAGCTAAAAAAGATTGCAACAGGTGCATTTTCTATAGTTGCGCTTGCTGCATGCCACAAATTTCAATTTAAATCGTTCTGCTGACAGTAGCGGCGTTAATCTCACAGTAAGCTTGGCTAAACACGTGCCTTTGTGGTTACAGCCTGCAGGCGCTTTAATAATCAAAGAGGCTTAAAAGCTTAGGGTTGTTAGTTAATTTTACACAAAACACAGCTGCTTATGATTCAAGCGAAGTATGAAAACAATCTGAGAGGTGCGGGAATAGTATTCGAATCAAATAAATCAAATACTTCGAATAATTCGAAAAAATCAAACAAGAAAAAAAATGTCAAAGCATCTCGCTTGTTTTCGACCTTTTGTCACAATGATTAATGAAGTTTTTTATTTTAAATGTTTTTTTTTCTCATGCCAAAATTCTCAAGAAAGATAAAGTACTCGAATTTTAAGAGTTAATTAAGCGTCATTTTATATGTGATAATTAATTGCTAAGCCTTTGCTCTCATTTTATTTTGTCCACTTTTTCAATTCAATTTTTGGTTAAATCCTTTTTTAAGTAGCATGTATCTATCCTTTTTTTAAATTTCGTGTTAATTTAAAATTCTCTTATATTTTAGCGAAAGGACATTTCAAAATCTCAGCCAATATTTTTTTTATCTTAACTGACAGTGACATGGATATGAGCGTATGCTGGGCTAAAAATATGGCGACCTTTCACTTATCACTTGTCGTGCAGTAGAGCGATACGCTGACAGGCAGCGATCTTTTTGTTAATGTCACTGCTCTCACCCACAATAAGTTTAAGTTGTGCTTAACGAAATCAACACACATGTTGGTACACAGAAAAAAATAATGCGGTAAATGTATAAGATTAATAAAATATGAATAGCAAGAAAACTGTTGAAGAACTTTTCTCAGTGTTTTATAGTAAGTTAAAACAAGTAAATTAATACACAAAAAGTTTCATGTTAACATAGTAATATTTAAATTTTTTTACAGTGTAACAGTGAAAACACTCTGCTTTTATTATGTATATGCAAGTTCTTCATATTATATGAGCTACTTAAGGCTACAGTTACTTTGTAACTACCGCTCGTAGCCAAAGCTGTCAACGGTCAAAATTCATTGTTGGCCCTAATGTATGACAGCTTCTGGAGTGACATCAACATGTTAAAATCTCGCAAAAAAACACCAAAATTAAAAAGGACACCGATACAGTGAGTACCAGCAGCAGCAGCATACATTTAGCCGCGCATTAAATATTCAAAAGGGTACCCAGCATAAAAATAATCCGAGATGAGAGCACTTTTTACCCCTTTACTCGTTTTGAAGTTCGAGGTTTTGACTTTGTCAACTTTGCCCAGCATCATCATCAACTCAAGGGATGACACCACATTGGCTGCTGCCACTGGGTGGTGGCACTGTAGTGTGGGTGGCAGTAAAGGTGTGGGCTGTTGCTATTATGTTATTGTTAAAAGTTTTTCCATCAATGTTACCAACCGGTGAAAACTGTCACTCAAATGTAATTAGTATGCTGTTAGACTGTTAAGTTTACAAAAATATCAAGAATTGTTGTTTTTTTATGGTTAACGTAAATTGTTTTTCAATTTTCTAGAACGTTCTACTAATTTTTTATATTATTTATATGCTTTTTGTGTGTTTAGGGTAAAGTGTAGTACTTTCGTGAATTATGTGTCGTTCTGATTGAAATTATTGTAGATTCTCTTCTCGCTAAAAAATTACCGACGATATGTGTCTGTTCGAAAGCTGTCTAAAATAGAGAGTAATAGCTTTTCAGGCAAGAAAATGTCATAGATACCAATTTTACTTTTCACAAAAAATACAACTCTGTTAGATCAGAAATTATCAGCGATCAAAAAATAACGTCTAGTAATTAATTTTGTCTTTCCAAAAAAAAAAGTTCCGACAATCCAGGAATTTCCGGATATGCCTAGCAGATCCTTTTTCCTTCTTATAATAGTTAGTCAAGTTTCTCATAAAAAAAATGTAGGTGGGTTTATCAGTCCAGAAATTGTCACAGATGTCTAGCAAACCTTGTTTCTTTACATAAAAAATATATGAGTGGCAGATATTATAAAGGATATGAGTCAGTTAGACCAAAAATTGGCCAAGATGTCAGCGGTACAAAAATTGACTTGGGTATCAAAAACCAATTATTTGAACGGTGAAAAAACTAAACTGTGACTTCAACAATTACAAAACCGATGTCAGAAATACAAGGGATGTAATCCCTGAGTAGTGACCGAGTACCTCCCATTCGCCCAAATCTTAGGTCGCGGATAAAGTTAATAACAATAACTCAAGGTATCAAGATTTGAGTTTTTATATAAATTTTAAATTAAATATTTCAAAAACTCTAAGCCGAAATATAAACCTTTTATAAATTTTATGTCCATGACAATTTAATATCACCTTACTCTACATAAATTCATTCCTTTAACAAATTCAAATTACAGCTGACAATTAAGTTCTGTACACAATATTTCAATTGTCAGAATAAATGTGAAGGTAGCGGCAATTATCCTCGCTGATTGGCAAGGTTAACTGCCATCACAGTGCCTGTTGTTGTTTGGTGTCACTTTTGGAGTGGGTTGCTTTTGGGCGCCCAATGTCTTTTTCATTTCTTTGTCATTAAATTTATTTTATATCTAAGTGAAAAATCTCTGAAGTTTTGAACTTTTTACAGTTATGGTTTTTCTAATGTTTTGACATTTTTCCCTTGTTACCAGCGATGCTTTAATTATTCAGTAGCATTTCAATTCAATTAGCTCTATTTGGATTTGTGGAGAAAGTGATTGGGGTTTCAATGCAAAAATGCTGTTTATTTTTACTATTTTAGCATAATGGAAACTTCCCAGACCAACTTAATAGAAATTATAATAAAAAATGTGGTCACATCGTAATGAGACTAATTAGAGAATTGAGATTTTAAATAAATAATACTTAAATGACTTTTATTAACTGAAGCCCATAGATTCCAAATCAAAATAAATTACTTCGTGTTTAAATATTATTTTCAATACTTTTCAAATTCAAAATTAGTTTAAAGTTGTTTGCACCATATTGTGCGGTCCAGTTTCACCAATAGCGCAGCAGACTAGCTGCATTTTGTTCAGATGATCATGAACTTACTAAAAAAGGTATTAAAAAAAAGTGTGCAAATGGAACATGTTTTGTGACGCTACCTCTCGCTCCATTATATTCTTTCTGGAAATTTTCATAGGATACAAATTTAAAAATTCTTATGTGCCATTAATATGCAATTTCTACAGTTGATAAAATTTTACACTACAAATAATAAAACAAATTATATTCGCTATCAGCTCTTTCCTTGTTTACGCCATGCCCACAAACATTTGCGATCATTAACCAACTGCTACTCAGCTACTGCTTGCCCCAAATTTCATACTACATACTTTTAAGTAGCTCTTGTGGTTAAGTTGTCAACAGAGCGGTATCAACTAAATCGGATGTAGTGTAATCAAGCATGTCCATCTTTTTCTTTGCTGCTTCCTTTTCCACTTCAATTTCAATTCGAATCGCAGTTCACTGGTGGCACGCGTTGTTCTTTCATCAAGTACCGTTCGAGCGGTAGCTGATTCGGTCACATTTATTTACATACTTGTACATAAAACAAAGACCACCGCCAGGTGTCATCATGTTAAGACGTGCTGCGACTACTTTTTCAACGAATTTTACGATTCTTTTATTTATTTATACATTTTATGAGTTCTTGTTTTTTTTGCTTCTCTTCTAGTACAAAATTACGACTGATTCTGTGCGCATTAAATGTATAAGTAGACCTTTGCCCTAAAATTTGCCCCCAACCAAACTTCCTGAGCTTGCTGAGTTTCTTTAAGAATGTCAGTAAAACATGGTAAATGTTGCAAGTTTGTTTGGATCAAGAACTATGCATAAGTTGAACTCGTAACATAAAATGAACATGATAAAAATTAGTTAAGTTGCATTTGATACGTTGTCTAATAAAAAGACAATAAAAATATTATATTGCACTCATATCTTATTTCTGTATATTATTTAGGTAACCCAAAAAGCACTGGGGCGCAAAAAAATGCGTTCCAAATTTTTGCCACTTTTGCAGATTGTATATTGTGCTTACATTCGCTTTTGAGTGAAACTTTGATTATATTTATATCGAAATTTAATTTCTATTCTCTCCATAGTTTTTTTTTACCATCTAAGACCAATTAGTCGACGAAACGTCAAATACTGGCGAATATTTTAAATGGCAACTCAAACAAATTAGCTTTTCAGAATTGGCATTTGGATTGGATTTAAAGGGTTCAGCGGCACCCATGTTCATCTTCAAAATCCACTTTTGACATTTTTCTATACAACTTTTATATGGACACTTATATATTAAGACATATGTAGTAACATATTTTTTTTTAAATTATTTTACTAAGCTTAATGCTCAGTACAGTGTGAGAAAATATCAAAAAAATTCCATAAAACAAAAATAAGAATACAAAAAAATGGCTAAGTATTGTCAAATTAGTTTCATATATTGTTCAATGCGACCTTTGACCGATGAGTGAGAATTTCCCAGTCTGATATGTTTCTCTTTAAGCGAAGTTTTGTTGATAACCCAAGCAAAAAGTGAAACAAAGCCAAAATTTTTTTTTTCTGTTGAGTGTCCTTGCTTTTGTTACTCTTGTGCTTGCTTCTTGAATCGCCAAGAAAGCTTGCAACGACGCGCCTGCAAAAAAAAATGTAATATCAAATGAGTTACAAAAACAAAGGCCTGCAAGAGAAATAAAAATTTTAGATTTTTTTTCACTTTTTGCTTGGGTTCCCTACGAACCTTTGCAAAAAGGGAAACATGTCACGATTAAAAATTTTAATGCATCGGCTCAAAGGTCACTGATGATTCTATTTGGTAATAGATGAAACTAGTATGGCAAGCCTTAACTGATTTTTTTGTTTCTGTTTCATACAATCTTTTTGGTTTGGTAAGATCATCAAAGTGATATTTAACTAGCTCTATATTTATTCTAAAGAAAGTTTAAAGAAAATTGATTTTACAGCCTTATGCGTTAAATTTTTACTGAGTGGCTCTTAAAAAAAAAACCAAAATAGCGGATACAACGCCCAAAACTCTTCTTTCAAAAACTTGTGCCAAAACAAAAAAACTAGCGCTCAAAATCCTAAGCCTGGTTTCTAAGCTGAAATTCTACTACTTAACCATATTTTCTTGTGATTTAGGTATATGGTGACATATGAAAAACTTATATCTGTGGCCAATAAATAAATATCACTCATACGCCACGTAAATGGGAATAAATTTTGTAAAATAAGTTAGTAGACGCCAGTGTAATAGGCTGACACTCCAAGCCACAGATGGGCAAAATTTAGGAAGCAAGTGCACTCACAACAAAAGCAACAAAAACAACAACAGATATAAATCCAATCTCGATAGCACTCGATCTTGTTTGCTTGATCGCGGCTAAACAGTTAAAGCACAACAGTTCTTCAATTGCTATCATTTATGAAAATAAGATATTTCTGCTAATTTTTGCAAATTAATACTGTTGTATTTGTGTAGAATAAACTTTTTATATTTTATATAAGAACTGAAAACACGCCTAAGACTCACAAGCAACAACTTAAGCATGTTTTCTTCGAGATGGCAACTCTGAACGCAGATTCTCACGCAAAACTTAAGTGTGCGGACCCACATGCCTTTTTTTTCTCACACGCACGAAAAAGCGACACCTTCAGCAATGTTGGCAACATTACCAGAAACAAAACAAACAAACAAATCGTGTACGCCTGGCTTCCCAAGACTGGGGAGTCAAGCTTTTCCAATTTTTTTTCCTGCACCGCAAGGTTACCATATGTATGTCTATCTGTATATGTGTGTGCGAATGAATTATTCACTGTGTGTACGTATATGTATGTAAGTACGTTTGTTTGTCTGTCTGTCGAAATGACATTATTATTTTTGTTCATTTGTTTTACAGTGGAATGAAATGAAATGGAATAAAAAAAACAGCACGCACAGATACGATGAAAGTTTACTGTCGCTGTTGTTATGGTCGTTGTAAAATGGCTTTGGCAACCATTGGTAACATTGATGCTGCAGTAATTCCAACCGCCAGTGTTGCCGTCAATGTTACTGCTGCTATTGTCGTATTCAACATTGAATGGCTGTTCCCCAGAGACCACATGGAATTGTTCCTCAGAGTCCCATAATGCTGCTTGAAAGTGGTCCCCTAAAGGATACATCCAATTGGAATTTGTTGTTGTACACACTTTTCGCATCAGAGTTTTGCGCTGCAGAGCGCGCGTTTTGGTCAGGGGGGGATATGGGATAGTATGAAGCGAGTGGTAAAATCGGGTGTCTGTCGGTATGTGTGAAGAGTTATTTAAATTGGGCAAAAAAAAAAATGAAACGAAATCCAGCAAAAACAAAAGTTGCTGCTGTAGGGAGTTAAAGTGTAACATTGCTGCAATAAATGAATGCTTTGGTGATTTTTTTTCTTCTTATTTCTTCCTGTAACATCCTTATATGATGCTTAGGTATGTGAACAATATATAGATGAATGTGTACGAATTTATGTGTCCGCATTGAGTTGGACTTGAACAATGTCAAGGCTATGCGTCGTTGAATGATGCTGAGTGGCGATAGATCTTAAATATTCGAGGTAACTTAATTTGGAGGAATTTTACACAAGTATGTAGCATTATGAGCATGTTCGTAATGTGAAGAAGAATCTATTACGGGTAAATACTTATGGCACATACACGTGATAAAATACAAAGTTGGCTTTTCGGACCGATCACTTATGTATATACGCTATGTTTTACAAAATTGATTGATTTAAGCTTCGTGTTAGAATTTCTGTGTTTTATAATTTTCCAAAGAATATGTTAAGGTTGAGTTTACGGAAAATAGTAAGGTCTATTTATTTTAATTTTTTATCACGTGATAGCTTATATTACGCATGAGACTAAAAAGTCGTATGCCACTAAAAAATGGCACTAGACAAAATAGTCACAGATTAACTTAAAAGTCGATAAGACTCGTTGCATGAGACTCGTTTAAAGCAAGTAATTTTTTTTCCTAATTTATTTTAACGCAAAACTTCACATAAAAAAGAAATTTTTGCTTCACATTAGAGAAATTATTCTTTTGTTGTGAGTCGGAAGGTAGAACATCTTTTCTGCGAGTTTTATTTTCCCTTTGAAGTTGCCCACACATATCACAACTTCAAATCTAATGTCATCACTGTAAATAAACCGTTCGTTTCCCTTTACCGTAAATGTCAAGTAATTTTTATTTAAGATCTGCGACAATTAAGCGGTCATCAGTGCGAAACTTTTATTTGGCAGCGTGTAATTAAAGATGGTGGCTACATGTCAGTTAAGCTTCAGTTAATTGCCCATACGTATATGAAGCAACAACGTGTGCGGTTGGGTCGTGTATGATATAAAACCAGATATCACGTAGACATTTTATTTTTTTAATGTAAATTTAGGCCACAGTGTATCTTTAATTGGAAATCTTAACTAATAGTTTTATTGGGTTAAAAAAGCTTAACGAGAGATCTAGAGATTATTTTAAATAACTGCAAAATCTGTTCTAAATTTAACAATGTCATAAAAGTTTAAAAGTTACCAACTAGAAAAAGTTTGGCGTTTTTCTTGTTTATGGTTGTTGATATTTTTTTACTATTGTTATCATTGTTGGTAATATTTTTCTTCATGTTTCTTTTGTGTTGTTTTTTTTTTATGCCCAATAGTACTGCTAAGGCGTGGAAAACCTCATAAATAATATTTGTTGTTTGCAGAGTTTTCTTCTCAACGACCAAGTTCTTTGCTTTTGGCTTCTGAAATGCAAAACCAATCTCAGGTGTAAACGATTTGACACCGAGCACTAAAGCAGCGGCAAACAACAAACAGAATACAACAACTATGAGCAGGACGTTGCACCCACAAACAAACCAAACTTAACTTACTGCAAAAGTGGGTGTACCACAATCTTTGTGCGAAAAACTATGAAAAGGAAAAAATAGCTGAAACATAAAAATCCCGCTGATATCGCCGTACCACCTCTAACAAAGTTTTCTTTGCAATCTTTTTTTTCTTTCACTGACCAATTTCCCAGCTGGAATGTAGAAACTTATTTTCCTTTACAGCTCCTACACTGGTACTGCTACAAATGTATACTTTTCCATGAGAATCTTTTAGTTTTTCAATGATAAGAGTATGTAATAGAATTTAGCTATTACAGCTACAGATGCCTTCTCTTAGCTATTTAGCTTGAAGATTTATTTCAAACAGTTAATCAAAAATTAAATGGAAAAATGAAAAAAATATGCTTGTAATTTTGTTTATGATTTTAACTTAACTTTTACACACTTTCTTGCACCGTTCAGATAAAAACAAAATGTAGGCACTACGAGATGAAAGTTAAAAAAGCGAGACCCAAAATATGTAACCAAATTTAAGAAGCGAAAATTCTTAATTCGAATTAATTTTTTCTTTTTAGTTGAGTTTGAACTAATTGAAACTTTAGCGCTACTCAGTTATTTCCTATCAGGTTAAATCTTTTTATTTTGCCGCATTGTTTTTGCTTTACATGAGTTGGGCAGTACCAAAGTGTTTGCGAAAAAAATATGGCAACGCCAAAGATTTTACAAAGTCGTAGAAAAAAAGAGCACTACAAAAGTTTTTTGGTCTTTTGAGAGCTTAGCAACGCTTTGTCTCTGGGGATATGTTGGCCGGAATGAATTTGGTTTCTCACCAAACTAACAAAGAGCGGGTGAGTTTAGTTTTTAAAGCAGCTGCATTTGATTTGAAGTTTTAGCGCTTACTTTTTTGTATTTAAAAAGTTGTGACACGTTTTCACTGTTGCATGATTTATGGAAGTTGCTGCAGCAGCAGCAGAAGTAATTTCTACGCTTCATAACTCTTTTACTCTTTTTTTTGTGCTTTTGTTCTTAATACAATGAGGGGCGTTAAAAATTTTTTGGAGCATCATTGAGTTTCTTTGCTCTTTTTTATTAAAAACTTCAAATTCAGAGAAATTTTACAATTTAATTTTGTTTTGTTCTTGTGGTTGTGATTTAGTTTTGGAATTGTATAAAGGGAATCAAATAAAGTGTGATTTTTTTGGAGTGTTAGATTCTCGAATTTTAATATAATGCGCATAAATTCATTTTCAATTCAAATTTTTGTTCAAAATTTATCTATTACAGCTTGTCATAGTAAACATATGCCGGAAGTAATTTTTAAATAAAAAATATTTAATTTTAATTTATAACATTTTATTCACGTCAAAAGGAAATTTAACTCGGTACATCTTTAACTTGTTTTGTATTGTATTTATTACAATCTTTCAAAATGACATTTTCAGGATTCGTCGACTTATGGTGCAAACGATACCTTATACTCCTTATACAATTAAGCCATACTCGATCTATGGCGATCATTGTAAAGTTATTATTTGATTTCCAGCATAAAACTGCAGGAGCGTATCTGTTTAGAAGAATAACAACGCTCAATTTATTAATAAAGCAACTAACTACACAGTGAAATTTTTCTGATACATGAAGTCAAAAAATAAGAAATTTACTTTATTAAGCCTCAACGTAAAGACATACGAACGTGAAGAAAGCGAATAAATGCATAGTTTAACACGAAAAAAAGTTAATATCTTAACTTAATCTCTTCGTGAATATGCCCATTGGTAACAATATAGTTTCATTGCGCTCTAAACTAAATGACAAGAAAGAACAATGAAGAGCGATATGCAAAAAAGTACAAAAAGCAAAAATCTGCAAAAAAAAACCTACTACAAAAGAATACAAACACACAATTATGTCAAAACAAATGCAAAGAACTCGTATGTAAATCCACAAGTTAACATTTAGTTTTAGATTTCATGCGAGAAGACATTGTGACATTATTTATTATAGGTCCCATCCGGCATACTCGTCGTTTGTGTCCAAGAACAAGACATAGACATCATGGCTTACAAGATGCGGTGAACACGCACGCAGCCACTTTTGTCTGTCTGACTGTCATGCTGTTGACTTGTCTTGTAAGACAAATTTGTAATTAATTGTTACTACTAGGCTGGCAGCAAAATTTTCATCATGTGTGCTTTTAGCTGTAACTGTATGCAGTTACCACTGTTTCCGTTTCCTTAAAAAACTATGTTTCTTACGGAATAACAACGAAATGCATTTATTTTGCTATGGGTAAAGTCCTTTTTTCTTTACTTAAAACTGAAAAGAAGGTTATCTCTCTTCAAGTGAAAAGTAAAAGGATATCATTAATTAATCACAAGGACATGCATTTACTTATGTTGAAAAATAAACTACCTGCCAAATGAATAAATAACTATACAAATAAAACTTTAAAATTCTTCAGCTTTAGACAATGTTTTATGTTCCCATCTTTTATTGTCTCTTAGCTTTTAAGTTTCGTTTGCACATGAAATTTTTAGGAGAGACAATTTCGACATACATGTCGCGCAAAGGTGGGAAAAAACTTTGCGCTTTTATAACTGTGGGTTTGATTCGATTAATTATACCCTTTAAAGATCTCTGCGTTTTAATTTTGAAGCTAAACTTTTGAATTTCCTTGGGATATTCTCTAAAATTCTTAAAAAATTTGTCGAAGGATGTTGACCCTTTTCTTTAGACTTTCACTAATTTTCATTCTAGGGCACTAACAATGTTCTAAGCACCGTATTGAAAATAAGAAGTTTAAGACAGGGGTGTTCAACCTTTTAGCTCTTCGGAGCCAAATTAGAGGACGACATCTTGTTTTGAGCCATACATAAAATTCATCATATGTACATAGGTAAGTCCAACAAAAACAACTTTAATGTATAAACTTCACGAGTATAAAACAACACAACAACATCAAATTAACATGATATTGGACATTTGATAACCTAAATATATTGATATCAATCCTGTCAATCAATTAAAATAGCACCAGTCCCTCAACCTAACATTCCATCACTTCAAAGTTGACTTAATATCGTTCATAAAAAATATGATGGCACACAAGGTTGGTGATGAAAGTAGCAAATGATTTAACTTCATTTCGTTGCTGTAAAATATGAAAAAATATTTTAACGGTGTCCTTTATTAAATCAAGCATTTTATTACAACCTTTTGCAAATAAAAAGTTGTCCTCAATACTATTCCTGAGCAACACAGATCAATAAATTGCTCCCCAAACACCTACCTGCGCAATACCTCGCACAAACAACACAGAGACTGTTACGGATAATTGCTTCTCTTTTATTCACCCATACGCTACCATTCAATTCGCTTTCAATTCAGACCAATTCAACATAACTCATTGCTTCATGTCGCTGTTACCACTGCATCAAGGACGACAGCAATAAAATGTTGTCCAGCCAACAGCAGCAGCCATAAGCGAAGCGTATAACCCATCGAAATTGCTGTACAGGGTGTTATATACGTAGCAGCCACGACACTCTAGGGTGCTCTACACCTGAGTCAAGGGAGTCGTTTCGACCAGAGGAAAGTTAGGGGCAGACAACCTTAGTAGCAGCAGCAGTAGCAGCGATGCAGTCAGTCACTAGGAAGTTTGCCTAACTACGTTTTAAAAACCCAAAACAGCAATCAACACCAAAACTACGATGAAAAGTGGAGAAAAAAAAAAGCAGAAAACACATAAAAATAATAAGAAGGAAAAACACAAAACCAATGATGCAATAGAAACGAATATTAAAAAAAAAGCAATAACGAATATTCAACAAACACTCAACATGATAGGATTACATTCGATTGCTATCCATGATACTGATATGTAACAGTTATATATACGGTAATGGAAAAGTAATCGAAAGGAATATCCGCGGTTAATTTTTACCTTGATTGATGATGACTATTTTTGAAGAGCGTATTTTGAGAAATAGTTCGAAAGTCAAAAATAATCCACACAGTACTCTTCAATATAAGGAAATTTAAAGTATTTGACAGTATTATGAAAGAGGTATTTTTAGTGACGTATCCTTTGCTCAGAAATTCATTCCTTATTAGAGGGCTTACATATCAAAAAACCATATCTCGTAACATTATGAATGTATTCCAGCATATGAAACCAACTATATTCATATATAACATTCCAGGTCAACCGGGACAGATGTCCACCCAAAAATATGCTCTGCGGAAAGGTCTCAAAATATTCAAATGCTCAAGAGCTTTCGAATATAAACTATCAGTTTTCAAATTTTTCTTAGTACAATATGGCGGCCGGAAGCCGGGGAAAAATCGAATGCATGTAAAAATAAAAATTCGCAACCGATCGGTTCATATCTTGGCTAAAATTTTAGCTGATGAACGCCTCTAAAAATCTTGCGTTGACATAATCCAACATGGCAGATCCAATATAACGGTCAAAAATTCAATTCTGAGGGTCACTGATCACGAACACTAGGTCAGATTTGCCAAACTCAAGATGGCGGATCCAATATGGCAAACGTGTTGTTTAAATGTCAACCGATTTGCACAAATTTGGTATACGGGTGTTTTTGGGGTCGTTGAAAACGAATCTGAGGTCAGATTTTTATATAGTGGATTAGGCTATTGAGTTTCCGATGGAGAAGTTTTTTTTTTCAACAATAATTTTTTTTTCAGTTTTTTGGGAAACTTTTCCTAAAACTTTTTTCGACGATTATGTTTTGTATTTATTCCGCAGTCTTCTTAAATGAAATATTCGTAAGATGGCTTCGAAAATATATTCGCTTTATCCGCAAGACTTTTTAACATCCTTCCATTACTACATGAAAGCTATAAACATTACCAGCAAAAACAAAATTTTCAAAGCAAAAAAGCATAGCATACTTTTTCGATGTTATATGTATGTATGTATGTATGTTATTGTATTTTCTGTGCTACAAAAGGACACTCACATTATACGCAAGTACACACACAAGCATACTTCATGTCGTTACAAATGTTTACCACTTCCTTTCATTCATCTCGCTTGCTATCTGCCTAGGGAAGCGTTTTAAAGTGAATTGATCTACTGCCGCTTCGTTTTCTTATTTATTTGACTAATACGAGTAGTTGCTCATATGTTTTTATTGTTCATAGCAGTATTTTTTTTTTTTTTTGTTTTCATCTTATTTTTATTCATTTTATTTATTATAAAAAGCTTATTTTAGAGTACGCAAAATTAAAAAATATTGCGATAAGGTTGTGCGCCTATATCGATGCATTGATTTTTTCACCAAGAGCTTTTCTAAAACTACATATGCAGTTTTTCTTAGTTTTGGAAAAAAAAAAACGGTAGCTATAAAAACTCTCTGATTAAGTTGTTAATATTTCATTTAAAACTGTTTTTAATAAAATAACATCCACATGCAAAATAATTATCCTGCATAACATGTGTTGCAACAAACAGCCCACACCTGTTTGGCTTTGACAACAGACTTAAGAGAATTTGATGAATTGAACTTACCGGAATAGTAACTATCCAAGCTATGTAAATCCTCGTCCTCGTCAAAATCAGCATCATCATCAATGTCATCATCATAAACGATATTATGCAAATCTTCTTCTTCATCCGCTAATTCTTCAGCATGTGATGTCACTGGGTTGATACAACCCTTTCCATTGGTGTCTACAATGGCAACAGCATCATGCCGAAATTCACGTAGCTCCGTAATAGTGCGCGCATTTGACGGCAAGGACTCCAGTGCATTGGCAGCGATACCATTAGTTGGAATGTCTGCTGTAAGTACAGATCAAATATTTTAATTGTGACAAAATTGTATAATACGAATGCCAAAGTAATAATCATACACACACCCACATACAAGTTAAGGCTAATGGCAAAATCTTGGAGAAGATAACCACACGTTCATAAACTTAGCCACCAAATAAAAGGAGTAAGGAGAAGTTCCACAGCGAATTATTTTATTAAAATAATAACAACAAAAAAGTAAAGATAAAAGCATGACCACGTTGCTGAAGTTAGAAAAAGGCTAAAAGCAAAATAAACGAAGGTAAGAAATTTTGTTACAACAAACATGGCGTACAGTGGTGCGATCTGATGTCAAAAGTTGACATAAATAAAAAAGTTCGTTTTGAATGGAAAACAAAAAAAGTTTTCTTAACGAAACTCGTTAGGATGATTTTAGTTGCCACAAATTTTTACTGAATCAAGAATGGATGGATGAAATTTTATATTATATTATGATTTCACTCATTCGAGCCCCTCATATCAAGTCATGTTAGAGAAATGAGGTGCGCAATTGTTATATTTGTATATTGACCTTTGTTGTAATAAAAATTCACTGAACTAAATTATAGTGGAAAAAACCCAATCGCTCATAAACCATGTCGCTGATGTAACTGATAATTTTATAAGCTAAACAGAGCGAGAAAAATTAACCGATATTTGAAATGTGTAAAAATAAACCATCCAAATATTATTCAATTTCGACGCACTGTTTAACTTGGCAAATAAACAACGAAGCGAACGAAATAAGGAAAAAGAAAATCAATATGCTCACATACAAAGTAAGCTGCTACTGCTGCTCTTCCAAGGAAGCAACAACAACAATGAACTCAAGTTATCTTCTTCTTCTTCTACTTCTTCTGTTATTTGTGCTTCATGCGATGCTCCATGCTCCTTTGCACTGTCGTGTCCCAGGTGTAAGGAATTTTGATTAGTCAATTCCCAAGGGTACCATAATTCCCCCAAAGAAGTGGCAGCAGCAGCAACAAAAGAAGTTGCAGAAAAACACGCTGCATCCAAAATAAAGCGTACGATTTTAAGGAGCCGCTGGCATTGCTTTTGGTCTATCTCTTCCCTGGCTTGGCATGGTACTATATGCGGAAGGCAGTGTTAAGTGGGGTTCTAACTTATGCTCTTCTCTCTCTTTCAATATAAAGTGCAGTCTGTATACGGTAGTGAGAAGGATTATGCATTTAAGAGTAAACATTTTAAGAGAAAGTTATTTCTAATGCGCTTGCGTTTGTTATGGTTTTTGTTTTGCAGCGAGACAGAATTGAAAAGTCACAGTAAACCTTTTGGTTTAGAATCTTTCGAGTTAAAATAGTGCTTAGTTTACAGATATATTTTGTTAAACAGCTGATGGCACATTTTAGCAGCTTGGTAGACAGACTTTCGCTCTGAAAAGCACGTGAGTAAATTTTTGTTTATCTACAAATAATATATTTTGCCCTTTCAGAACTTTTTTAGTTTTGAGGATTTCATATAGGGAAGTGTTTTTAAATAGTTATGCATTTGTTTGTAACAATCCGCTAAATACTTTACATTTTAAATTAGTCGGAATGAGCTTACAAATTTAAATCACAAAAGATAAATGACTCATTCGATATGGATTAAGACAAAATTTCAGTCGTACTCTACAGTTAAAACTATTCTTGTGGATATGTTCTAAAACCATGAGAAATTTTTTCTGTAAAATATTTTTCCTCAAATGATGGTACAAAAACGTTGACAAAATATTTATCGAACGTTTTACGACTTTACTTGGTTTAATTTTTTTTTATACAAAAATATTTTAATTTGCATTTGAACTTGCAACGTTTTGAAAATAACATTTTTTGCTTTACTTCAATCGTAAAAAGCTTCAAATTGCATTTTGAAGTTGCAAAACTCTTTTTTACTTTGCATTAAGCACTTTGTCACTTTGGATCATATATGATATCAATTTAAATCGATGTGAATACTTTTTAAATCATTATCAAAAATGTTTATTTTCACTTTAAAAACGACATGATATCGGTTAAAAATTTTCACTATTAAGTTATTTCCAGATCGTATATTAAAAATGATTAGTGGAAACAACGTTGGGTAAAATGGTATAACTCACCTAACAAATCAAAAGTAACCTCATTATTACATCATTATATGCACATATGTACATACCTACTTATAGGAAAGCATACTCTTTGCTTTTAATATTATTCAGGGACTAAGTTGCTTTTTTGAATTTTCATTCATAATTAATGCATAATTCTTCAAACGGACTTTAGCAATGACCAACTTTGATGTTCATCGTAATTCCGCCGCTGAGACAATCCTGTACCTACTCGCAATTTTTTATCTCTTATACGTTCGTATCGTATACCATACACGTTTCAAACTCAATGCTGGTATGCTACCGACCGTTACCGTTAAAAAAACGTACCAACTTTATCATTTGCATCGTATTGGCTGCTGCTGCCGCTACAAATAAAATTAAAATTCTCACGGGAAGATTTTCCATCAATTTCGAAAAAGTCATAGAACACGGAGTGCGTGTTTTAGGTTCACGTACTACATAAGTGCAGTAATGTTTAGTGAAAGCCAGAAGTGCTAGAGAAGCGAATGAGTGCGCGCAACATAATTTTACATTTTGGCGCAAACGACTTTGCTTCATTGACGAACAAATGAATTAGACACGGGCGTATTATAAGTTTATAAGAAAAAGAATTGATAGCAAAGTTGCCTTACTGAAAAAGTACTGATAACTCTGAAGTTTTTTAAAATGTGCACATTTTCTTACACAGAAATATTGAGCTTATGAATTTGAAATTTCTCGCTTTTTCGTTTTTTTTAAAGCTTTCTCAAAATTTCTACAAATTCAGATTCAACTACGCCACTGCAGTCAACAAGCAGAAGTACAAGAAGTCCCTCTAATAGTGTGTGTGTGATACAACAA
Source organism: Meiosimyza platycephala (assembly GCA_963662105.1). Lineage (NCBI taxonomy): Eukaryota > Metazoa > Arthropoda > Insecta > Diptera > Lauxaniidae > Meiosimyza > Meiosimyza platycephala. The sequence goes on from OY759211.1 coordinate 90,064,380, forward strand.
AAAAAAGTAGCAATATGATGCTGGCTTTGCGTTTCAGAACCGAAGGCATCAGCCAGACAGACAGACAGTCAGTGAGTCTGGATAATTACGCTGACAAGAGTGCGATACTACAAGTGGCCAGGACGAGCATGAATTTGCGAGTTCGTTAGTCATAGCTAATACGACTACCGCGAAATACAAATGAAATTTTTATCCCAAAACTATGCAGTGCATCTTTCACTCATCAGCAGCAGCATCGGTAACAACTGAAGCAGGAGAGAAATTTTCTAACAAATGCAGGTCGTCATACCGCTAGTTTGACGAATGCGTTGCTGTTGTTGGCCATTTATTGCAGCGTGCAAAAGTACATACATCTAACGGTCTTATGGACCCAGTAAGAAAATGCTTATTTTACTTGGATATATATTTTTTTAAAAATTTATTTTCGAAAGAACTATATGAAGTATCTAGTGTTCTAGCTCGTTGAAATTTAAAAATCATCTTACACCATCAAAAAGTTTTTTAAAATAAGTTATCTTAACATTTTTCATTAATGCAGTCAATATTCAAAGAAACGAATATAAAATATCTTAAGCTGATTGCTTTTCTCACTAGGTGTATTCACATCTATTCAGCTGATATTCTTGTCCTAGCAACTTGGGAATTCTTCATCGGAAATTTGAATATGAATATTTGTGTAGAGTTCACGTGTTTGTCATTTTGGTTGCTTTCTGGTTGGTTGGTATGTTGAGTGTGCCTGCCACGTCGCGTCGCTGCAAACACTGAAACAGCAAGAAATTTTTGGCGCATGTATTGCGTTGTGATGTTACCACGTTGCCACCAACAGTACGATGATGATGATTATTCAACACGTCCTTTTGGGATACTTCACATGTATGTACTTCTCTTATTTTCCAAAAATTTTCCGGTACGGTTTTTATTGGTGTCATCGCAAGTTCATATGTTCGAGAGATAATGAATAGAGAGCTTTAATGGCCAATGATGAGGACAACGATGCCACACCATCATCAAACTTAGCGCTGTTTGATGTAAATGAGCGCAATGCATTGAAATGACTGCCGAACTTTGAGTTTGACGTGCTATATTCTTTTGATGAGTTCCCATGTGTAGATTAAAATAGAGAAAACATTTCAGTAACATCTTTTGAATTTACCAAATAAGAGTCATACAGCTCACCAGGTAATTGTTAAAGCGTGATATAATACTCGAAACACAATTCAATGCCTTAAATGATGCTATACGAAAGTGAATATTTTATCAAAAAAAAAATGTCCGCTGATACAACACGATTACGATGACGACCTACATTAACTAACATGGAGTTCTGTTTCGAATTTATTTTTCGCATTCAACGCTATTTTTTTACTTTTGCATTCATTTAAGCAATTACTTGACCCACCCCATTTGTTCCTTTTTTTTACCACCCATTTTACCAAACTGTCCAGTGCTGGTTGTTACTTTGACACTTGCCCCCATGACGCTTCGTTTGAATTGTGGAAAATTGTGCAGCAAACTCGTTACTTTGGCTTTTTCCCAACAATGTCCCCAATGTCTGACAGTGCGGTCCACTGGGGTCGTGCTCTGTGTGCGCTCTTAATTCGATTTGTTGCTTTGTTTACCGCGTCTCAAGAGACTTACTCTCACTGCTTTATATTATGTTGGCTGGCTGCGTTAACCAACAAAGCAAAAAAAACACAGTAAGAAATATATTATAAAAAAAAATTAAACGTTTTAGCGAAAACAAACATTTTGCAATATTTTAACGAAATAACTTTTATCTTGGAGAAACGCTGGATGCGGATCATAGCATCACAAAAAAATTTACTCATATACAGTTTTCTAAAAGGCTTATAAAGTCTGAATATCATGCCGCCGGTCTGCCTCTCAGTTGGTGAAACAGTCGCACACTGGGCTCAAATTGAGTATCCTTGATGAAACTAATTTCTCAGCTGAAAATTATATATACGAGTGACTAGTTGGAACTTGATTTTGGATTTACTGTCGTGTCATCAAGTTTTCAAAGTTATGACAAAGCATGATATTTTAGTACAAAAATAAATGACACCCTAAGCCAACTTTTTTTGGTTTTTTCCAAAAATTTCCAGATTCATTTGGGTGTATGCAAAACTTCATTTTATGACAGTATCATAAATTTTTCATGTTTGAAACTTTTTACACAAAAAAGAAAAACCCTAAATATATTAACACCTTGTTGTTAAGAAACAAAGTCAATCCCTTGAACAAAACAAACTCAATTTAAGTTGTACCTTGATGTTCGAGGTTCAGATATGGAGCTACTATTGTGTTGTTGTTGTTTTTGTTAATACAGCTTACATGGTTGCCAGCACACTAGGTTGGTTGGTTGGTTGGTGTTTTGTGTGACAAGTATAAATATGATAACTCACTTTTGCTTCATTTTCAATACACTAGTGAATAATAATGGCAAAATGAGCAACTACTACGGATGCCATCCTCTATGTTGCAAGAGCAGCCCCACTACCATGTGTCTCAAGATGCTCCCTTTAGATTTGTCACATGCATACATACACACATATTTTTCATGTGTGAGACATACATGCATACAAACATATACATATATAAAACAATACGAAAGTTTGCAGCGCGTTGTTACCCAGCAAACATTTTTAATTGCGGCTGAGTTATATTTTAATCGACGCGGCGATGATTTTTTAACCGCGTTCGAGATCACATTCTCTTGTCAAGCGATGATTTGTTTGAAATAAGCTATCCGATTTTTGAGACATTTGAGTTTTCAAATGGTTATTGTTGTATGCAAAGTGATAACATGTATTAATTATTTAAAAGCTTGTTTTTTGTGACGTTTTAGTTTGTAATTGAAAAAAATAGCACAACTATACTCAAAATAACATGAAAACAGTGGAGCAGTAGCGCAACAATGACATAGTTCTTTGTTTCTACTATATGTTAACATTCCTAGCCAACATTTTGAGTCCAAGGATGCAATAAAAATTTTTGTTTCACCTTAAAAAATAAACATTTGAAACCCGTTGAAAGAAATTATTTATAACCGAGTCGCTATCCCCTAACTAAATAACGCTTGACATCAGATATTGAGTGGCGCGTGAATGAAACTCTCGACACGGCTATTGATATAAAAAAGTTTTGTTATTAGAAATGTTAGCTTTGATGTCGTATATGGACAGTATAAATAATAAGTATAAAAAGTAATATCGAATCACGTAAAATTGTCAATTTAACTCTTGAGAGTTATAAGTTCATCGTCTGAAAAATAAATTCGAATAATCTTATAGAAGAGTCGCCAAACAATGATATATATGATTAAAAATCAATAATTTTTGTATTTGTAGTTACATATTTGACGTCCTGACGATTATAAAGAGATTCACTCATTAATGAAATCTGATCACGTAAAACTCTTCTAGAAGGCTTGTAAGTTCATCATCATATATGTGAAAGATTTTAAAATCTTCCAAATGTTTGCTAGGTTTATACTGGTACATTACTCCATACACTCTCATGTATGGCAATGTGTAATTTTTATTCGCACCAATGTTGCTCCCAATGGAACGACATACAAACATAACGACATAGTCATACACATACAAATATACGATATTAAGAGAAAAACAGAATGTAACATAAAACTTCATACCCAATACTAAAACAGAAAGTCTCATATTAATGTGGCAGTAATAGACAGTGGGCCAGATTGAAAATGTTTTTAGCTGTAAATTATGAAAACGTTAAATGAATGCTATGTCACACGCCATGTTTTCTTATATAAGATAATGAACTTTGCAGCACAACAATAATAGCTCGACACATTGCGATATGACTTATGGTTCATCATCGGCTAGCCAAATACTACAAAAAAAAAGCAAATCGGGGCCATCAAGGTTCAGCTTCTTTTATTTTGGAATGTGTACCTCTAACAACAGTATGAACCAAAAAGATTCCTTAATCCGCTCAGCATAAGGCAATTGTGTGCAAATGAAATAAGCGCTTTCAATAGGGAAGTCAAAAATGTTATGCGTTCACTTCGATCCGGCACAATAGATCTTTTTAAATCACATTGCCAATATTCAAGAATTAATTTTTAATCAAATGAAAGATAAAACATAAAAACCATTTAGAAAGACATTTTTTTACTGTTTTTACAAAAATTAAACTAACGATAAGCAAATATATTGTTTTTAATTGAAAACTGTACTTTCGGATCATCATAACATGAGCCACGTAAAGCACCTTAAATATTTATAATAACATTAAAATAATCATATTACCTAGTTAAGCACTTTGCTCCACTGTGTCTGACATTTTCCCATCTACTCGTAAACTTATGTATATCCTAAGTACACCAACGTATTTTCGTTTGAACGCTCACAGGGAATAAACGAGTAGAAAGACAATTTTCGGATCCCCAAACTTATCACAGCCTCATTTCCCATTAGAACATTATACAACACTCTTGAGAGCGAGCCATACATTATTCGCACACACGCTGGTGATAAAATACGGAAACTGAGAGAACTGGTTAAGGAGCAAATTGAAACTCTACACAGGCAATGGCAAGCAACATCTTGTAGTTGCTTCATTTTATGACGCATTATGCGCACTCTTTGCTTGGAAAAATAATGTAGAGAGAGAAAGTAAAAGAGCAAGTTACAACTGCCAAAAATAAAGTCATGTGTAAGATGTTTCCTACACCCGTTTAAGGATAGAATATGCCACCCACACTCTGTTGGCTGCCACAGTAGTCCAGGCTCACGTTATAACAGTAACAACAAAAACAGCCAGTTGTAGGGATTCGGAAAAATAACAAACTACAATTTTTCCGGAATTATTTTAAAATTTAACCTTAAGTCAAACAAAATATATTAGATCTAAGATTGTAAAGGAGATCGATACTTATCGAATTTTGGACAAAGTATGACATCATTTCAGAGCATTAAGAACTTCGAACTTCGAATAACAAACTACAATTTTTCCGGAATTATTTTAAAATTTAACCTTAAGTCAAACAAAATATAATAGATCTAAGATTGTAAAGGAGATCAATACTTATCGAATTTTGGACAAAGTATGACATCATTTCAGAGCATTAAGAACTTCGAAGCTCATGAAAATTTAATTTTATCTGAGGATTGAGGTTTTTTTCACCGCTGTTACTTTAAATACAATATATTTTTCAACTAAATCTGAGCAAAAACTGCAAAAATGGTAAAAAGTGTAACCTCGTTTTATAGGATTAAAAAACGTACAAGAAAAAATAGAATGGTCTCAAATAAGTTTGAGCTCTTAAATTGTCAACTAAGACAACTAGTCTTGTTGAATAAAGTCGATACAGCTCTATACCGCATCACAATGAATGTTTGCCAGGGAGTGTATAGGGAAATTCATAAAACTTAGAGTACTTAATGCAGAATATTTAGGAGAAGGAATACGAATATTTTAAGACCGAAGTTGCTCTATGCAGACTAACTAAATATTTATAACTTTCAATCGATGTTTTATCGTTCAATGTACGAAGTGTTTTTATCTTTCGGATCTAGAAGGTACTTTTACTTTTATCTCTCAGTTGGACCCAGCAAAACGATTAACACTAAAACATTGTCAGTGCTTTTCGTATAAAATTATTAGTCATAATTTTTTGCAAAAAGAAATATTTCGGTAAATAGATGGGTGATACTTAAGAAATTGTGGACTTAAAATATTTTTCTGCCGATTTATTTTGAAAAATATAAATAAATTTTTAAACTTGATACCGTATCTCTAATATCAACATAGTGTAAGTCAGGATGCTGCAGTCACTCTCGTTGTTGTTGTTGTTGTTCTTGTATTTTTTACTGATGACGATGTTCTCACATGGATCGTATGGATTTCCCAAGAGATTTGCGCAGTACATGAAAATAACACACATACATACATGTGTACGTACAGACATACACTCGTATAGTGAGTTGAAACCATTTGGCCCACTAGGTCGGACGCAATGACTTGAATTTTATGTTGGGTATTGAGGATAGATAGGAGACAACAACGACGGCCTTGTTTCATTTTCGATGGCTGGCTATACACCCAAGTGCCATAATCATCGCACACAGGAATATTTTCATATAATGTATGAGTATGGGACAACATGGACACATCAAACTTTATTTGGGACATTATGATGCCAACAGAAGAACGAACGCAGAGCAGCGTAACACAACGCATCGCAATCAAATACCGCATGCCAATAGTGCTACTCGTATACAGCTGAACAGACAACAAACAAATGAGACTCTTTGGGTAGGCTAAGAGACAAAATGCCACTACACTAGACACAAATTCAGATGTCATGTCAATATATCCCAACAAACAGAATTATTCGCATTACAGATACTCACTTGAGGGAAAATTTCAAAAGGATATTTAAGTGTCAAAAAATGCAAGAAATCAAAAGCTTTTAAGCAAATTTTTAATCAATATGAAAAATACCATGACAACTCGGAAAACTCCTCCACCCATTAATTGGCGCAACGTGAAGGAATTTTTGTGGGATCGACTCAAATCTAATAGACTATAGTTTATTATGGACTTTGGTGTTTTGAAAAGTCCTACAAGAAAAGTATTTTCAAGAAAAAAATTAAGGAAATTGATTTTTTTTTTTCAAATATCACAAAAAAAAAATGCCACCATATTGATAATTTTTTGACAGAAACAACGCTCTCTACGAAAAGTTCCAGGGAAACAAAAATGGTTGTTTTTTTATAAAGTAATACTGCTGATTTTTCCAAGAGTTTTTGGTGCCAATTTTCATATTCAAAATTTTTCTGTTTAAAATTGACGTCGAAAAAGTTTTATTCACTACTTTCTTTCACTTTTAAAGATTTTATCCTTGAAGATTCTTTCGGGTCTGATAACTGCTCGAGCTTATGGAGTCTATAAGCTTAAACTAACGATACTTAAATAAAATATGAATAAAATCAAAGTGATCTATATGTTACATATGGCAGATGACTTTTGTATCATCAAAATTGTTTGAAATTTGATTGAAGTTATAGCTGTGCTCGAACAAGAGTTTCTATTAAATTCATAACTTATATTTGAGAAATTCAAACTTCCCAAGTATCTGCCAAATTATGTATTGGGTTGTTCAAACAATAATATATGTATGTATTTACTGCGTGCACATGAATACAAAGAACGAAAGTCTTCATTTTGGGGATACCCTTACCAACAGCAGGATACAAGATAATGACTAAGAAAGGATTATACATTGCTACTCGTAACACAACGATAAACGAATATTTCTTTGTAAATTCATGCTCATACGACAAAAATGAGAAGTTCAACTATCTTGCTTGCATTTCGAGGAAATTTTGATATTTTCAAAATTTACGAGGCAGCTGAGGATTATTAGCCGGACATGAATGAAAATTCCCCAGACATTTGCCAATGCGTTTGCATGCGCTTAGTAGTCGTTTGGTCGCTTAGTCTACAGCTCGTACGAATTGTGCTGGGCAATAAAATATGCAAATTGAAGTCAACTTACCAATGATGTTGTTGTGGTTACTGCTGCTGCTGTTGTTGTTGTTGGTATAGTTGTTGTTCTTTGAAGTGTTGCTATTCTCAGTTTCATGTGGTGGGTGTTGTTTGTCTTTTGCTTCTTGTTCTTGACATACATCTTCGTCATTGTCGTTGTCATTTTCAACTTCATCACAGCTTTGTTCATCATCATCGTTTTCGTTGTCGCTAAAAATTTCTTCTTTGGGATCAAGAAGATCTATGGATTGCTGCTGGTGTTGTTGCAGTTGCCCTTCTTCACAGTCACCGGATTCACCAACTGAAAGTTGAGAAAGAAAACTTTTTTAATTGGAGTTGGAAAAATCGAAATATAAAAGTTACTTTTAATCTTTTGCGACATGTTGTAGAATAAGTTTTTTTTTTTAATAAACATTATCCAGTAATTGGGGTTATATTTGGTAAGAAATTAAGATACTTGATTCCATGGTTTTTCCCATGCTATAAAGTTTGTGTAGTTTTTAATTTCGGTATTTTGGCACTTTTATGAAAGAATGTCGAAAGATTCTGACAGGTTGCAAAAAGGGGGTTATTAGTCGATAATGATGGCATATCTGACCTTGAAAGTTTCGTGTGCCTCTTCGTTTAAAAAGCATTAATTTAGAATAATGCCCTATATTTTCTTTGCAAAGATCTGGAGTGTTGTACTCGTAAGAAAGTATGAACTGAACTTAAGCTTCTTTAAATATGAAAATTACGCGTGATAAAAAAAGAATTGAAAGGTTTGGTTGGATCTAGTACGCTAGTAAAAAAAATATCAGCAAAACTTATACATTCAATGATGAAGAAAACAGATAGTTCGAGATTCGATCTACTGATCTGACTTTGAAAAAGTTTCAAGTTTGAAGAAAATAAAATTATTTTGCAAAGTATTGTTATCCCATCAAGTAGAGTAGGGCTTGCATTGACACCCCAATAGTGTAAACACCTTAACTATCCGATATTTATGGTTTTGTCTTTAACTACACCATGGAGGTTATTATTTCATTATTTTTTGATGCGGCATTTTTTTTCTTTATTTCATTGGATCATACACACAAACGCTGACACCATTATAAACTTGCATTTGTTTAGAGCGCTTAGTGGCCATTTGGGAGTTGCAAGCGGCTTCGCAAGCCATATTCAACATATCCTAAGTTCTTGCTGTTGATGTTGTTGGTTGGTTGGTTGGTTGTTCCTGTTGCGAGTATGTGCGGAAAATAATATATCGCTGTATATCGCTCTTTATTATTTCCTTTACAAAATAAACGCTTCGCATCCGCACCTTTTTTTTGTGTTTGTTTGTTAAACCAAGAGCTGCTGACGCCAAACGCTGCTTAAATGCGCCAACTTAACTGCCAGCATCCATAACAGGGTAACCAAACCAAACCCAATTCAAAAACAACCAACCGACCGACCAAAGCCATTGAGCGTTTGCAAGTTTCGAGTAGACGAGTACAAGCATACACCAGTATAGCAACAGCAGCAGCAGTATAGCTTGACTGAGTGCGAAATGCACTCTGGGGGGCTTTAAACAAAAATGAAAATCGCTTGCATACATATGGGCGCACAAAACCCACATTTTGCCGCCAACACGTCTGCGACTCTTCTGCTTAACTCTCACACAATCTGTTGTTATATGCAGTATAAATGCTGGTACACCTTCAAACACCTTAAAGCGTCCAACTACCATTTGCCACTCTGCCAGTTCGTATTTCATTTGCTATTACTGGTAAAAAGAATAAAAAACCCACCCAACATTTTTAACGACCATAACTACTGCGCTCAATTTTAGTTTAAAATACGCGTTTTGCCACTATATGACCTGTAAGTCCCAAACTCAAACTCACGTTACTAACATCCACTCATTCAGAAAATGTTCGATTCCGAGTAGGAAAGTTCAAAATGATGACTAAGGAATCTTTTCAGACAATTTTGGCTTATTATTTTCAATCATTTTTTTCTTTAGTTTTAAAAGATTTATCATTTTTATTTAGGGCTCAATTTGAAACAGAGCTTTTTTTTAACTTACAGTTTCAATAACGAGCAGCTGGGACTACAAACGTAGTAGTTTAAACAAGTTCATTTTGTATTTGTCAGTCAATGATGTGGAATAAGTTAGTTTTACAAAGTTCATATTGTAAGTTGATTCAAACTTGCACCTTGGTTAACTTGAATACTGTCAATCCACAATGGAGCATGTTTAACTCAATCAACTTTTTTTCTTTTCGTTGAAGCAGATCTAATACAAATTGTGAGATTTAATCAACTTTTTGTAATGTTTTGGTCACCAATACCACGATTCCACTTGGTATCATGTATGTGTAAGTTACTGCTATTGTTGTGTCCTTTTTATGGCAGCAACCAGTTCCTACGGGTTTCATTCATACTAACCATACCACGTTTTCCTTTTTGTTTTCATTTAAATCTTTTTTTTTTCCTGTTTTTTTGCATTTCTATTGGCAGCCAAACATCCATCAGCATCGTTCATGGTCCATGATACAAACATCAGCACGAAGTACCTGTACGTACATATGTATGCAGCTTATGCAGTCCAGTTGAGAGTCCAGTTCATACTTGGTTGCTGCTTTTATTTTAAGCTTTAATATAATAAACCACAGATAACCGCAAACACACTCAACCCCATAACAAGAATGGCCCCCACCTACCTCCAACTTGCTCTTTCTATTTGCAATTTCAAATGCGCCAAACAGGAAAAAAGGATAACGACGTTGATTTTCCCGTTGATTCCTTGAGGTGTGATTCAAATGTGTCCTTTACAATATGTTTGCGCATTTCTTGCTGCATACTTTGTGGCGCTCACCTCAAGTGATGCTGAGCTGATGTTATTTTTGTTTTTAGTTGTTATACATTTTGTTGTTGTTACTAACGAAATTTATGAAAAATTCAATTTAATTGCACGATTACACCTGACTTTTTGTCGTTGTCCTGCGTTTGTATTGTTTTGGTTTCGCAGGACATTTGCTGCTACCATACATAGAGTGCATGTAGGTATGTGAAGTCTCCCCATACTCGTCTCTTATTGATGATAAAAAATAAAATAAAGAAATACGTGCAAATAGAAATTATCCTTGTATGAGTGTCTTGGGAGTGCTTAAGCTTAATCTGCATATACGAGCGGCATACAATACGCGCGCTGTTTAAAGAAATAAAAAAATAAAAGCAAATTCGTTCTAAAAAGTATGCTACGGTATTCCATTATAATTTTCTGCATGATCGACCACTAACATTGAGGCGCTGTTCTAGTAGCTGGCATAACTGCTTCTTCAACAAATTTTATTGCTTTGAAGTTTAATTACTAATCGTATGTACTGTAGTGCATGGAATATTATTTACGTAATCCATATTGTTAGTGAATAAACGCGTAATTCTATGTGAATACTGTTGCTTGTAATCTTTAGCAATATTGAAGGTTGTATGTTTTGGAATGAGTCATTTCGACTTGATATCTGTACTAACGTTGTGCACTTATCGAAAAAGCTCTTTATATAAATTTATATAAGCACGGTGTTGCAACAGGGCCAATAAAGTATTGATGTTAAGAGTCTTTGTTTTTAACTTCCTAGGAACTTTTAAGTAACGCGATCTTGATCCTATGGTGTTGGCCACATGATGTTCTTACGAAGTTGAGCTTATGCTAAGAGCTTTTGAAACTTTTCTCTTTCGCTAATACAAACGCAATGTTTTTTATTTTTATCAAACACTGCTATTAATATTGTAGCAAGATTTTCACGCAATGCTAAGAGCTTTCTCTCTTTCATCAAAACAATTTTATTTTTTGACAAACGTGTTGTTGAGGATCTTTCTTTAAAGTTATAAAGTAAATCGAGAAGCAATTTTTGATTTGATCGCAGTCTCGACGGTCAAGAGTTCCATCTAATGGATCTTATATAAACCTTATCTTATATCTCCTATATCCTATAGGAATCTTGCTGAGAATGTCGCTATTCTCATGGATCGTCACCTCTTTATTTATTATTTTTACTACGTAGAATATGTACTCAATACATGAAGTTGTCCTCACTTTAAGCAACCAACCAAATACCATGTCAACCTATTATGCAGAAGCATTTACTTTCGTATTTATCTTTGCCCTTCAGAAGCTCATAGCAGCCGTAAAACGTATGTAGGTATATAAATTAAGAAATATTTTCTTTGCAATTTACCAATCAGATAAACTATTGACATTTATTGCATTTTAGTTGCGAGTACACTTATTGAGGGCAACTCAATTCATATGGTAAGTCGTCCACTTACGCATTCCCAAAGGACTTTGTTATGACTATAAATGAAGAAATGGAAAGCTTTGGAAATTCATTTATCAATTTTGCCTATTCAATTTTTGAGACAACGGCAACAACCAATATAGCGACATATGCTCGCCAAAATAACGTATATTCATATTTGTTGTTACTTCGATACTAAAATACAAATCGAAGAATTTTCAAACTGCCAAAGCTTCATGAATCCCAAGAGAATTTCGCCAAAAAGTGAATTTGATGTGAATGCTGTTGTTTTTGTTATATCTCTTGTTTTTGTTGCTAATATACGTGAGTACACACAAAGCCACCGTCCCACTCTTTTCACCCAACAAGGACACAAAGGAATGTAGAGAGTACCTGCCATTATTTTGGGGACGGACAAAAGCAACATTTTGTGCACCCACAGGGGAATAGCGAATCGGCTACAGAACCACCAGTTAGTCAGGCTGCCAGCTCATACTACAATCTACAAGTACTATGTACGTAGGAGCCTCATACGTCATTCGTAGGTACATATGCTTACACATATTTGGCCACATATTCAATATACAATAGGGTGTATCTAAAAAGTAAATAGAATTTAATATTGTCTAGTTTTTAGCACTTCTTTGCGAGTATTCACGGTTGCAGTACAACATGGGTAAAGATGGGCTTTTGTTGATTTCGTATGCACCAAAAGAACGCGTTTAATATTGGTATCGTTAACAAAAAGATTCCATTATTATTGAACTGATAGAGAAAGCTTGAAGAGTTCTCATAAGAAATGAGTTTCTGTTGACGTTGGAAAAGGAGAGAAAGCTCAAAAACTGTATGTATGTGAAAGCAGGGAAAGAGCTTTTCTAATGACAGACAAAAAGAGAACTCAAAAAATTGGTATGTTTCGAAAAATTTTTTAAAAACAGATCGTTCCTGAGCATATGATCAAAAGCTTTTAGTCTCAGTTAAGTCACATGCAAGATGAATTTCATATTTCAATTTTATTATTACATTACAAATGAATAGAAAAGTATTTACAATTTAGAGTTGTCCAGAACATTTCAATGTATGAGTAAATTGTGGAAAAAGTTTTTAGAATCTCTCTGACGATACATCCAAGTTAAAATTTTAACCCTAGAAAGGTAAACCTCTCAGGAGCAACTTTAAGGGTAAACTTCGTAAATTTATGAATGCTGTTTTCAATGTTAAATTTAAAATAAAGTTTATTTTTTTTTTAAATTCAAGGTATACAGTTTTATTAAGCATTTTTCAAAGATTTGTTTTTAGAATTAGCATGATTAGCACAATGAAATTGAACGCAATAAAAAAAGTTAATTTGGGCTTGTAAAAGTTTACCCTTCTATGGTTACATCGCTATGTAAGTATATTCCGATACGATCTTTTCTAAACATCAATACATATTCATATTAAAAATTTTTCAATACATCCAAACTAAAAACCCATGCACAAAGTGGAAAAACAAACAGTCGAACTAAAGCGCCACAACACAGGCACACAGAGAGCCGCCTTGTATTGCGACCAAGCACACACTCACACAAACACAAACACATACATATATTGCATGACAACAACAAAATAACAACAACAGCAGCAACAACAAAAAGCAGCACACAACACAAGCGAACCAAAGTGAACTAATCCTCAAGGGAACTCCCATGGGATTGGCTTGTCCCTAGAGAAATACGAACGATGGGTTTTCTATGTTTTTCATTCAGGAAAAAAAGGAAGAAAAAACTTTTGCTTTGCGCCACTGTTGCCATTGCCTGAAGAAGAGAGAAAGAGATACACACCCGTGATAAGGAGGATGATGATGGGCTTAGGAGCACCGAATAGACAGGCAACACGTAGACTAGCAGGCAGGCGGCAGCATTGGGTGGCATTGAATCACATTGGAATCCCCAAAGCAATGCAGCACTGTGTCGAGTCAAATCCAGCCAAAGAAAAATGGTACCATACCGAACTGAACGGTAGCGTTCATATGCATAGTAGTTCGGTACGAAATATAGGAGGGCAGAAAAGATACAACAGTTTTAGATGCGTTGTGGATGATGGCTTAGCGTTGTCGTAGTTCACATAGGGAGTAACTATACCATATACTATATGTACGTATAGTGTGTTGTTGTTCTCTAGAAAGCAGGCGGAGACCATTATCGCCGCTTGCTTCGTATCGTCATCATAGTCATCGTCGTCGCTCCGTTTGTCAATCCAAAGTGCTACAATTTGAAATTGGATTAAATATTTATGCTTGAGCACAATAATCACTCGAATACCAGGCGGAGAAATGACTTTGAATTAAGGTAGTAGAGCATTGGTAGCAGGCAGCAATAGCAATAGCAATGGCAACAAAGTGAAAATGCGGTTTTAGTTGCCAGCTAGTGTCTCCAGAGAATTGTGGCAATGTGGAAGAGCTTCCGTGACATTTGCATTTGTTATTGCTGCCACTAGCACAGCGCCACCATTGCTTACGCCGCCAGTTTGACTATCGAAGCAAATCAATCAGCCACAAACATGGGACAAATGTGTTTGGTAACAATAACGCAAAGAAGTCTAAGTAAAATAGTAATAACTTGATTTAGATACAGGCGCTTTCTAGTTTGTTAAATTAAATTAGAACTTAAAATATTATGTGAACTTTGTAGAATTTGCGATAGATTAAGTTGTTCAGAAACTAAGCAGTGCTCATTATTCATTGCAATGTAGTGTCACCTGATATACGTTGGAGAACTATGAAGATTTGAATTAAAAAAAAAACTTATACTCCAGAAAAATACATATACCTATCACAAAAAAAAACAAAGGAGATAACCAGTGGCTGGGAGTGCTCAAAGTGACGCCATTTAGGAGGTGACACCCGATGCAAAAATATTTCTTTTGTTAGGGTTCCTTATATTTGCTGGAAGTGTTCTTCACTGAAAAGGTTGATACCCATGACGACCAAGTGGTGAACGTTAGGGACAATAATATCTTTTTGAAATTTGTATTCAACAAACGCAGAAATTTTTCTTCTACTTGGAGCTAGCTATTTTTTCGCCCAAACAAAACCACTTGGAACATTTTCAGTTACTGAAAGTTTTCCCTTGGATAAAGAATTGAATGAAATTTTTTTTCTTGGTGATGGGATCCTTACAGGACAAATAGAAAATATCAAGTATATCTCAAGAGTCAAAAATATCTTTAGCAAATGACAACAGTTTGGTTTAAATCAGAGAACCTCAGGATTTCTTGCAATGACTAATTTGAGATTAAGAGCGAGAGTTTGATAAAAGTTTAAATTTCTGAGACAATTTCATCATTGTCCATTTATCCAGATTAAGCAAAATTCACACTGCCAACTACTGCTACTTACCTTTTAGAAACGCCCGGGGTTTCGCTTGTTTACGTCGCGACATAACCACCAAACTCAATTTAATGCCTTCGTTTAACACCACTTTGCACAACCGATAACACTAGCACCACGGCACTCTTCAATCTTCTTTGTCAAATCTCGTGGGAGACTTCGTTAGTTTTTTTTTTCCTTATGTTTTATGTTAAGCTTAAGGTTACCACTGAGAAGACACACGTAAAAATAGTACGTAAAGAACATGTATTTTGTTGCTTTTTAGCTGCTTTTCGCGCGCGCGTTTTCACTTTCACCACTTCAACACTTCCGGCGAGCGCGTGTTTATCCTTGCGGCATCATTGACGGAATGTACAAGTAGCAGGAAACTTAGAAGCGTTTAAGCTGTGCAGAGTGCATTCGCACTCACTGGGTAAAGGAAAAAAAACTCTCTTCGACAAGACTTTTACAGAAAGCACGTGGAAGAGTCAACCACAGCTGATGACAACAGAGAGAACGAGAGAATATCACCATAGTCTGAGGTGCCAACAAGTAGCAGCGCTCTTTGTCTGCACACCCAAGACAAACGAGACGAAACATTGGCAACAACCCTCTTCATGTTCCAAATACTTCGTCCTCCTCGACAACAAGAACTCCCAAGGGGCCGGCTTTCAATGTTGCTGCAAACTCAACATGCCGGCAATCGCATTATGCTGGTGAAACGCACCTAGGTCAATATAACAGCAACAGCAACGACATTTTACAATTAAATACATAGGAACGCTTTGTCTGCCCCGTTTGATGTGATTTGGTTCGAGTATTCTCATAGGACAACCACTATAATCATCCCTTGACAATTCACGCACCAATCGAGCGCGCGTAGGGTGCTTGCGAATTTGCTTTGCTTGCATAAAAAATATCGTTGTTATGTAGCTCCTAACTTAGCCCAGACACTTCGAATTCGGTTGGCGGTCTTGTCGCATGCTGTGTCTGACTGCTGTATGCGCTGAAGCGCCGCTGTTCAGTAGTCGGATGCACTACGGCATGTAATTATAAAGTCAAATGTATTTTCGTTTAGTATGAAGTTGCTACTTGAAATTCGCACGTGCGTATGGGGGGTCCTGGGTGCACCGCAGTCAATATCAAATTTTTTAGCAGGGCGCGATCTTAAAGTTTTCTAGTTTCTCAGCAGCGGGAACAGTTTTCATATTTTTGATTTTAATTGAGTAAAAGAAGGGCGTTCACATGTTTTGTTGTCGTGAGAAAGTTAAAAGGGAATACACACTAAGTTTTTAAACTCGTTGGTTTTAAAATTTTTATATAAACACGGCGCGTATCTTGACTTGCCGTTAATGTCTATTGAAAAGCATTATTTCATAATTTCAGATTTTTCAATAACCTTGACATAAACGATGTCATCTTGGTGTTAGAAAGTATGGTGCTGTGGCATACGTTTCTTTTTCGGACACATGAGAAATAACTTTGGTCTGATAATGGGATCTGCGATT
Organism: Meiosimyza platycephala; assembly: GCA_963662105.1. Classification (NCBI taxonomy): domain Eukaryota; kingdom Metazoa; phylum Arthropoda; class Insecta; order Diptera; family Lauxaniidae; genus Meiosimyza; species Meiosimyza platycephala. Next base: position 90,081,032 of record OY759211.1, read on the forward strand.
TTCAAGTTCAAAAAAAATTGTTCAGCATACTCTACAACATACTAAAATTTCAAGAAAATCGGCAGTGTGGGGGTTAAAGGGCAAGTGTACATAATGTGTAACTACGTATGTAACTACAGTTTCAAAAAATTTAACTAATTTTTTTGTTTTCCGGTAAGAAAGGAGTTAGTATAAAAAATTTATACAAATCTTACATTATTTTAAATAAAACAAACTAAGATTTCTCAGTATGTTAATGATACTACAGGTCAATAACACAAATCGTAACGGTTTAAAAAAAAAAATCAGAAAATTTTCATGTCTCGAAAACTTTATGTGAATATGTTTATTAAATTATATTTAATATGACATCCATATTTTATAAATCTATCCATAAGATTTCAACTTATAATGATTCTTGTGTTGGGAACAAAGGCGGAGCTAGAGGGTATGGTGCAGCTGCTCTGGGTGCAAAGGCTTTGGGACGGCAAAATATAAAATTAAAAATTTATATTGATCACGACTTAATAATTTTATTAAACTTTAATGTGAGTTATTGCCTTATTTTTAAATTAAAAAAAATTTTTTTTTTTCAAAATAAAATTATGTTATTGAGCTTTTCATTTAACTCTTTCATTTGTTCCTCATAACCACTCATAATTCACTGCTTCACCAATTTTTCAGGAGCTCAGTATCATAGAAAGCTAACCAGTATTCACCGCTCAAAATATAAAAAACGCCCAACACAGCAATTGAACTCAACAAATCACCGCACATTTAAATACAATTTATACAAAAAGGGTTGGACCCCTACATAAGTAACCAACTACATATTGAATTAAAAAATATGATTTTTTGCATGAATGAGTTGGGGTGATTTTGTCCACGTTTTAATTTCCGTTTTCTTTGTTTTACCTGAAGGTACTTTGGTGCTTTTGAGACTGTTATCTATACTTGAAGATCTTTCACTTATTTGCCTGAAATCATAATAACAAGGGTTTACTTCCCGTTTTATTAATTCGATTGATTTAATTTTAAAATTAAATATTTGTTTTTTCGACGAGTTGCGCGCTTAGTCCCTTGGTTTCAAGTTATATTACTAAAAAAAATTTTACCTATGTATGTACATAAGATTCTCTGTGAAGTGAATACATACAACAACAACTGCTCTAGCTAACGTAAGAAACTAACTAATAACTATTTTGCTATCTTCAGTAATATAAATATGTTCGATAATAAATAACCTATGGCAAATTATTTTTCACAAAATGCTTGGTGAATTTCCATCATCAAAGACCGCAAAAACAATTAACATTTGTACTGTACTGTATTGCACACCACAACATTTGATACGTAGTGTGCAAAACTATATTTTTGGTTTTGGTTTTTACTTAAGAGTTCGAGTGGTTTGTGTCATTGGTAAATTCAAAGCAATACAAAATTAGTACTAATTTCACCTTCCGCTAATAGTTAACAGTATTCTGTTAATAACATTAAAAAAACAATGTAGAAAAGACATGAGTAGTCTAAAAAACTTGAACAAGTTGGTGGTTATTTAAATTATCTACGGGCGATATGGCCCGGTTTTAACAAATAGTTTGGTAAATTTGTGGATAATGAGATCCCAGAAGCAGTTTTTTACCCAACATATATATCGTTACCTTAATATAGAAAGGCCCTAACTAATGTTCTGTTCATTAAATGTACGTCTTATATGCCTAGCTAGTAAAATTATTTTTCAATCAAGCTCTTCCGCAAATACAATGTGTTATTATATAAATTTCATCAAAAATTCAATTTAGCTTCCGTGAAAGTTAAACTTATAGCACACAAACAAATAACAGCAATCAAAGGTTGCCGTCTATACTAATATTTTTGATTATTGTGATCATATAAATGATTTGGGACTTCTCACAAAAATAATAAAAAACTTGGATATAAATCATTTTCAAATCATATTCCAATAAGCAAACAGGCGGAGGTTTATCGTCGATTTCCATGCAACAGCAATTCAACGCAATTTCATTTTTTTTTTTTTTTTTCTTGGAATCCGCTTGCACATTTTCATATTTACGTATTTTATTAGGTGAAAGCCAAATTCTAGCTCCATTATTCAATTCTCGAGAGCATGTCTGCTGTACATCATAATGATGTGACAGGATAATACTTTTTAACTACCATGGTATAATCCATAAAAACATCACACCATCTAACGTTAAACTTTACATCACATTATGATGGAAAACCTGCCTTATCAATTTTCAGCATTCCCACAATCATTCGTTGCTTCACTTTGTCGCTTCTTTCTTTAGTCTCATCATAACCTGATTTCATTGATTAAAACGAAATTGCTTGTTTACTTGAAACGCATGTGCAGCTGCCACTGATTTACCCAATCCCAAAAAAAAAATTCACTCCACCAACACGCATGTCCAGTGCTGTTGTTGTTCGTATGGTCCAACATATGATTATGTTTTGCTCATCCTGCACCACAACACCTTTTTCGGTTGTAGACTTTTGGTGGTGCTCATCACCTTAGCGCCGACTAACGCAGCAGCTTCTTTGCATGTTAAAGAAGACCAATACGTCTGAAGAAAAACTTATCGTACAACACATGCTGTACATCAGCAATACCGTACTTTTAAAATTTTCTATACTTCTTAAATGTGACCAAGCATTTGTCGTTTTATTTTACGCACCATCTGTCGAAGAATTTTTTTGCACTTTGTTTTCATCTTGTCGGTACAACTCCTTTTTTTCCGTATCTACGACTTTTTACTACGTCTTTTGGACTTATTGTATTTTTTTTTTTTTTTTTGTTGCTTGGTAGCGGTAAACGCTGAACGATTTTTTTGTCTTTATTAAGGGTTCTCTTTAGCATAGTAAATTAATAAAAGACTTATTAGAGTCTAGCATTAAATATGTACACTTAAAAATTACGAAATTTTTATCAAGGACATTATAGTTGCAAATAGACAATATCCAGAATTGTTAGATTATAATTATATTTCAGTTCACTGTAGTATATCCAACGCCGGTGTATTAGCGAAGACCGTGTTGGACGTAGTATAGTGCATCTGCATCTGAAGACCGCCGCGGAGCCAGCATTGGACATATTGGAAAATGTAAGCTCTGAGCCGCGGTCGAAGGCCTCCTAAATAAAATACTAAAGTTTCAAGAAAATCGGGAGTGAGGTCGTTAAAGTAAATAATAACCCACTATTTTGTATTTATCATCAAATAAATAATTTCAGACAGAATGAGGTTTATAATTTCTATAACTCTATTTCTGTTAATATTTCCAGTCATGTAGATTTCAGTACAAAGAAATAAAGTTTTATCGGAAATATATTTTTTTTGAAGTATAATTTTGATTAAAAAATCATTTCAAAAATAATGGGATAAAATCTTTATTGGCACAATCTAAGCGAAATTTTTCCACTCCACTCATATGGAAACTTCTTGGATCTTAATCTGCACACCAAATAAAATAGAAAACGTACATTTTAAACATTAATTATTTTTTGGTTTACTAACTTTGATTTTCCAACGAAAAATAAATAACTGTTTTTTATTTTTTAATTACAGTAGAAAACCTTAACTTCTACAAAATAATTTAGATACAAAATTATTTTCAGTGTACTACTTACAGCTGCCAGTGCTACCTTCTAAAGGACTGTGCCAAGCACCAACAAAACTACTTGCAGGAAGGCAGAATGGCAGGCAGGCAAACAGGCAACAAAGCAGACAGGCAGCAGGCAAAACCCGAAAAGGTACGAGCAGCGCAACGTAGTACGAAACAAATCATTCGCAGTTGAACCTTGAATCGTTAAGGATGTCGTGTCGTAAAAACGTGGAGTGAAAAATAACAAAATAAAAATTTTTAAAATTACGCTGAGAGAGTTTAGAGAAAAGAGATAGTATCCAAATACAAAGTGTGCAACATTGTTTGTACATCCAGGGTGTTATCAAATTTATACCAAACCACCCACGGAAGAGCACCATATAGAGACACTTCAAAAGACGACACGACAAGTGTATAACAATTTTATTTAAAAAGTTTAGTGAATTTATAGAAATAAATTAATTAAAACTACTATAAGGATAGAGCATCTGAACGCCTAGAAGCATGTCCGAGAAACCTTCGGAATATTTAAAGCGAACCTGCCTAATTTGCGGATGTCATACAAATCAAACCATTAACATCTATGAGCCACGTAGTGGGCCAAATATTGTGCAACTGATACAGGCCAAGTTTAAATTTCAGGTAGGTAACACGAAACAAAAAGGTTATTGGAAGAAAAGCAATAGAATTTTCATAAAATCCTTCAATAAATTTACTCAATTCTTAAAGTATAACCTAACACTACGCTCCGCGCAACATAGCTCATCCTGCCTGCAGTGGTGGATTCGATTAAAAAAAAATCAATAATCGCGCAGTACCAAATGAGTCATCATCCTCGGTCGAGTGTCGCAAGCTACTGCTACTCAGTGTCAGGCAGTGCAAGTTTGATAGGTGGGTCGAGGGTGGTTTAGTATTTGTCGTCATTGTTGTTTTGTCATCCCACACCCAAAATATCAATAGGTCACCCGCCTCTTACTGCTGTGGGTATGCAGCATCCAGTGTGAACTCGCACTCATTTCTGTTTTTGCTCCTATAATGCGAATGCACAGTTGAACGTGTACGAGTGGAATAGGAGTAACGACGTCATATGTCCCTTGCTGCTGCTGATGTTAGCGAGGGCCAAGAATATTTTCTAGATAGCTACACACATACATAAGTAAATAGCCAAGTTTGCACTGTATGAAGTTTTTAATGGGTCAAATGTTTAAGAAAACAATTTTTTGCATTTGTGGTGGAGCTAAAGCTACCGGAAATGCATTTGCTTACTTTGCCCTTTTTGCTTTCTCTCTTTCGTTATTCTTTTCTTTATCCTTTCATTCTTTTTCCAATGCTTGCTTGTGACATCTGTCAGCGTTTACTAACTCCTAACTCGACATTTGAGTAGCCGAAATTCGATACCCTCTGAGAATTTAACCATGAAAAGCATGGTTTTTTTGTGTTTTTTGTAAATTGATCGATTGGCTCAGGAAATGCAGCCGCATATGTTGTGAATTTTTGGTTAACATCGTTATACTTAGTTGACATTAAGGAAGCCTTTTTAAATTTTGTGTAGTGTTTTTTTTCTCAAGGAAATATTGCCCTCTTGTCTAAACACTTACAGCCGTTTAAACAAGAAAAGAACTAACAGCTCGATGAATATCTGATTAGCTGGAACACAGATTAAGAAGTCACGAATAGTTACTTTATGTTGACTAAAAAACTTGTTTGTATTGTCGGTAATTTTAACTAGTTTTTTTTTTCAATAAATAAATTAAATTTAATAAATAATTTAAATTACTTAATGTTTGGGGTCTCGTTAAACGTCAAACAACGCTAGTTAGTGTTTATTAATTAGATTTTTTCTTTGTCAGTCGTTAAATCTCGTTACCTTTTTGATGCTTCATTATGAACTTTTTAGATAATTTAAATTCCGTGTAGAAATTTCCTGATTTGAGTATATTTAAGTGGAATTATTCATTCGAAGGTACTGAACTTTCTTCTTATTTCTTTATACAATAGATTCCTGCCACGAGTTTTTGATTACTTTGGTGTCAAAGCACTTAAAAAGCTTTTTGTTAAGTAGGAATTTAAGTTTAATAAGATATGTTAAGCTTTAGTCAAAAAATTACAGATGTAAGAAAGAAAAAATAGACAATTCAGCTGCTTCAAAAAAAACCCCTGAGCTATCTTTTTTAAGCTTGAAAACAATTTTTTTTTGTCACCATTCCTTTAACCAATCCATCTCTTTGACCTTCTTAAAATAATTTGTCGTTCGTATTCATAATTTGTACGGTGGACTAAAAAATGTCCTGCTCAACTTCAACTAATACTCATGATCTGATCGAATATTAGCCCATGTGTTGGGAAAGTGTGTCTAAAAGTTTGCTCGATCAAGACGCAACTTTTCATCACTTTCTAAAACTTTGCGGCATTTTCATTATGATGGAAGGTAGCTAATGTCCATCCAATTCCCAAAAAAAAAGGCAAAGTCAACTACAATAATTACCGTCAACCCATTTTGATATGCTCTGCTTTATCAAAATTGATGGCTAACATATTAAACTTGAACTTTGTGAATTATCTGGAGTGTAACAAATTACTTAATGGATCTAACGAGAGATGGGACCAATAAGTTCACCTTTTTGTTGAAAGTGTGTTTTTTTCTTTAGATATTTACAATGCATTTGGTCAATGCCCTTATATCAGAACCAATTGCTTTGGTAATTTTCCAGTTATTCAAAGAGCTTTTGCACGGTTTACTCTATTCATGATGGAGTTCTGTTCTATGATCGATATTTGATTTTAATTTATGACAGACCAATAAATAGACTATATACCTTTTTCGCCAGCGTCTATTGCACAGTGTAATTTGTGTTGAGGAACTACTATAAATGTAGGCTGTAAAGTTCGGGAAAAAACATCTTATTGTTAGGTTGCATCTGTCAGAATTCCGTCTACTGCTATGTTTCTCACTCTCATCATCACAACAGTTCGAGTCTGCCATCATAATTTCGCACAATTTGCAACTTGTTCTCTTGCCTCTCATGCGACGTTCTGCAGCAGCTGCAACAAAGGTTATTCATTTTTTTTGTTTTGGTTTTTTGTTTCTATAAAATTTGTGCTGGTGATGCTCCAATTTCTGCGGGTACCACGGTAGGTAAACATCCTCTTTTTTTGTTTATTATGATGCGTAAAGTGTTTTTGGTTTTTTCTACGTATTTTTCAGATTTTTTTTGAATGGTTTTTTTGAAAGAGTTTGGTTTGTTTTTTTTTTTTTGGTGCTGTTGCAACGACAGATGTGTTTTCGGCTTACCTATCGATTTTTCGTTGTTGCTGTTATTGTTGTTGGTTCATTATTGCAGCTGGTGAATAAATATGCTCTCTTTTTACCTTTCGACTTTTTTATCAGTAAAGCGGCTTGGATCCTGTTTTCAATGGACACGCGTCAAACATATGTCGCTTTTTATGCTTATTTGCTCCCTTCTTTTCGTCTCTGCTCTCCCATCCTATACTTTTTCTAACGATCGCTGTTTAACATCTGCGTATTCTCAATAGGTACGATTGATAAGAAAACTCTTGTAAATAAAAGCGCGCGCGCATGCGCATGCGCCTAATGCAATTTTAACACTTTCTTTACTGCATCGTTGTTGTTGTTGTCTGCTTCTAGGCGCTGCATTGGCAATACCTTGGTAATCAACAGCCGCAGCTGCTCTTATCAACATAATGATTATGCACGCGGTCACGTTTATGTTGCAGTTGTTTCTTGTTGCTACTAAGGCAGGTGGTTGTTGGAAAAGAGTAAATTTTTTCCTTTAATATTGTTTTATTGATATACGAGTAGTCGTCTCAATTGAGTAGGGCATTTGTTGCGTTACTTGTATCTGCTTTTATATGAACTCATATAAATAGGACTCAATTTGCTACCCATATTCACATGCTGTCATTTTAATTGCTGGCTTGGGTACCTGCTTTTGCACCTTTTACTTTAGTCGCTTGGTTTGTGGAATGTTAGGAACTTTGCGGTTTATTGTCTGATAGGGTTGTTTACTGTTGTACGTTGAAGTTCGATTAAAATTTTGATCAGCGATCTATGGCCTGGTTGTGCAATGATTCAATATCCTATGTTTTAATTCAGACAAAGCAATAATTGCTAACTAGTCTGTTGAGCAATATACATACAGACATATAGTTATTAATAGTTTTTATGAAATCAATAGCATGAACTTATGATATTTACAAAAAAAATTACATAAAATTAACTTTGACAATCAAAACAATTACTTTTTATGGCTTTCCAGTAGTCAGCGTAAAGAGTAACATCTAAAACATTTTCCTGAATCGGAGTAGTGGAAGGTGGGCAATTTGTTGGATGACCTTGAACATTTTGAACGGTCGATTAAAATCTCCTGGCTCTGAACAATTGACTGAATTTATTGTCCAACCAAATTCAAATAGAACGTCGTCATCGTCGTCATGGTTCTAGGGTTTTGTTTTTATAATTTTTCATTGTCGGAAAGTCTCCCTTTAGTTCGAACTTTTTCTCGACGCCACTGATTATCACTACAGTTCTATTCATGTTATGTACATATATGGCGTTTCAGCTGATATGGCGTAGCTGATAAGCATGTTCTCTTCTTGACTTGCGATATCTATAGGATTAGGTCAGTTCCTCTCTTTCGTAGTGCTCGAATTCAGATCGAAGTAATAAATTTATCTTAATTTCTTGTTTTGTGATTTTTACTAATTAATTTCTTAATATTGTACTTACAGCCTCTGAACGAAGATAAATACCTTTGCTTTAGCTGCAACAATTGGCTCATCAATTGGCATTCGCTGCAAGCGTTAAACAGCAACGACGCAGAGAGTCCATCGGGAACCTTTCGATCGCACATGAACAGTATAGTTCCAGAAAAAGGAGCCGGTTCACAACAGCATGCATATCGTCCGATAGCACAGGTGCGGCCGCTACAATTAGAAACGACAATACCAGCAGCTTCTTTAGAAACAGCGCCGCTGGCGATAGGAGACACAATGACCGATTTGAAGAAAATTATTGCACGCAGTAATTCAGTAAAGCCTAAAGGTCGCTATTATATGAAACGCAATTTCCGCACAACAAATAGCTACCAAAGTTATCGCCATCGGCTAAAGTCACTGCAGCGTTGCTGCATTTGTGAACGCACCATAGTCATACGCATGGCGCGAACGACACTCAAAGGCATGACACTTAAGAAATCTACCACAGCAAAGTGTCGCAAGTGTCGTGAGATCTCCAAATGGCGCACATTATACTTACGTAGTCTTGACAAAGCGGAGCGAGAAACCAAAGCCAAAATTAACCAAAGCCTAGTCAATATAAATGCCTATGAAGCCAAAAAGGTGGTGGTAGTAGAGTCAAGAGCACAAAACCAAAGTCAAGTTTCGCACAGCTACTTACAGAAGCCGCGTGTTGATGGTAAAGTTGTCGCTATGTTGCGACGCTTAGGTACGACACTGTCGCGTGATGCTACGGAACTGCAACAACAACAACACCAACAAGCAACTTTCGATAAGCTACCATTGATAATGAGTCCAGCTAAACAGAAACAACAATGGACACGTCAATTGGACAGTGATGAAATTTTACTCGATTTCAATACCGCAATATCGGAAGTTTTGACACGTCTTGATGAGCCTCAGTCAGCTTGCGGCAGGAAGCAGACAAGAAGAAAACTAACATATCAAATTACTAACGATATGAATGATCGCGTGATCGATTTAAACGAAATGAGTAATGAAAGCGAAATTGAAGAGGATTCGGAAGTTGAAGCAGAAACAGAAGCAGAAGAGGTAAAGAAAGTACAATTTAAGGATTGCACAACAAATCAACAATGGCAGCCACTGGCGTCAATTTACAATATTCTACCAAAAGGACTCAGCGTATCACTTATATAAATTGAATGTGTAGCAGCATAGTTAAATAATAAATACTTATAATAGTCAAATGTATGCCCGTTAATATCTTATATCCCGAAATTAGCTCCATCGTTTAAAGTTTGTGTATTAGAAACGACATATTTTTTTTTAAATTCGGTTATGAATGCGAACGCTTAGATAAATATGCATAGGTATGTCAAAACAAGTGCATATGTACATATTTACGCTCTCGATATTTCGTTACCCAATAGGTGTGGTAGAACTTCTTCGTAATAGTGATATTAATTAATTAAAGCTAAAATGCAAAATAATTTATATTCTAGCAATGCAGATTTTCGGTATTGCAATATCATTTTTTTAAATACCTCACAACATTATCATTTTTTGATATATGTATGCTTGATTAACACATTGAAATCAAACTTTCCATATCTATCGTGCATGGCATGAAAAACTAAGAACCTTGTTTTACAAACTCAAATATCAAATAAAAAATTGGATTTATGTGTCACTAATGTTTCATCATAGATTTTGAATATCTCAAGAGATGAGAATGATGAGAATCTTAGCAAATTTGCCATAATTTATGTACATTGTAAAAATATGATTATCATAAAAAGAAAAACTGAAAATAATTTATTAAGTACATACATACATACATATGTAATAAGTCAAATAATTACAATTAAATATAGTTCATTAAAGTTCATATTATTGCCTCATTATAAATATTTTTTTTAAATTATTGTAAATAACATGTAAGTTTCGTTATATGTATGTATGTTGTATTTTATGTTAAAGTATTTTAGCTGGAATTGTTTGCATGCCATATCATTCAGAAAAAGAGCACTCATTAATTTAGTAAAAGAAATGCATATTACATCAAATAACATATGATATTATGTAAAATAAATATTACATTAAATAAAACTAAATTATTAAATAAAACTAAATTATTAAATAATAAACTTACAGAGATTTTATATTTTGTATTCACAAGAAAAATTCGACTTACTTCGTCGACGTACTACACATACATACATATGTATGTATGTGCATTTATATTAGATTGGCCCGAGTTTCCATAATCGAGAAGTTTTAAGATATGTCAAGTCAGGCTTTCGCCGAGCACTTAAAGTCTTGTATAATTTAATTTTTATGAACAAAATAGTCGAAATAGAAATTGGACTCCAATTAGAATCCAATGATCATCAGTAAAACCAAATGAAAATCAAATTGTTTTATAAGAACAATATGTACCTTAGGCGAGAAGTTTTGAAGAGCGCTTTTTTTAGGCACTGTGACCTCAATTATATAGGAGAGCTCCTACTTTCCTATGATGAATTTCCACGGAAAACCATTGATCATCATTGAATAATTTTGGCTCATTACAGTAATCAAAGGTATTTCTGACACAGACGTCGTATATTAAACGAGAGATGAAATACAAAAATTTTAGAAATATTTATAATAAAAAAAGGTTGAAATTCGAACTTTTATAAACTAATATTTTACCATGCTGGGTACACTAATGCAAGTCTTAACGCAATGCAATTGTTAAGGGTATAAAAGTTAGGAAAACGCCGAAATGTTTTATTTAGGGGACGTGCATTACGTGAAGTGTTTTTTGAAAATTCGAACCCCCTCCCCTTGGTGCGACTCCTCCCCTCCCTCACGTAAGATTTAAATAAAAATTTTTAATGTAAATTCTATGCATTAAAAAGTAGACGTGAGGTTTTCCTTGACCGCCTCCCCCCTTGGTGAGATTTTTCCGGACCCTCTCTCCCCCTATTTTAACTCACGTAATTAATGCACGTCCCCTTATGCAATATCATTATGAAAAGTAATTCCTAGAAGCAGCGGCCAACCAGGACTTGCACTTCGGCGGCACCAGAAACAAAGCCGGCCGGCACTGGCATCGAGTTTAAATAGAAAATTAAAACCTATTTGTTATGGCTCAAATTAAGAATTTTAGTTAAAAACTTAATATAAATAAAATAATTTCAACGGTATACACAATAAAGAGAACTACTTTTGGGTACAAAATTATAAATCAAAGAAAACATACCTGCACTTGTGGCTTTCTCCGTTGTTACACTGGATTTTATTAAAAAAATACTTTCATATACATATGTATATTGCTTGGTTTTTATTACTTTCTTTTTTCACTTTAATATTCACATCTTGTAAAATTGCACTTTTCTAAATTTAATTTAAATTTATAATAAAACAATACCCGTAGTTGAAAACAGAACCAGAAGAAGAGACAGACATATGTATTTATTTGGATGTTAAATTAAAGATCGTCAAATTTAAAGTGTTACCAAATTTTAAAAAATAATTTTTTCGAATAAAGGGTTCATATAATTTTTTTGTGTCGATAATAATTTCGATATAATTTCGTTAGGTGCAAGAAAGGCATTAGACGACAAGTGATTTTTAGAATATTTCAAATTGTGGTGGCTTAAATGTACTTAAACTCACATTCGAAAATGATTATTACATTAACCTTTTCTTATGTGTTTTTTTAATTCTAATGTAATAAAAATAATTCGTTTGGATCTGTTTTTGAAGAAATAGACATCTTTCTAAAAATCACAGCATTGATTTCCAAAATATGGGTTTCTTATGAAAGGTAATTTAAAAGTCTACGATATTGATGCAAAGTTTTTGTAATCTAGCTCATAGCTTTTGAGAAATTACGACTTTTCTAAAACTTTCACATATTTCCTTCCAAATACCGTTATTTTTTCCAAAAAATATTTTTATTGACCTTCAGTTTTATTAACATTCTGAGAAAATCGAATTTAATCCCTTTAAAATTGAGTAACATTTTTCCAATATTTGTCTGTAGCAATTTGATCGATTTTAACTTAGCAGAGATTAATAAGAAAAAGAAAACATTCGGTCTCAAAAAATTTCATTGCAAAATGTTCTATAGACATTCAGCAAGAAAAAAGAGTTACATCAGTTTTTTTTAAGACATTAACAGAAGAAAACTGAAAATAAAATGAGTGGCAATAGCAACACTTTACTTTACTTTTAAGTCAATTTAAACTTCAAAAAAGCAATATTGCTTTCTCTTTCTCTCTTGTTGTATACGTACGCAAGGAAATTAGCTTTGCCGACCTCTGCTTAAAGTATAAAATAAGTGAAGAGTACAGATATATTCCCATACTTTTATTTTCACCAAAATAGTATGAACAGTCAACCAGTGTTTGCATATAAACTTTTCGCGAATGTATTAAATTTAAATATACTTTTTTAAAGGCGAGCGAACTTTTTTCGAAGTTTTCCAGAATATTAGCACAAAATAAGAATACTTTAATATAAATAATATAATGCACATTGCTCAATAAATTTTAAAGGAATATTATCATTACAAAAATATATAGGAAATGTACTGAGAATTAGTTGAATGTAATATGATATATTTTTCCATTTTTAAATCACGAATGTAATGAAATGATTTTATGTACTGTAAACGTCTTCAGAATTGTATTACTGTTTACATTGTATCCTGTATGCAACACATTTCCAGTTTGAAAACAATTGATATTTTCAAACAAAAAAGTAAGCATTAAGTGATTTATCAAAATTTTCGTATAAGCACATATTTATTTATTGTATCTTTTATTCGAAAATAATAAAATTTTCTCATTTTTAAAACTGTGTAGCAAAGCATTAGCAATAAAGAAAAACATTTTAATAGCGTGTATGGTAAGTCTATTCAAGAATCTATGTCAATTTCATATCAAAATTTGTAGGATTGTTATTAAATTCTCTACAACACTGCAACACTGATGAGCTGCGTTGCCAACTATATACATTTAACATTTGAGCTTCGTGTATACAAACAAAAGCTTTATCGCTGGTTTGCTTTTGCATAAGTGCAAGCGAAACGACTGCTAAAGAACCAAGAAAGCGCTTGCTTCGGTGCTTTGGAGAAAAATTTTACCCAACGCGTCGATTCGTTCAGTCATTTGGAGTCTGTTATTGTGTGGAGTTATTGAGAAAAAGTATTGCGTGTGTTTTAAGACTTCGCGTCGTGTGTGTCTGCCTTTACATATTCTTTTGTACTCACGAAAATTCGTTGCACCAGGAATTAATTAAATTAAAAGTAAAATTAAATTTATAAGAGTAGTAAAAACACATCTAGAAAGAAGTACATATATACATTTTCTTTCTGAAGTTTGCGTTGCGCGTGTGTATTTGTGCAACCACGATAAACTTCTGTAGAAAAGCAAACAAAGTGACATTGACAGTTTAGCAGCAGCAGCACGTCAAAAAAATTTAATATTTGCAGAAATTTTGTTTTGCGAAATTGAAAACTTAAGAATAAATTAGTTTTAATCAGTCAAAATCGAAAGAATTAAAATTTCGTCGCTGCATTTGATGCATGGATACTAACAAAACAGCTGCGGCTAGCGTGACGTCGCTGTCATTATAGTGTTTTTTTATCGTGTTTTTCGTGCTGCGCTGATTTGCTGCTTATCAGTTTCCGTATTTAAATAAAAAGTATTCTTTTTTTTTAAGAATAGAGTAGTATAGAAAAAAAAAATAAAAAATAGTTATTTGCAATTGCCGTTTTTGAGAAACGGCCATGTTTGCCAAACTCAACAACAACAAGGAAAATAGCAGTGCGGTTGCTAGTAAACGTCAACAATAACAACAAATAAAAAGTATTTTTTTGTTGCTGTGCATTTTTAAAAAACCAAAACAACAAAAACTTACCACACCCCTATAAAACCAACAGCTCGACAAACACAACGGCAAAATCAACTAAAATTTTCAAGCTCCTCTGACGAATGATACACATTTCGCCTTTGTTTCCACATATTGTCTACTATTTAATCTTGACGTTTTAATTTTGGCAACGATTGTATTTTAGAACTTCTAATAATATCCAAGCAATTACAGGTGAGTTTAAAAATTTTGGGAAGTTGGGCTAAAATATCGATTAATTGATTGGTATTTCTTTCTCGATCATTCTAGGGATGGTAAGGAAATATTGAATAATAGAGAAAGTTGACACCATAAACTTTTTTATTTTGTTAACATTTGTATAGGTGGGTAAATACGAGTAATTTCCATATGTTGGGAGCATGAACCGTAGAATACAAAGGTAAAGCCATCGGAATAATTTTCAGAAAATTGAGACCGGTTTGAGCAAAAAGGCAATTTTTATATATAACAAAAACTGGCCCCCAACTAGTACATTATATTCGTGAAGTTGGTTATCACAAATATTGAAAACTTAAAAAATATAGTGCATATTTTAATCATTTTTGTAGGGGCCAAGTTCTCGTTCCTCGGAATACTATACTTGACTATGGGCGGTCATTGGGTAAAGTTGACTCCAAATTTAGCTTTTTTCATTTTAACCAAGGGTGGTGGCGGTGGTTAATTGCAGCTCGTTTCATTTTCCTCCACTTTGTGAGACTTGCGAATTTCTATTTCAAAAAAGTCTCATTATTCCTGTAAGATGAGCTTTATTGCCAATTTGTTTTTTATGCTGCTTCTGCCCACATTAGGCATTCCATGTGTATCTCGGCTTTATTCTACAATCACGAAATATAATAAGGTCGCCATTGTCACCATTACCACTAACATGTTTTTTATCGATTATTCAAACTTTTGTTGTTTAAATTGTTGTGTGACATTTGTTGAATTCTTTTACTGTCTGCCATCGTAAAATTGTTTGTCATCGTCATCATCAAATAATTGGTAGTCTGCAGAGTTCCCGAATTTAGTCTATTGCTATTGCATTAAGTACATACATATATTTTGAATTCTAACGTTTTTGTGCGTAGGAAACTATTATTATTATAAAATCTTTTCATATTTTCTGTTAGCTTAATTAAAAAAAAGGACTTCCATATATTGTTACGTTAACACTTATAATGCTAGTTAGGATTTCTTAAAACAGCGAATATCTTAAGAGAATTTCAACCATCAAACCGAGAACTTAATAAATTTTGAATAATAGCAATATGTATTGTTAACTATCAAAGTTAAAGTGATAAAAATGTTACATGTTTGATGGGTAATAATTAACCAAGACGTCATTGCACATCAACAGAAACTTTCTGCAGAAAGTTCTTTGTAGCAATTTGTTAACCCCATATGCTGTTAGACCACTTCAGCAATTAGCATATAATTGAAGTAACGTTAAGTACACCGTTTTATTGACATTACAACTTTAACAAGAAAAAATTATATTTAAAGAAGCTACTAACAGTCATTAAACTACCCACAAAGTTCTTGAGTAAAATAACTATACAATATATTTTAATGACTTTGTTATGTATGTTTTCCTTGAATTACTGAAAAAGTTTTTATGTACACAGTTTTTAATTTAAAATATTATTACGCTTTTTCAGTGCTATTATTCTTTCAAGGCTTGTGTAACACTTTTGCATAATATGCGAGTACATACTTAAAAGCAATTAACTTAATATTTCAGCAACCTTTGTTATCAGCTTAAACGATATCCAGGCTAACAAGGTGACAATTAAACATTTTATTATTGTCGTGTACGAGTGTTGCATAATTGAAAACAAAGCACAAATTCAAAAGATTAAATATTTACAATAATTAACAGAATTTAGTGACTTTCGCAAAAGCGAGGAAGCGAATAATTCTGATAACTTGACCTAGATTTATTTTGGCTGCACCCATTAGGATAGCTTGACAAAAACTGAAACATTTTTTTGTCATAGAATTGTTATTACAACATTATCTCTTCACAAGTACACTAAAAGAAAATCACTTCGACTGCCATTACTCACAATTGTGCTCGGGGAAAATACCACAGAAATCAAGAAACTTTTCATGTTTGTTGAATAACACACAACAATAAATTGGCTCTTAAAAACAACAGTTGTCTTATCGTTGTTTGAAGTCAAATGTGGCTCAATTTGCTATGTTCTGCGCACCGCTGCCCTAACTTTTAACTAGTTTTATAAAATTAATTTTAGTTTGTACTTTCGAATTATGTTATGTTTTTTGTTTCTGATATAAATTTCAAATTTCAATTTTTAAAGGCAATATCCTGAGACTTGCTCTCCTTTTCCTTCACTTTATCAAATACATAATTACGTGTAAGTAAAATATGCATTAATTATATTGTTTATTATTAATATAATTGTAAATTGGCTACAGCATGTGAGCAAAAGATTATTGTTTTGTTACGCATATATTGCACTATTTTGTAATGTTTCTAAATTGTTTAATTCAAATATAAAAATTAAACGATATGCAATCAACAGTTTTTTAAAGCTTTTAAAATATATTATTTCTTACAACAGCCAGTCAATTGCGTGAGCAATCAGGTGTGACTTTGCAAAATCAAAAACAAAAAAGAAACCAATGCATTGTACAGCAACGAATGTTAAAAATTTTGAACTCTGGAAAAATTGATGTATTGCCTGCCTCATAGTCTAGTCGATTCATTCGAGTCGAGTCGACGCGACTTGCCCCTTACAACGAACGACACATAAGTTTGTGTGTGAATCATGGAAGTTGAATGCCACTTTATTAGGAACACATTCAGCACATGCAACAACCAACGACGTATTTATTTTTTCATTTTATTTTCTTTGTAGTCGGTCAATTAAATGTGAGCTCGAAAAACGTCAATTGTTGGTCAATAACTTTTAAACAATATAATGATTGCATTTTGATTGCAATTAATGAACCCTTTCAAAGGTATTTTTTTTTTATTTTAAAGAAAGCAATTGTTACTTTAAATTTTAATGAACATCGCACACATAAGATACATTAAAGACAAAAAGCGTAACAAATCGATTTTTCGTTGCTTTTGTAGTTTTTTGTTCAGCTAAATTATTTTATGTTGCCGTATGAAATAAAATTTTTGCTTATTTATCTATATTTTTTAAAATGTTTTTTTTTGCTCTTAAAAATTCATCAACAAATATTTCTCTAATTATTATTGGGCATTTTTGTACAAGAGGCAATAACATTCCATTTGGACTTATTCAAATTGTGGGACTTTTCTTATAAGATTAACGACCGAAATTCTCAGTAAAAGTTATAGTACTCAAAAATACCTTTCAGTCGATCTGTGATAACAAGACAAAGCAACAAAGCTATGTCTTTGTCTGTCTGGATATCACGATGAAATTTGGTGCACAGGCTACACTTTCCCAAGTAGCTCATGGGATTGAAGATAGACAAAATTGGCACGCGGACACAACTACTGTCAATACTAAAAAACATTTTGAAACGCTAACTATGTATATTTATTTGTAATAGGCAACTTATGAAAAAACAATGTATGATATCACTTTCCAAGGGATAGACCCTGTTATCATTGAGAACCAATACAATAATGTTAAGGAATTGTTGACGGTTTAGTTTTTTATCACAAGGGCGAACTTTCCAAGCTATGTACATAGTGCGTTTCATAGAACTCATATAAAATCAAAATTTTAATTTATTCTACGAAAATGACGAAAAATTTTTAAAACAATATTTAGGTAAATTTTTCTCAGACATAGTATGCTTGCAATGTTAATTCGAAGTGAAAAATTTTTCGCCAAGATAACATCTACGATCAAAAACAGGCCAGAAGAGTTTGTAGTGTTTAAACTATCACGTTCAATAGATTGAATATTTTGTGCATATTCTCAATTAAAAATAAATAACGTCCTACAACCTGAATTTCACAAAAAGTGGCACCACATACTTAAAGCGGCACAAAGTGTTTTTACTAACAACAACTAGCAAGAGCTTTATAATAAGGATTAACAACAACAACAAACTCGAATTTACTAGTAACTACAATATAAAAAAAAACTTCAATCTATCAATCGATTAGCGCACACAACAACATAGAAAACACAATTTCGAAATCCATCTCATGATCTCTCTTCCAACTAACTATTAAATAATTTGTTGGAAGTGTGGCATAGTGGTAAAAGACAATAGCAACAACAATGGTAGCAACATTAGCAACAACAACAACCGTATCCAACCTGAGTCAAATCAAGCCAATTCAATTCATTTGTTTTGCAGTTTGTTGTTTCGTTTATGCTGTCGGTTGTATACTTCTTTGCTAAAGCAGCCTTCAACAGATTGTTGTGTTAAACAACAGCATTTTAACAACAGAAACAAAAAACAACAACAATAAATTATCAGCTGCTGAGGGAGGGACTGACTAACTGTCTGAATGACTGGCTGCTTAGTTTAACTGACTGGCAGTACTCTACTGAATTTAGCACGACGGGCACGGTCGTTGCTTGTAGTTATGTATAATCATTACTACTTTTTATCCCCCACTCGGAAATGTTATGTACATGTCACTTTTTGTTAACTGGCGCAAAATTTAAAAACGTTAACCGTATCTTTCGAATGTGACCTGGTCTATGAAAAAGGGACTTAGATGTCAAAAACTCATATTCCTCTTTTTTTTGAAAAGAGTTGATTACCTTTAACAGCGTTTTTCTCGAAAACTTATTTTCGCACGTAAGCCGCCTTTTCATTGACCAGGTCACATATATTGAATGCATCATTGTCTTTTTGATCAAAAAAATTGCTTTATACTAATTTTATCGTAACCGAGAAAGGTTTTTGTACAAGTACCTAAACTCTGTCAAAAAATAAAAAAGGATAAAATTACATAAAGGCAAAGTAAAAATAGCATTTACTTCTATAACGTCGCTTACAATAGTTAGTTAGTAATAGTTAGTTCTTGAATTTTTACAAAATATGTTTCAAAACCGACTGGGGATCTTGCTGTTTTTGTAATTCATCATCGCATATACATTTTGTTACTTGTTGAAGTTTAAAAAAAGACACAACTTTATATCAGTTAACTATAAAGAAACCAGTTAGTTAAGCTTAACTCGCTGCTGTGGCTGCTGCTTATGGTAACATAAAGTTCTCGCTTTGGTTAACATCACCCCACCTGCCTGCCCCCCATTTAAATTTACTAGAACCCACACAGCACCGTCAACAGCCTGCTCGTTACTCTCTCCCTCTGCTGTTTGTCTACAACTTACGATTTAAATTGTTTGCTCACAGATGATCTTCGTGTTTGTTGTCGCATTTGTTTGCATATTCGAATTTTCGAAGTTGGGGAGTCTGTCAAAAATCGAAGACCACAACGACGAAAGTACTAGGTATACTGTAAAGAATTGTCATTTAGGTTTTTGACTTTTTTTTCATTTTTTTTTTTTCTAGACTAAATATTTATTTTTTCTTTGTTAAATTTTTTTATATATTTTTGCGAATGACAAAGTAGCAAAAAAAAAATCAACACTACGAATTGCAAAAATACACAAATTTCTGTCAGAATATAATGTATGAGCCAAGTTCACACATGACGAACGACAGCGACAACGAATATAGCGCTTTTTTTTTGCAACATTC
Organism: Meiosimyza platycephala; assembly: GCA_963662105.1. NCBI lineage: Eukaryota > Metazoa > Arthropoda > Insecta > Diptera > Lauxaniidae > Meiosimyza > Meiosimyza platycephala. The sequence goes on from OY759211.1 coordinate 90,100,925, forward strand.
TGCAAATTTTGCAGCAAGCGAAATATATTCGCTTGATTTGGTTTTTTTTTCTTGTTTAGGGGTAATGTGCCTACAACCACGCCTTATTTGGTTTTTAAAAAATTTTCAAGGTAATTCGGGGTCGTAGCGAAAAAAAAGAGTTAGCAACAGCAATAGTGATGGTCAAGAAAATTGGGAAGATAGGGGATGTCATTGTTTCTGGTTGTTGTTGTCGTTAGTCACAAGTAGCTTTGATTTCAACTGACGTTTCCCACATGCGCTTGTTAGCTGTGCGTCTTCCGGTTGAATATAAATTCAGTTTCTTATTTTTGCTTTGTTTGTTTTTATTGTTGCTACTTTTTTATAATAAATGATGCTTTTAATTTCATCAGCATTTTACTACGTATTTAAAGTTTAATTCTTGTGTGTCCACTGAGTTATTAATTTTGTAGTGACCTTTGACGTTACCAGTTTCTGGAGTTGATTTTTATTTTTTAATGCAAACGATGTATAATAAATTAAAATACTCTTACTGGTTGTTTTTTCAACTTCATATTTGTTAATTTGATTTGATTTCTCGGAAATACATATCTCATTTGTTATAATTTCTTTGGTTTAGTAAACTATTATGTTTCTATAGAGATTCTAATCCGTATAACACCGAAGATTTTTTCTATGCATCATATATCACGATTTGTGAAAAAATTGACATTTAAAGTCTAACTATTTATAGTTAATAAAAAAGGCGATTGTCCCACGAATGATAATGTCAATTCCACAAATTTGGAAAAAACAACAAAACAAAATAATAAAATTAAAAACTGTGCATTCGATTGTCCATTTGATTGCCGATGTTTATGCATCTTTGGCTCAAAAATATTGAAAAAAAGAAATTGCGTGAAAACGTGAACTCTTATCCTCCAAAATAAGAGAGTAATGGAAAATTCTACTGCCTTTGTTTGTCCATGGAATGTTTCTCCACCCTTTATTTTCAATTGTCTATCTTTACTTTTAAGAATGTTCAGAAAAATAAACAATATTTTCTTTTACCAAATATTATTGAAAAATTCTGGTGCATTCGATGGTCTTGGAGTGTTCATGTTTGACCGTAATACTTGAACGCCCGCCCCCTTAGTAACTTTTCAACATTCTGAATCTTATCTTTTTCTAAGAAACTAAAAACACTACTTGATAAAAAAAAATAGATAAAAATACTTCCTGTATAATGAAAATAAAGTGGCAAGATCGTTATAATGATCACTATCATAACGATTAGCACGTCCAGATACTTGCCACAAAAAGATTACACATTACGACTACGGAACAAATAAAAAGAAAATAAATTTTTTACAATTGTTAACATATCAATTGCTGATATCTTTTCATAATTTTTATATTACTCAACTGATTGCGCGCGAAGACAATGATTTACCTTGAAAACTTATAAATAAAATAGCGAAAGAATGACACAAAAAAATTGAGAAAAAAAAACTGCTTTAGCAGCTTCTTTTTTTGCGCTTTTTTTCCTACTTAAAAACCGAGCTTTAAACAAAAGCTGTGTTGTATTTAGCATTGAAAATGACTCAATGATATTTATTGCTTTTGTTGTTGCCATTGCTGGCTGGCTGCTGCTGCTGTTGTTGCTGCTGATCTTGGCCACAACAAATGGTTGCACTAGAAAAGTATTAATAAAAACAAAATAGCAAAGAAGTAGAAGGAAAAGGAAAAAATTTATAAAAAAAAATATAAAAATAATAATAATGAAAAATTACCAGTTTAATTGAAAGCGGTGATAGCTCGTTTATTCCATTGAGTCATAAAAGAAAAATATTTCTGAATTGTCATGCAATTGATCGGACTGATAGTGGCAATTGTAAAAAGTGCCTGCGTATTATGTGTAACTGAAAAAATTCTTAACTACATACCAAGAAATCGCGTGATCCTGAAGCCTGATTTCAATTAAAAAGTCATCAAATAAATGAATAAATTTATAAAGTAGATATTTTAAAAAATATATTTATAGGTAGAACCAGTAGTTTTTAATGTTTGCGGTAGAGTATTTGGTTTGTTTTATCCAAAATACAATTGAGTGATTGATATCACGCTTTAACGACAAAGTAATGTTTCTTTCATTCAAGAAATCAACCAGTTTTTAGCAAAGCAATTATACCAAAACATGATTTGGTAAATATTAACAAATGTTTGTTTTATTAAAAAAAATATTCAATATGCAACGTTTAAGCTAAGCAATGAAATTTATATTCGCTCCATCTATTTCAAAAAATTCACTTACATCCCTTGGCTTTTAACTCCCGTCAAGTATAAAATGATCTTTACATTGCCAGCTAAAAAACTGCATGATCTGATAAAAGCGTTTCAGTTACATTTAAACCTTCAAACACTGTTGTCGAAATTAGCTGCAAGTGCTAGATTATTCACTTTTTGATAAGATATAGGTTTTTTGCCATTTTCTCGAATACATGACTGTTTTAGAAAATTTAGAGCAAATCGACAATTGCATCTAACTACTCGTCCATTAGCAAATATTTAACCACCAGTAAGTAGCATGAAAACTGCAAATAAAACCATTTATTAATTTTTTTTTTCAACTAAAATTCAGAGTAAAAGAAAATTAGATGCAGGTGTCGAATGTGGTACAATTAGAGATATTTATTTATTTTTTTATGCACACATAACATGCCACATTTGAAACTACTGTTTCAATGTTTTTTACATGAAGCCACTTAAGTTTGGGTTCATTATACTCACAACGTTTTCCACTTTTTGTTCCTCCGCTTGCTACAATGGCATATAAAATTAAAGTTTTTGAATATGCGGTTTCCGATACGCTCTTTAGACCATGACAAAATCGAGTTGTGCGCACATGTAACACTAACACACTGAGCTTGATCTGCAATACATGCGCACGCATCTGAAAATTAAAAATACAAAAAATACTTGTTTTTAGCAAGGCAATAAGCAAATAATGAACAAGTAAAATTTGTATAATAAACAAAAAAAAAACAAAAAATGGAAAAAAAACATTTAAATTGAAAAGGTAAAAATCAATGGACATAGTCAGCCAGTCTGACGGGCAAATAGACAAACTGAAAGACAGACAGACAGGCATGCGCTTGTATGCAGACACACTGTAGACGCGCTTAAGCTTTAAGCGCATGCGCAGAAATATTTCCTTTTTATTTTTTATGCAAAGGCAACCAACCGGAGGTGAAATTGAAAATCGTTTAAAAATTAAAAATAAAAAAAAATTTAATTTTCCAAAATCTAAATAGACAGGCATTTAGACAGCTTAAAAGGCAAGCTGACAATTTGACAGGGAACTACTTTGTTGGTCAGCCATGCTGTCTGTCTCCATAGCCAAGAAGTATCACAGTTGAACAAAAGTTGAAATTTAGATTTTTACACTACACAACACAACGCAAAATAAAGTTCAATAAATTTGTAAGTGATCATAAATAGTGTTACAGGTACTGTTGCGCAGCAACATTTGCTCTTTTGTTTTTTTTTTTTTGTGTAGTTTGAAGTTAACTCGCTTGTCTAATAAGGCCCATGAATTGTTCTTTTTATAAGACTACACTCTTATTCATATCCACTTTTATATTATTTAATACAATTTGTACATTCTTATGTCAAGTGTTACCTGCAGCAATGCTTTTTAAATAATTTAATTACCTCTAGGCGACATAACTTATGTGTAGGATGAACCTTAAATAGGTCGATCGAGAATTTTGATCCCACCGCGCTTAGAACAATTGTAACTATGGAAATGGAAAAACATTGCGTTGTAAAATTTTTTTTTTGTTTTGTTTACTATACCGAAAAATAGAATTTAATCCACTAAAAAAGAATTCGTAAATTTAAGGAAAAATGTCTTCAATGTACCAAAGTTATGCTTTCTTTAACGTTCTATACATAGTTGGTTCTTAAGGTAACGATGCAAACTATTATTTTTTAACTATATATCATGGATTCAAAAACGATACAAATAAATTATTCTTAAAGTGTTAATGTCATTCCGTTAAATTCTTCTGCTTCAACAGCATGCAGATCGGGTTTGGGGTGCACAATTCATGTTTAATTGCAAGTAAATCGATTGTAACTAATAGAGATTAAAACACATTCAACCTGAATATTTTGTGTATTGATTAAATCAATTTCCTTGAATTTAGTAAGGTCCTTCATGCGGTGTTTGTATAAAAAATATTTACTTGGTACAACGTCTTTCCATTTTTTCATTTAACTTAACAAATACCTATCAATGACAACATTTTCTAACAGTTTCTCTTATAACTTGCATTCACTTGAAGAAAGTTCTTTTAATGTCGACAAGTGTATTTGACCACTCAGATCTAAGCACCAGAAATCTCTGCACAGCGGTTTAATCGTTGAAATTTCGCAGCTCTTTTTTATTCCTTCAAATTTTGATTATCTTTTTTAAAGTTTTTGATTTATTTTTATTTTTTTTGTGCTAAGTTGAACTGGGAGTGGGTCACACAGCTGCATGCAATGCTGAAGTAAAAATGGGTTTTTTGTTTTCTTTCTCATATCATAAATATGTTAGCAGTTTTTGGTCATCGCATATTTGCTGCGCTGCGCTTTGTTGCCATAGGGTTGGGATGGTTAACTGGCCGACCCGACTGTCTGGGCTGTGCGACTAGTTGGCCTGTACGTTTTGAACGCGAACTTGTAGTCTTAACCATGTGCGCAGTCGTAAATTATCCATTGATCATTTTTGTTTTTGTCTCTGCTCGTATATTTTGGTCACTTTCTACACGTTGACCAAACGACCATTGGCGGCAGCAACAAAATTTAGTTATTTGTTTTGAAAAGTGGAAGTGTGTCAATGGCCTTTGGCCACAGCCCTTTTTTTCTTTTTTCTTTTTGCAGCTGCCATTGATGAAATGCAAGTTGCAATGTAAAACTAGCAACAATTTATGCTCATATATGTTTTAGCTCATAGCTAGCTATCTTAACTAAACTTTAAATAGTTAGCACGAAGTCATAAAAAAGTGGCAATAAAAATGAAATTTTAACAAAACAAATAAACTTATAACATGGTTCATTAGAATGATTTACGGCGGCTGTGAAATATACATTATAAAACTTTTAATTGCCAGTTATAAAAAGGTACATTTCTTTGATTAAATGTGATGTCCTATTTTATTGAATAGCACCTATCCAAATCTTTCAATAAGATTCTTTTGTGAATATATATTGTCTGTATTAAGTACTTATAATATCTAGGCGGGCTTGAAAAAGGGGGTGTGGTCTCTCCCATTCAACAAAAAAATTCTATATCATTGCACGATTATAGTTGTTTAGTAGTTGTTGGTATACCGTCGTTATTAATTCCCCGTTTACACACAGAAATTCTTTTTGTTAGTGAAAGGGGAAAAACGAAAGGGTCGAGTACAAAATTTGTCGTATTTGTTCGGAAATTCTCTTTCGTACGCTGATATTTTTCTTTGACTTAACGTTTTTTTCACGCCTTGACGCAGTAATTGATTTATATTTACAAGCACAAAGAAATTTTAATTTTCGCGTGTAAACGCAAAACAAATTCACAAAACAGAATAGACAAGAATTTGTTTCACAGAATTTCCTAGTGTAAACCAGCACTAAGTAATATCACAATTCAAATGAACTCTACTAATGCAGGGATATTAATAGAAATTTTATTTTTGATTATGATAAGTTCATTCGTTTAATTACTGTCTATAAATACGAGTGTATAATCAATATTATACAATTCATACATAATTGCTACATATAAAAACTTTAACAAAATAATTAAAAATCAATTTATTTTATTACGATTATTAATTTGCATCTTACTTTTTCCAACTGATTGCACACAATATTATTCCCTAATCTCTTATTTATTATAATGTTAATTGAAACCTTTCACTTGATTTCAGTGTGATAATCATTAAAGTGTCTTACATAAAACATTTATGTTTACATTTTAAATTATTTATTTACTAAAATTTTATTAACAACAGAAATTGTGAAAAGTTTTCAGGCAATAAAAACTTAAAATTTTTGTGATGCTCTTGAGCAATCCCCGAGGCGGCTATCAATAGATCATTAAAAAAATGCATGATGTAGTATGTAAAAGCGGATTTTGCTGCTGCTGCTGCCACAAAACTTTCATTACACAAACGCCTCATTTCACTGGCCACTTTACAGTAGCAACTTTTCTATTATGTGGCACTGTTGCGCATTGACCTTAAAGTTTTTCACCATGGCTGAAAATCTGACTATTGTACGTTCTATATTTTCTCATATATCATTGTAAAAATTTTTAACGTGATCATCATCTTCAACTGTGTAGTAATTCCATAAGTAAGTGCACACTTCTCTAAATAGCTAAAATCCTGCACACAAATTTCGTAAACTTATAAGACAACCGCAACACATGGAGCAATAAATAAATTTTCTATATTTTATTCGAAAAAAAAAACAAAATGATTATGAAGAAGCCTAAAACCAGTTGGCGAAACGTTGAAAAAAATGAGATAAATTTGTTTTATTCACATTTGAAAAATATTGAGCATAAGCCCCGAAACATAAGTCTAGATTCAAAATGATTATCTTTTAAAGGGAAGAGTCATGTCTTGGACATTCATGAAAATGGAGCAAGAAATGTTGGTGATTTCTAAAAGAAAACCTAAAAAAAAAAATTATTTTATTCCTAAGGAAGGAGCCTAAAGGAAGGCACGTTGAGTTTAGACACATGGACATTCATGGATTAGAAATTAAGAAAAAATCTAAATAAATTTAAAAAAAAACTTTGAAAAAGAAAATTCTCACAATATTCATACATAAAATTAAATAATTTAAATCGTGTGCAATAATCAAAAAAGTAAAATCATTAAGTTCGATACATTTTTAAAATGAAAGTTCATTTGTGCATTTATGTAAAGTGGCTAATCTTGCAAGTATTGCAGCCCACAGCAGTATCTGAATTTTCAAAGTGTTTGTTAATGGAATGACCTCGCAACATAGTAAAAAATCAACAAGCCAGCAGCATTACGAGAAGCAACAATAATAAACCATACTGCAAAAGTAGCAGATCAGGAGCCGTAACCATTTGAATGTTGGAACGTGACAAATATTCTAGATCGTTCCATTTCAAGCTCAATGCGCCGCGAGTACACTACGTTACAAAGGCTGTTAATCCAAGCACGTTGCTTTTGCAGCAGCAGCTACTGCTGTAATTGCAATTTTTACCGTTTATTTTTATTTTGTTTCTGTTTGTTTTCTGTCTGCACTTTGGCAATGTAACCGTATACCTTGTAGACGACAATCTGTCTCACTCGGTTGAATTACATTGCAAAAAAAAAAGACAAAACTCACATTGTTTTAAATGCTGATTTATTTTGGAAATAATATTGTTGCCTTATTTTAAATGCTTTTAATTGGCCATAACTTATGTGCTTCTTGGCAATATTTAATATAATCTGATAAATCAGCAAATGGTTTTTTTATGGGAATCAAATTGGTCTTAATATGATATCTTATTAGTTTTTAGCAACAATTAATTTTTAATGTGTAAACATTAGAGACAAAATTTTCTATATATTTCGCTAAAGTTCTACCGATATTTGCTCTTTTGACAAAGAGATAAAAAAGCCATCGAAAAATACTTTACTTTGCTGATACTGTAAAGGAGGCACTGGGAGCCGAAATACAACTTTTTGACCCATTTTCTTTAAGTCTATTTTGTTTGGTTTTTTTCGCATGCATTCTCACGTTAATTGAATAAAAAAACCGAAAATCAACTTTTTCAACATTTCACGTTTTTTGAACATTTAACAACTTTTTTGACATTCATCGACATTTTTAAATTACAATTTAATTAAACTTTTTAAAATTTTTGACTAACTTTTTCAACACCTTTCGATTTCCTCAAAATCTTTCAACAAATTCGATATACAAACATATATCGACTTATTCAACATTTTTCGACATTCTCGGGTTATATTAATTTGTATGACATTCAAAATTTTCTACATTTCTCGATATTTTCGAAAGTATTCGAAATTTTGCAGTTCGCAATGTTATCATACATATTTTGAAGAAATTGGCTTAAATAGCTGATTCAATATGTATAGCATTTTAAGTTGTCCGCTTGCATGGAAATTGCAACCGTTGTTGGTATTAATACTTGTATTAAATTTGCATTAGTTGCATGATATTTTTTTTCAATGTGTTTTTTTTACCATTCATTTTAAATTTATTTGATCCTAATCTTAATTAAACTTTCAAAATGTCACAAAAGTAGATAAGAGGTTTATTTTTGCAGTGTATAGAAAATTCAACTGCAACATAGTTTTAAAAGCTGCCGCTGTTGCTTTGTCTATCCAAAGAGGTGCACGACTACTCCACTTTTTTCGCACTACCACCTTTTGTTTATTGCGGTTTTAATTTCTTTTAAGCAAAAACAACAGCAGCAGTAACTAGTTGCTCCCGTGACTTTTGGCGCAGATTTTACTGTTGCTGCTGCTGACTACCGAAATCAAAGATATTTCTTTCACTTTTCCCCCGTGGTCTTGTCTATATGGATTAATAAAAAATTCATATTGATTTAAAATTCAACAAAATGCAGCCGCCGTAAGTAATTGATGATCAGCAAAAATTTCATTACAATAACATGGTAAACGACAATCGAAAGATTTGTTGCCCCTGCTCTTTACTTCGACCCGAATACAAACCTAACGTTTGTAACTTGTAAACAAGCTAAGTTACAAAAGAAAAACCTGTAAATTATTTGACTTAAATGTTCAACGATTTCACAAATTATAATTTTCATCTGGTTATCGCTGCTGGCTGGTGTGTTTACTCTAAGCCACTAGCTAAGTAATTAAATGAAGTGTCTTCATTGAGATCATCGCCACAATTCAAACTGTGTTTTGTCGCCATGATCACAGCAGCAGCAACTTGAACTTGTTTGACCATATGCATATAGCCAGCCCTTGTTTGGTGGTAAAAGTTGGTACACTGATGTTACCACTACTTTCTTTAGCAAAGCCGGCGGTGTCAGTGTCGTCGCGTGTTTAACTCTTTAATGATCATGTTGATCGCGATTAAGATCATGACAGGCCATATGACTCAATGACAGCTGACGTAAATTTTGTATATCGGGTTTTTCTTTTCTGTCTTGAGTTTAAAACAAAATATGTACATATTTAAATATTGTCTAGATATGTATATTTATGGTCTTTTAGTTAAATAAAAACTATGTTTTATAATTGTTGCTTCTATGACGGCACCCACGCCAAAAAAAAAAAAGATTTCCCACACAATTTTTTTATTATAGATTTTTAAAATAATTTTTTCCTCTTTTAATATCCTCATTTTTGTCGCTTTGAATTTTATTGTCGTTGAGTGCAACATTTTTTTTTTATTTGAAATATTCATTATTTGAAAATTGCGTCAAAATTTATTTCACTTGCACGATCGCCAAGATCAGCGCCTTCTTTAATGTGCTGCGCTGTTGCTCTTGCCTCTCCATTCGGCAAATCTGTGTTTAATTAAATTTTCTCTAGTTTGCCCTACCCGCGCAAACAGTCAGTCAGTATGTTCTAAAAATATCCACAACGTTCGTAAGATATACGAGTAAAATTTTATTTTTTCACACAGCAGCAGCACGATCACTAAAATGTGCTAAAATTAAAATGTTTTTTTTTTTTTTGTTTTGGGCTATTGGTACAAAAGGTAAGATAGGTTGTGGAAGCTGTGTGTGTGTGATGTTTTTTAAAAATAACCAAATTTTGAAATAGTTGCCGGTATTTTTAAGTGGTGGCTGGCACGATTCTTGCTTGACCAATATTCGCCGTAAATTTCCTATTGCAAATTGTGCGCTTACAATTCTGTTTGTTTATTTTTAATTTTTTGTGTGCTCTTCATAAATATATTGTTTGTAATACAATTTGTTATAAATAATTGCTAAATGTGTTTTTATAGGTTATATGAAAATGTAAATTTATTGTAGAATTCAACAGCTTAAAATATTGTAAAATTGTTTTTGATGATAATGTGTGGGTGACTGTTGTTAGTTTTTCTATTTCCATATATAGCAATAGGCTCGAAGTTCTTTTTTACTGAACAATTTATTTAAATCGGTTTAAGAAAAATCGAATTTTTCGTCAAGACTAATAGCTACATATATTATGTGCATGTATGCACTGTTTATTTTTAATTCTTCTTGAAAAATTTGTATAATTGTTAGCAAATCATTTTCTAGACGTGACTGTCCGTCCGTATTTCCACACTATACCTATGCGTGTCCGGATTTTTTTATAAAAGATAAGTAAAGATAAAAATGTTATTAGAGAACAATATTATCAGAAAAATGCCCGAAGAAAGAAATCTAATGAGATAAATTGTAAATTTAAAAAAAAAATGTTGCATTCATTTGACTTTTTATTAATTTAATTATATTTTAGTAATTGTCTTTGCTTGTTTTATTAATTTAAGCAAGAAATGTAGTAAGAGAAAAATAGCATGAAAGAAAAATATGATGAGAAAAAAATTATAAGATGAGAAAAAATAATGTCATGAGAAAAAAATAATATCATGGGATAAAATACCATGAGAGAAAAGTAAAGAAGCTGTTCACTTATTACGTAACACAATTAATTACAATTTTAGACTTTAAAAATTTCCTATAATTTATTAACTGTTTTACTTAAAAACTAGTAAACTTAAAAGACCAATAATAAAATATCAGTGACGTTCATGGAGATATTTGCAAAGGCAAATTTATATCCCGTGCAATTCAAAAAGCTGCTTGTACTTAGAACAGTGTAAATTTAAACTTAATTCTCAACTAGAGAAATTTTTACACCTAAAAAGTAACTAAAATTAGATAAAAACCCTTTTGTAGTAAATACCATTTATTAGCTCAAAGCTGTAAATTTGACATATCAAGTTCCAAAATCTGACATGTGCACATACTCCGCATAGTGTCATGGGAATTTGTTTTGAAAGATTAGGACCACCTATTCATTGAAATTTCCTCAAAAATGGTGAAATTGACTCCCTTAATTGTAAGGTCTATTGAACTTATTTTTTTTAACAATAAACCTTATTATTTATTACAATATCTGTATGAATTTTATATAAACATTTTTTGTTTGTTGTGCACATAAATTATCAAAATGCAAAGCTTTTTCTTTATAAGATTGATTTATAACTGCATTCCAAAAAAAATTGAATTAATCCACATTATTTATTTAAAAAACAAGGAAGTTCATCACGTGTCAAATACTTCAGCATATAATCTACATGCATTGTTTTATATTGAAATGTTCTGATTTTAAGTCATTTTAAATGACATATCGTGATCACGTCATTCGTACGCGTTTAATATAAAATAATAATCTGAATAAGGTAAAACCACATCAAGAAAAGTTGATTTGGCGAAAAAAACAAAAACACCCCGACTCATCCCATTTGTTTTGCCTTTTTTAAAACTGTAAAAATCAGTTTAAGAATTTTTGCTTTTAACTTTATTTTTTAGCAGTAATTTTAATGAGTCAGAAACTTGTCACAATTTCCCGTATCATGACGCGAAAATTGTTGCTCAGACTTCCCCTTAATGAAAAAAAAATTTTAGATCTACGAAATCAGGTTCTTACTTTATGATAAGAACGCAATTACTTTTAAGATATGATGAAATCTACAACTACTTGTTTACCTTTCGCAATAAACTCGTCGACACCCTGTTTATTTAAAGATACACAAGTTAGTCTTTTGCTTTTTTTTTCCCTGAATCATTAAATTTTGTTACTCTGAGAAATTGAAATTTCTTTTTATTTGCTTTTCAAACTCATTCTTTTTAATCGAAGAGCATTGTAATGTCTTATTTCTGTACGCTCTTCGATTAATATACGATTTTTATTGAATGTTTATTTATTTATCAACGTTTGATCGACAGTTCGTTTGTTTTCAGTGTTGTTAAACTTTCGAAATAACATTGACATAATGTTCTTCAGGCTTTTTGTTTATTTTTATTATCAAAAAATTGAATTATGTGCCATGTTTTGATAATTTTAGCTTAAAAATTGAAATTATACTTTAAAAACTTCGTTGGTTATATCTATTAAAATATTGCTAAGCAGTGGTCATTTATGCATATAAAAGAAGAAAATAAAAATAGAGTTAAAGGCAGTGAAAAGGTGCAAACAGTGAGACAGTGCGAATATTTACTTTTATTTTTACATTTACTAAAATATCATTAATAGTTTGATTAAAATCGCTATCAATCGCTAAAAGTAAAAATTGTTTCACTGTTAGCAGGATACGTCTTCAAAAATAAAGAATAATGTTATGTGGGATAGTTATAGAGACGTCTCAATATCTGAAATATGAAAAAAAATTTTTTAATTTTCGAAACAATTTTTTTAATTTTCCAACACTATTTCTGTTTTCGCCTATTATGATTCCTCGTGAAGACCATTTAAATGTCTTGATCAAAGTCTCTTGAGTGTTGCTTTTCGCTGGCAGCTTTTGTTGAATTTGATGAACTTAGAATAGTTTCTTTGTTGTTGTTATTGTTACTGTAGACAATTTTGTTTGCTTTTATTTTCACATTGATCGTTTGTCGATTGTCTGTCTGTATTGTGTAGTTTGGATTTGATGGCATGTAGTATTGTTAATGATGGAGTTGGTGCTGTTCGCTCGCTGGCTGATGGTCGGTCTCTGATGTTCTCTGCATTTTGAACAACATTAGTTGCGTCCGTCAATGTGATACGATCATACGTGTGTGTGGAAGTGGTGATCGCGTGCGGAGATTTTGCACGGCTTAATCGTATTCTTGTTACGCACTTTCCGTCCGTTTATTAAAACGTTTAGTAAAAAAAGTTGAATCTCTCTCATATTCATTATTTTGTTAGATTTTTATTGTTGGCGGCGTGTTTACGAATTTATATAATAGATTTATTTTTACTTGTATAAAACAAAAAAAAAAAAAAAGACCAAAATAAATTTTAAATGTAAATAGGAATTTTTTTTATCACCTACGAAAATCACTGAAATACCATGTCTGCTTCAACTTTGAGAGTGTTCCTTTCACAACGCCAAACATATGGGAATAGCGTGAGTAATTGGTTGTCAGCTTTTACTTTAATTAACAATATTATGTATATGTTGCTGCAATGTCAATAAGGGTTTGTACGCTACTCTCTCGAAGGAATGATGCTAGTTTAATAAAATGTGCTTGCAATAGCTCATGTAGGGTAAATTGGTAATATTTTGGACTTTTTTTTATCTTATTACAGCTATATAATCTTTAATTAGTAAAGTTTTGCTTAAAATGTGTGCATTAATGCGGACTAGAATTCGATAACAGAATGTAAAAATCACCAAAAAAGTGTTGTTTTTTCTATCAAACACTACTTACTGAAATTTTTTGTCTGGTCCCACTTTTTTTTGTATATTTAGAAAATGTCATTTACTTAAAAACGTTTTATTTGTTAATAGCTTTCATTAAAAAAAATTGGAAAAAAGAAAACTGTTTTTCCTTAACAATAACAAACCGCTTTTGTAGCGTACAAAATTTTCAGGCTTGGCTGACAGTAAAAAGTCCGATCTTGAGTACGCTTAAAAGCAAAAGGAAGCCAACCAGTCAACCACGGGTGGCTGTGATTCTTATCAGTTACGTTGCATTGTTTTCAGTGTGAAATCACAATCAGTAGTAAAATATTTTTTTAGTAGTAATTATTGTGATTGCTTTTGTTTTTGTGCACTCATAACGCACGATAAGCTGTACACAAATGTTTAACTACGAATAAATTTCAAAATTTACGCTATAATATGTTCAATACAGGAAAGTTGCATTATGTTTTGATTTTCACTACTGTATAAAATTGAAATGTAATACTCAATAAAGAATCTTCTATAAAAAAAATAATAACACTATTATAATTGAAAAATTTTCAACTTTCATTCCCATTTAAAGGTATCTTTAAACTCGAAATAAAAAATCTATTGGGAACATATTTCACGGGCTCAAAAGTATCCTCCCCCTTAAGTGTAGATTATAGCTTATTTTTAAGTTACTACATTTCGAATACTGCTAAAAATCAGAAAATTGCAAGTACATAGTGTGAATGGCTTGCGAAATATCTCTCACCCTTTTTCGAGGGTTGAGAACCCGTTGAAGGGAGGATCGCATTTTTTAGTGAATGTGGGTAAACTGAAACTTTTGGAATTTTTTTGTTCTTTGAATGGACTAAGTTAATGACAATTTTTTTTTTAAATCATTTTGAATGCTCCTATATTTTTTTATTTAATTTTATTAAATTATTTAATTTTATTAAATTATTTAATTTTATTAAATTATTTAATTTTATTAAATTATTTAATTTTATTAAATTATTTAATTTTATTAAATTATTTAATTTTATTAAATTATTTAATTTTATTAAATATGTGTAAAATTGATTTCCTTCGAATTGTACAAGAAAACAACAATTCAGCTGCCTAGTTTAGAATCATGGATATGGATTATCCATTTAATAAATTTAATAATTGATTTATTTTAAATCTATTCATATTTTCTTTAGTCGATCGCCAAAAGTCGTGCTCATGTGCAATCGTGTGTCAGCTGTGCAAATTGGTAATTAGTAAATTGCTAGAAGATGATATTCATTGATTTGTATGGCTTATCGTGTATTTTAACTAATAAAAATCAAATAAATTTAAATAAAATGAAAAAAAAAACATGAACAGCTTTTTCAAACGACCTCAAAGTGGTGTTGATTCTGAGCCAAAAGGGAAAATCTCGATGATTTAAGTATTCAAAAGTGCGAACATTTGCTTGATGGCAGTCATTCTCTTCAAACAACATTCACACTTGATTCTAACATATTAAATTTAACATAAATCAATCCCACCGATTTATTTCTCATTGCCTCATTTCAAATTAATGACTAGTGTGATATTTACACTTTAAGAGCTGATTAAATTGTAGAAACTAAAGCTTATGTATTGTACATAAAGATTTGTGAAAATTTACACTTGAGGGTAACACTTGTAGATTTTTTTTGACTGCTTTAACTAAAATTTAAAACAAAAAATTTAATCAGCTCTTAATGTACGAGTACTTTTGTGCAATGGTGCTCCTATTCATAGAATTAGGTTACAATTATTTAATGAACAAGCGGAGACGGACGATCGTGCTGCAGACTGACAATTGATCGTGTGAGTTATCGTGTATGTTTGTAAGTTTGTAAGTGAATGAGTGATTGTTGCTATGTATTTGCAATCATTGTTGCTGTTGGTTATTTGTTGTTGTTGTTGTTTGTTGTTAACATTTTAGTAAAAGTGGAAAGCTTCGCTTTTCTAGTAGAAGTAGTCAATTATGCGTTAATTAAAAAAATAAAAATAAAACAAACACAAAATATTGATAAAGAAATAGAAAACAAAAGAAAACTAAAAAAAAAGAAAGAAGAAAATTAGATTTTATCGTATGGCGTCTCTCAATTACGGCGGCAAATTTCTTTCCTACATTCATAATTAAATGTTTGTTGCTGCAGATCACGTTGGCGTTTGATTGCTTAGTTGTTGCTAATATAATTGATCGTCCGCGACATTAGCCGCTGCTGCAGCAGCATCATCGGCTAGAGCCAGTCATAAGTTTTCGATTTTGTCCATGCTGTTTATGTTGTTGCTGCTTTTGGTTTATCATTGATCATCATGATGATGTAATTTCTAAAATGTACCATATATTTTGTTTTTTTAAATTTTTAACGTATTGATTTTTGATAATGAGTAATGTTATGAAGTTTACTTTCCATTACAAAGAAAAAAAAACCCTTTGTTCCATAAGGTTTTGTGATATTATGTATTGATTTTCGTAAATTTTTGACAATTCATGAAAATGTAATTTTTTGTAGTCAAAGCTTTAACTTTAAATAGGAGATCGATACGCTAGCAACGAAAAAGGCACACAGTAATTATAAAACCCTAAGCTTTTCGTCAAAATACAGGCCATTTCTATTATTTGTGTGAAATTCGGGTGCATTATCTTAAAAAATTCTTTCAGTATAGCGTTTTAAATTTCTTGCTTGTATGAAAAATGCCACGCCCTATTGCCAAAATTCGCCAAACTTGTTCAAAGGTTTTCTGAACCATTCCCAGTGTTTGTGTGAATTTTTATTGCTCCTTCGTCTGGATATGTTATGTATTTGTTACCGGCCAAACTAGTTCATCCGACACGTGTTTGTTTTCAAAACTAAATTCAATGAGAAGTTGTGCATAACAAATTCTTAGGGAATGTTTGTCCTCCAACTCCCCTAAATGTTGTAATTATAGTAATGTCTAACTGCACATTAATTTAAATATAAAATAAGACATAAAGTTTTTGAAAAAACAATGTTTTATAACAAAACGATTTTAGATTATAAAAAATTTGTATTTTGTTAAAATTAAAAGCTACAGCGCTGTACTACAACGCTACTACTTTAGACGATTGTCATACCTTGCTTGTGTGCGCCCACTCTTTTTCTTCGTTTGATAAAAAAAAATTTATAACGTGGACTACGCTCTTTGCTGCCCCACCATTCTCATTGACACAACGCTTTTTTTAGAGTCTGTTGCTGGTGGTGTCAGCGCGACGGTGATTCTTCACCACCTTCTCTCGTATTCATTTAATAGCCATTTCAATCACATACACTCGCAGAAAACACAAAATGCAGAAAAAGTATTTCTTCTGGTTTTTTTAAACATTATTATTTGAGAAACGTTGATAACTAGTAGTAAAGTAAAATAAACAAAAATCATAATATCAATGGTAGACGTTTATAATAAATTATAAATAATGTGGTGTGTAAAAAAAATTCCAAGAAAACAAGTTTAAATGCAGTGAAAAAGTGATAAGAATTGTATTAATTTGCTTTGGTTTTCTAGTTAATAAAATGTTGTATATCGGCCATATATGAAGCTTTTCGTCGCAAACGTATCAAATACGAGAAGGTATTTTGAAGTGATAAAATTCTTACACAAACGATGTTCACTTTCAAATCTGTTACCATCGCTTCCGTATTGAACTGAGAAATCTCTTAAGAAATTAAAATGATTTGACCATTAGTAGTCAAATAAATGTCTTAAAAAATTATAAAATATATAATAAAATTTACATCATCTTTTTCGCAGTGTTTAACATGTTAAGCAAAGGAAAAACATTCGGAAAAAAAAATAAAAAATACCAACAACACCCACCCACCTTAGAACCAAATTTGTCAACAGGTATCAACGCGAATCTGCTACAACATATCCACGTTATGCTATTTTTTCCCCGCTTTAAAAGCTTATTCCCCTTGCTAATTCTTCATAAATTATCTCTTAATATTATATCATGTTAGTTTTTATTTTTCTAAATTCTTTTATGCGACAGTGTTTTATATATAGAACTCAATTTATTTGTTGAGTTTAAGAAATAAATTTTATTATTTATTTATCTTGTGAAACTATTCGCTACTAATGGTAATAGTTTATTGAATGCTTTGAGGAAATAAATATTCGCTTAAATATTAAAAAAAACAAATGCTAATGATGTCATGTAGTAAGGTCAGATTTGTCCAATTTCCACCAATGGCACAAATAAAATAAACTACTTATAATATAAAAAATAGTGTTAACTAAACTCTTTCTTAAATGAAAATTCATCTTCATAACAAATTATACAATTCAAATTTCTTATCTTTCATACATTTACTATGGCGCATAACATTGTTGTGCACAAATATTTGGTCATAATCATTTTGAAAAACAAAAAATCTCTTAAAAATTAATATTGAATTTTCTAATAAATAAATTGTCTTTGGTAAATATTTATTTGAAATAAATTCATAAATTAGGTTCGATTTTGAATTAGCCACTTTTGATATTTATCGACAAATTTATTTTCTTGAAAGGCCAAAAATTAAATCATAACCAACAAAATTTTAGTAAAGAATCTAAAGTTTTTAAAGAGACTGACTGTTATATGCGACACTTACCTTACACAAGGTGTTAGAAATGTGCGTTCATCAGAGCATTTTCTATTACAGTCATAATGATAGACAACAAAAGGGCAAATAACGAAAAGACCTTGGTTAAGTCTCAAACAAACTGTACGCGTGCGCAATTATCAATGATAACTTGACGATGATTAGCGCAATTATTAAATTACTTATGATTCATTAGTATGTACATATTTTGATTATACACGTATCTCGATACACCTGATTTCGATTTCAATGAGTGTTGATGTGCTGTGACGTTTCAGAGACCATGCAACCCATGCGCAAAATTACAGAAATATAAAAACAAAAAACAGAAAAATAATTTCAAGCTGGAAAAATCATGTCAAGGGAATTTAATAGAATACTTGAGAGGAGCACAGAGAAAAAATCACGTTACATTTAAGTTCATGCAATAAACAACCCACGGTTTACATAGATAACTACTAATTTTATTGTTAGTGTTGTTGTCGTTGCTGCTGTTTTAAATTGACAATTAGGAGGGTTACATGAGTAGAAGTGAAAAATTAGAAAATTTTTAAAACAAAAGAGCCGACCGACCGACCGACTGACAAACCGTCAAAATCTGAGTAATAAAATAACACATTTCGGCGTATTTGGAACTGTTGTAAGCAATACCACTAGCCACATAACATGGCAAAATACATGCGTGCTTTTATTGTTAGAATTGCGTGGCGAACATTCAGATCACATCATACAACAACTTGAACGCACTCACTTATTCTACAGAATTGAAAATGTAGGCGGAAAGTCTTTGGCCGACATTGAACTCGAAATGCCAAATTTAACATGACTCTGGCTATGTCTGTCTATTGTCATTTTCGCGAAAGTTTTGCTCTAAATAAATAAATAATTTTAATAAGGTGAAACGTACTTATTTCGTTACAAGACTAAATTAATTATATATTTGATATACTAACAGTCCAATTTATAATTCGAATAAAACTTTCATTTTGAAAACTTGTATTTGACATAAGGTATAAAAACAGCATGAAAATTATTGGTTACCAATAACACAATTGAGTCGCTAAATCACAAAAGTGCCTGAGTACATTTTCGGTAATTTTTTATGTTGTATAATTATATAATTATGTTGTTAAATGACAAAATTCAATTATATCAAACGAGCCTAAGTCCCGTTCTAAGAGCACTTCAAAGGATGGACTAAAACTGAAAACATTATTTTTCCAAAATCTGTGTTTTAAAATATTTTTATTCACCAACACATTTCTTTTTAATTTTAAAAGTAAAATGGACTTAGGTGATTTTTATATTTACTGACTTAATTTTATTTGCCATGTGTTAATTTCTGACTCTTTTCATGAAAGACCACCCATTTATGTTATTTCAACCACCGTGACGGTTTTTGTTTTAGAGTCAAAAAAGTTTTTCAGCAAGTATTCAGCTTAATAATATCACTGTGCGCAGACTTAATACCTAAAATTTGGAGCAAATCCTATTTGACCGCACACAGTGTAATCAACATCATTAGCAACATTTTTCCAAATTATTGTTTTTTTTTTGTATATTTAAGCAACCTTATTGAAGTTAAAAAAAAATCTTTATTAATGTCAAATTTGTATTTATCTAAATTGAATGTTTTTATTTTGTATTTTCAGGCTACAACATTATTGAAGTTCGTTTCATAATAATATAGCCCAAAAATAATACGTACATCAACTCTTAACGCAAATCAAATACATCGATATCAGTTCCAAAAGAAAATCTATCGTTTGACCACAGATCACACAGAATTTAAGCACAATGGTTGATTACTACAGAGTGTTGGATATACAGCGCACAGCTTCTGATGGTGAAATTAAAAAAGCGTAAGTTTTTGAAGTAGTTTCCCAAAAATAATTTTTATAATATTTCTGAATTCTTTCTTGCAGTTATAGAAAATTGGCGCTAAAATGGCATCCTGACAAGAATCCCGATAATTTAGATGAAGCCAATACACGTTTTAGGGAGCTCTCCGAAGCATATGAAGTTCTATCAGACGGTAAATATTTTATTATAGAATTGCAATCTAAGCAACAGTCAGAGAGTTTTAAAAATGCAAGTGTGGGTTACAGACCCGTAAAATCTATGTTAATAATTTTTATTAGGTGCCTGAAAATCAGTCGTCTGGGCTTTCAGTCTATTTGAATTGAGCAATACTTATTATTAGAAAGTAGCGTTCGGAACATTTATTATAATCAATTGTTTTTGCATATCTAAAATTATACTATGCGATTTTGCAAAAAAAAAATAAACGTATCTTTTTCATACAAAATATGCTAGCATACATTGTAAAAGTAAGCCGTTAAATCAAAAACGCCGAGCATAGGTTTCAAAGTTATCAATTTAATACGTTCAAGTAATAAAATATGTATTGTCTTCGAAAATTGATTTTTTTATTTAACAACTAATTAATTTCTCTTAGGAAACTATTTCGCCTACCAAGTCTGAATATTTCCCAGACATGAAAAACAAATGCATTTTTAAAAGTCTCCGATTTCACTGCAATACTCTATGCTTTTTAGAATTCCTAGCATACATTTTAATATAGTGTTTCTAATAAGTTATTGGACAAAAACCTATTTCCTTATACGTATTGATCTTCGTATATATTTAGAACGCAAAAAAAAAATTTACGACTCTCGATCGACCTACCACAAGAGTAACTACAGTAGCAACAGCAGCAACACCGGTAGCAGCGGTTATCGTTACCGAACCCGCACACATAGCGGTAGTCACAACGATTATAGTGATTACTATCCCAGCTATGGTTCCACAACATCATCCTCATCCCACTCCACACCAGGTCGTCGTGGTAATCGCTATCAAGCGTTCACCTTCCGCAATCTTTTCGAGTCGACTCCATTCCACAAGCTTTTTGGTAAAATAATATAAATTGATTGGCCACATGTGGTGCCTTGCAAGAAAAACAAATTCAGCAGAAGAATTCATTTGTGTCTTCTGCCGACTATTTGCTTGAGTCACTCTGACTTCGTTTATTTCTTTTGCATTAAAAAAGTATTTTTAAAGTGCTTGTTTTTTGTTTCTGACTAAAATTTTGTTGAAATTTAAAAAAAATCACATTTTACTAACCTGCTGTTTTTAATATGCCGCCGCCATTGCCACGCTATAGCTTGTTTGGTTTTTTTCGGTAAAAGAAAGTAATTTAAGCGGCATATATTTGTTTTTAATGTCAACGTAAAAAGTTCAATGTATGTATGTAATGCAGTATTGGGATGAAGAATATGAATGTCGTTGTTATCATTCTTGACAGTTATTTGTCATTTTAGTTTTCTACATGAGTTTACATATAAAACATATAAGTTAAAAATAGTTTTTTTAGACCTCAAACAAATTTTGTACTGTGACTAGTTAAATGTTTGATAATAAATCCAAGTAGTGTATAAATACCAATGTTGGTACTGATACATACACTTAAATATTTAGATACTGCTGCTTGAGGTCTCCGATTTTTAAACCTTGAAGTACCAGTGAGTCTAGCATAAAGACATATTGATACTTGTAAGTTCTTTCAAAATATTTTTAAACTGATACGTGCGGAAAATACCGATTCCCAAAAATTTTCACAACTTTCAAGTACACGAATATCATGAAAATTAATTACCAGTATCAGCATTCGATACTTGTGTGATGGTACTTGAAATATTACAGATCTGCTACAAACGAACTAAATATCGTCGCTTGACAAGCAAAACTCATTAAGTGAAATTTAATTATTATTTTTTGTTATAAATCGTTATGTAAACACATAATATGATGACAAAACGTGTGACATTACTTCACTTTAAAGGTAGAGCAATGAATCTTTTTACAAAACGTATCGGTTTCTTTTAAAAATCATCAAAACTCTCGTATTTTGAAATTTTGAGAAAAATTGTGCTGAGTGAGTTTGATATACTTCCAATGGATTTTGAAATTGATTCCATGTCGAAGTTATACTCCTAGTACTTACCAAATTAAAATCATAAGCTCCAGATGGTGAAAAAATACTTTTTTTTATAGCGTTATGCGAAAGTTCTCCTTGTCAATCGTTATCATTTATTTAATAAATATATATATTGCAGTTGCGCTTTGGAGCTGTTTCAAAGAGCTGCCAGCATAAATTTAAGCTCTTACCAGAACAACAGATTTTTTTAGTTTGGATGAAAAATGGTTAGTCAATTTTAGGAGCTTTTGGATGCAATGTGCTGTTAGAAAATGACTTACTAAATCATTACAGTGCTTTTTACAGAATGTTTTGTTTGAGTACCGCATTTCCATTGGTAAAACAGCATAGGTAGTTTTCTTCCTTTGTTAGATATTTTTCCATAACATTCACTGACACACAAAGTACACATTGTACATATTTCGCATGAACAAGGCCTAGTTTTTCGCAAAAGACCGATGTGGATGGCTTTGATGAAATTTTTGCTATTTCCATCCATAAATATTTACTTTTTCTTCAATGAAATGATGCAGTAAAGTAGTATAAACTATCTGGTAATGGTTATTAATCCAAGTTGAACAGCTCCCTACTAAACATTTCGTATGAACCTATAATAAAAGTTTTCTTCGAAACAATAAAAACGCGACTAACAATACCATTTTGCTGATAATTATTTGTTCCTTAAATTGTTTTGTTTTATATGTACATTTAATTTTTATAAAGTAGCTAAAAAATAATTTTTTTGAAAAATCCATCTATTATCTTACAGAGAAAAAGCGCAAGGTCTATGATCAATATGGTAAAGAAGGCTTAATCGGCGATCGTGGTAATCATCGTGGCTCTGGAAGACATCATAGTTCACACGACTTTGATGAATTTGATATAATGGGTGGTTTTCCATTCGTTTTCCGGCCACCAGAAGAAGTTTTCCGTGAATTCTTTGGTGTTAACTCACCATTCGCCGAACTATTCAAAGGTATTATAATGACATCAAAGGATTTTTGTTTGAAATTATTAACTTTTTTTTTTATTTTATTTCAAAAAGATGTTCACGGTTATGCACAACCACATAGTCGGCGCGCCAATGGATCTTCCGGCAGTAGCCATCATCATCGTCATCATTTACATCATGGAAATTCAAAAGTTGCTTCACCTTTCGCCACACCCATGGTTAGTTACTCAATGATGGACTTCTTAATGCCCACCAATGGCTTCACATCGTTCTCATCATTTAATACTGTGTCGAATGGTGGCAGCAGCGGACGTGGTAGTTCGTCCTCGAGTGCCAATGGAGCAGTCAAACGCACCTCTACTTCAACGACATTTGTCAATGGCAAAAAGCTAATGACCAAACGGTAATAAATCTTGCAAATTTAGATGTCTCTGAACATTATTTTGTCAAACTTTACAGTCATTAGTAAACGCCGATATTCATGTGAACTTACAAAAATATTTCTGCTAAATTTTGCATTTTTTTCCTTACAGAATCTATGAGAATGGCAAGGAAACTGTTTTTTCATATGAGAATGATGTCCTTAAATCAAAGACTGTGAACGGAGTTGCGCAGAAACTCTCTTCAATTACAAATTAAGAAAAGTCATAAATTAAAAGAAAATTTTCTTTATTTTTTTTTTATTAGAGTAAAATCAATGCAGTTGATGTTGATACAGTTAGTTGATGAGTTCATTAGTTTCAAAGCGCAAAATTCATTTGAAAAGAGAAAACTCAACACAAAATTAAACATTAAAGAAGAGTTAAAAAAATACCACAAATTGTAGTTGAGGAAAATATAAATAATGAAATCTAGTTAAAAAGGAAACAACTTAATTTATATCTATAAACATAAATAACATTAATTAATTAATAATTTAAAACATAATTTTACTAAAACATGTATGTCATCGTAGCACTTTGTGTTGGGGACAAAATATATAAATTGTCCACCACTTGCGCATGTATGTGTGTGTGTATGTGCTCACAGCACAACTTTATTCTTAATTTTTAATGTAAATTCAAAGGGTCAAAACAAACAAAAATATAAAAGCTAAACAAACTTATTAGGCGCTGAAGTCTTCATTGTAAGGTAAAAAAAAATAAATTTCAAATAAAATTTGATAATTTAAAAATGTAACTGCATAAAAAGTCAAAATTTAACATTTAATAAAATGTATCTTCTTGATGAATAAAATATGTGAAATATAATTATGTTTTCCTTTTTTTGTCAATGAAGCTTATTTAACGCCTTGATTTATTCACTCAACGAAGAAGTTATTGTTAAAAACGTGGTTTTCGATGGAATCGAGAAATGATATCTTTGATTCAAAAAAAATTGGCACTGACTTCTTCAAAAAATGTATTCAATTAAAGAATGCTGCTTAAAAGAGATCTGCACTTAATAACAGAAGCCTATTAAATTTTAATCGCAGGATTTGCATACTTTAAAAAGGATTCTTGGCTTTGAGCATGAAAAAGTAGGTACTTAAAAAAAATATGCTATATAGAGAGGTCAAGTTTTCTCAAGTAATGTCAGTTTTCGATAATTTTGCAATGGATATTTCTTTGCAATAGCGTATGCAATTGAATAAAAATAAATTACAATATGTAGCTATAATCTGCAATTCAAATTTTTGTCAAAGCGTTGCAACAAAGCACAGTAATTGGTTGTATCGAATAGTTGATTATCATTTCTTTAGTTTTCTGCTTTAATTTTACAATTTATTGTTATAAAAATGACGCGAATCCAAAAAAAAAAAAAAATTAAATGGTTTTAGCCAGTTGAATAATTTTGAAATGCTGCCATGTTTAAATCATTAAGCAAAAAATTTCTTTAATACATAAAGAAACCGTAAAAATATTTGAATAAATAAATCAGCAGAATATAATTACTTGTCATTTTAAATGCGCACCATGATTACAAACCAACCAACAACACAGTGCTACAAAACTCAACGAAAATCACAAGCTTAAGTCCCCATTTGAAAACCCTTTACAAAGATATCAACGCATATGCAAATGTTGAAACAAGAAGACAAATCTCTTGAATCAAATATTTAACCATACTACAAGCTAAATGTACATTAAACATTCTTCCAAAAAAAAAAGAAAAAATAAAATGTTAATATAATATAGCTGGATGAATTAATTATAGTTTAAATAATATTGAGAACAAAATAAAATTCAATTAAAAGATACTGTAGCATAATTGTATTTTTTATATTTGCGGTGAAATGGTTTGTATTTCGTAGGTTGGCATGCTGCAGCTGGCAGCGATCGTTCTCCAGATCGACACCATGAAACTTGAGAAAAACAGTAGTGAAGTGAAGAATCCTCGGTATGTATTAGCTAGAAAAAGGTATACCCACTCAAAGTTTAATTTGTGGTAATCATTAATCAAATTAATGATACCACCAATCAAGTTAAAATATTGTATAAATCTCTATTAAATCGCATTACATTAAAAGCCTTACATTTTTAATACAAACCACGAGCTGAACACAATCTATCATAATTCAAAATTTCATCAAAATTAAATTATAACTACTCAAGTTATAGACCAAAAAATATAAATTACATGTAATTTTGACAAGATCAAAATCTAGAAAACCGCACATGGAAAGTTAGAATAGAATAAATTGAGTTAATCAAGTCTATTCTTATTCCGTTTCGAAACGGAACTAAAATTCGAAGCTTGTCTTAGGATCATAAAAAAAGGGAAATCCGTCAAATTAACATAATCTAATGGTGTACCTCTTTTACCAAAATCGATTCTGTAGAAGCTAAGAAAATCTAAAGTAAACTAAAGCCTCGTTCATCTTTAATATGGGCATATTTTAGCTTCGAGCGCTCGAATTTAATTTAAACTACATACATAAGTATGTACATACTCATGTACTTATATATAATACTGCAAATTTTCAATAAAATCTATTTATTAACGAAAGAAAATGAAAGTTGCTCATAGCACCATTTGCAAGCAAATTTCTAAACTACTCGAGCCATAATATAATTCTAGGATAAAAAACGAATCGAATGATATATCATTTATTAAAATTGGTGCAGTAGAATCTGAGAAAAAGCGATTTAAAGGATAAATGACACTTGCTACACGATTTTGATCGCCTGGTGTTTTGCTTTGTTTTGCAAAATGAAATTCAATAATTTCACGCATGCACACACAGCCAGCCACACAGACACACACATACATTACTGCTGCATTACTTTTTCAGGTTCCCGAATTCAAACCACGGTCTGGTGTAAAAATCGAAGTCAATGAAACTCTGCCGCTGCTGCTGCTGCCAATAATTATGACGACTCTGAAGTTGATCAGGGTCGCGTTAATAAAATTCTTACCGTGCTGCAGGCGCTTGGTAAACTAAATTTTCGAATCACACCACTCGATTTTGAGAAGGACGATGATAATAACTTACTCATGGACTTTATTGTAGCCTCATCGAATCTGCGCGCACTTGACAGTTTATCAAAACACAAATGACAACATTAAAATCTGCTTCAGCTTATAGAAATTCTGACACCACATTTACCAACATCCGTTGAATCGTTACCGAGTTATAGCGATTAGTACAATCAGTACATTGACATGCCTACAGCGCCCTCTATCGGCATGCTATCGAAACACAAATGACGTCATAAAAATCTGTTTCTTCCTACAAAAACAGCGACACCACATTTATCAAAATCCCTTGAGCATTGCCTAGTTATAGCTATTTGAATATTCAATCAGCTTATAGCGCCATCTGTTGGCAGTTTATCAAATCACTAAGGACGTCAAAAAAATCTACTTCTTCTTACAAAAACTATGACACCACATTTATCAAAATCGGTTCAGTAATAGCCGAAATATTGCAATTCTAAAGATATCTATCCTAAAACCCCAAAATTTTTGCGCTGGCTGCGCTGCTCCGCCAAAAGCAGAGCAAGAACTCAAAATCTCATACCAAAAAATTTTCAAAATACCAGGCCACCATGAACCAGCAGCAAGCAAATTTGGTTTTTTGGAAATGTTTGTCACGCAATATCTCGAATATTACTGGATCGATTTTGACAAATGACGTGTCATAGTTTTTGTAAGAAGAAGCAGATTTTTTTGACGTCCTTAGTGATTTGATAAACTGCCAATAGATGGCGCTATTAGCTGATTGAATATTCAAATAGCTATAACTCGGCAATGTTTCAAGGGATTTTGATTTTGTGGTGTCGGTTTTTTTGTAGGAAGAAACAGATTTTTATGACGTCATTTGTGTTTCGATAGCTTACCGATAGAGGGCGCTGTAGGCATGTCAATGTACTGATTGTACTAATCGCTATAACTCGGCAACGAATCAACGAAATTTGATGAATTAGGTGTCATAGTTTTTGTAAGAAGAAGCAGATTTTGATAACGTCTTTTGATTTTTGATAAACTGCCAATAGATGGCGCTTTAAGGGGTTAAACCATTAAAACTGCTTAAAGTACCATCAGGTGGCAGCTTTCAAAACTTTAAAGTTTTCCATTGTCTTCCTCCACTCATTTACAATAAAATGTCGTTTTTTTCATTCATATCGGTCGATTAGTTTCAGAGTTATTCAAGTTTAAACAAAACTGTTGGACAACTCATCCCTGCTGCTGAAGTTTGCTAAAAACTTTAATAACCCCGAAACTAATGTACCGATTTAAATGAGAAAAACGTCATTTTATTGTAAATAGGTGTTTCGCTTTGTTTTGCAAAATGAAATTCAATAATTTCACGCATGCATGCTCATACACACACACACAGTACTGCTGCATGGCGAGCATCCCAGTCGGAAATAAGTCATATCTCATAAACTACTGAACTAATTTCAACAAATGAGGTGTCATTCTTTTTGTATTACTAAGAAGAAGAGTACTGTGATACTGAAGTTTCAGAAATTTGCTCATGGAGGGCGCTGTGGATTATGCAATTATATACTTTCATGTTGATTATTTGATTTTATTATTGTTTATCTCGTTAACGTGAGCCGATTTGCAAATTTTTTTTTGATAATAAGCTAATTTGCTAGTAAAGTATAAATAACTGCACCTGTAAGTTTCTTAAAATTGCCTATAGATGGTGCTGCACTATTCTCTTGCACTATTGAAACACATGATAAATGATGTCTGTATCTTCTTGTAAGTAGCCGAAAAAGGTAAAATATGCCCAAAATGTTAATGAAATAACAGCATGTTTTTAAAATTATCAGTAATATCACCAAAAAGTAAAGAGAAGAAACTATCGTTTTGAGGAACGGAAAGATTTATGTTACTAAAAGTGTCCGGCATAAGTTATATCAAATTAAATAGTATCAAGAGGATGATACATAGAATATTGACACATTAAAAGATAAATCATTCTAAGCATGTGAAAATGATAACAAAGTTCATATTCGTTAAAGAATTAAAAAAGGAAACCTGGCTGACTCTTAAAAGTAAATTCACCGCAAATCGCACTTAGTTCTACTCAAGTCCTTCCCGCTTGTACATAAGTAAAACAAGATAGTTCAGAATTTATTTGCAATTTGCTTTAGTTGAACAATATGTTTGATGAACATCGATTATTTTGTTAAATTATTATTATATTGTTAAATTCGAGTATTTTTTACATCTTTGTAAAGACATTAAAAGTTATTGATATTTTTGTAATTTTTAAGTTTCTAATTGCGTTTTTTTTTCATTCATTTATTTTTTTCTTTGACACATTAATTGTATAGTTTTATATTTTGCCTGTTTGACTAGGAACGCTGCAGCTTTTTTAGAACAAAAATATATTAATATTTTAGATTAAGAAAAGCTGTTTGTTAAGAATATAACTGGAAAGAGTTCCTTCTTTTGTTTTTTTTTATTTTTATATAATTTCATAATATCGGTTGGCAGCAGAATTCATTGCTTACAACAGCAAACAGCAGCAAATGCTTCCTCCGTCCTAACTTCTCTCACACAAAACGTCTTTAATCACAAAATTATTATAAACTTTTCTTTTTTGTTTTGTAAATAATAAATACAAAATTTGCAGAAAATAATATGTAGGTGTAAAAAATAATTACTAAAATTTGTTGCTAAGCTTAAATAAGTTTTTATGTGCGCTATGATTAGAATAAACTTTAAACTTACAATTGCTTTAAATAAAACCATAAACATATGAACTAAAAACATAAAAATTTCAAAACAAAAGTAAAAATAACATAAAAATAATAAAATACAAATAAATAAAACTATGAGCTGCAGCAAATTGCGAATGCGTACATGCCATAACACTACTTTATGCGAATATCAATAACAACGAAGCAACGTCGTGGACAACGACGCATGACAACTATGTACACAGCTAAACGCATGTAGATGCTGTTGCTTCTCATTTTGTTGTGCTTCCTCTATCAAAGACTCGACATTAGCTGCTATTGCTGCAATATTTATAGCTTCCTTTCTGGGCGCCCATTGTCACCTGGCATGACCAGCACAGGCCGCTTGACCCTTTGCATGTTTGCCACCAGTTCCAGCTGCATTTGATGTAGCTGCTACTGTTGGCGTTGTTGCTACTGTGGAATGACTAGAGTTGTGATTTTCGTGACGTTCACGTTCCCGCTCTGTTCTGTCACGGTTATGATGGTGATGCTGTTGATGACGTCTCCCGCCACGAAAATGTCGTCTATTATGATGTTGATAATTGTTGTTTGTTGGGTCATTGGAGAGACGTTGTGTCGGTTGGACAACTGGTGCAAAATTAGTTGAACTACTAGCAGTAGAACGCGAAGCATTGTTTTCGTTAGTGTGAGATGATGACTGAAAGAAAATTTCATTATGTTAAAGACCACGTATATCCTTATATCGTGGGTAAAATGATATGTATGTATGTCGAAAAACGAAACGATCTGGCACAGTATATGAGAACGAACCCAGAATCTAACTATTTTGTTCAGATTTAAATTTTTGAAATTTGGCTCATGGTATAACCACTAACATATGGTTAGTATGAAAATGTTGCTTCAGTGCAATATACTTTTTACAGGAGTTTCTTCGCAACTTATCTTTTTTATCATTAGGTTATTTTCTCTTCTGAAAAATCGCATAAGAACAAAAAATTAAACTGACTAAAATGCTAAGACGGAATAATTGAGTGAACAAAATTTAGCTAGTCGCTTTTATCACTGCTATTCAAAATCCTACGTAATATAAATTATTGTTAGGATTGATCAGTGTCACTACGTGAGTCGATTTAGCCATGCTTGTCTGTCTGTCCGTCTCTGGAAATCATGATGACGGGAAAACAAAGATACACGAACTGCTCCTTCAGATAAGGTTCTTGGAATAACTTGAGCAAACTCTGGACAAAAAGCGAATTTCGACAAGAAGGCGTGGCACCTTTCATACAAACAAAATCCCCAAAACGCTATACTGCGACAATTTTTAAGGTTTCACACAATTTCACACAAATAGTAGGAACGGTTTGAAAAAGCTCTGGGCTCAAATGGACGTGGCACCCTCCTTTTTTCAAAGCAATGCAACCAAATTTCACAGAAACCCAAAAATGATTCGGTCTAGCTTCAGATAAAAAGTATGCGAACTACGAAAAGAGGGTGTGTAACCTCCAACAAGCATAACCTTTGAAACGCGACACAGAGAGCTATTTAAGTAAAGGTCATCGAATTCAATGTGGGTAGCACGTAGTATGTTGGAAGAAATACCCTTTTAATAAAAATTTAAGATGCGAATTTTTACTGTTATTGCGGCAACGTAGGGTATGGAATTTTTGGTGAGGCCTTACTAGTTTCGTATTCGTAGCATGACTCAAAATTTGTAACTTTTCCTGACCAGATGTAAATGGATTTGGTTTTTATGATTATATCCTAAATTTATTAAGAATTTATTTTATAACCACTTTCCAACTTACACCATTACCACTACTGCAACCTCCGGAAACAGACAGCAGTGAAGACTCTTGCCAACCATCAGCAGCGCTTACTGCAACTGTCAAATTTTGTTCATCTGTTTGCTTACGTTGCTGCCGCCGACGAATTTCTTCCTCTGTCTCTATCGAAATAACCGCTGTGCCACACTCCGCATCCAAATCAATAATGGCTCCCCGACTCTTTTGATGTAAAAACAAATTGGTCATTTTGCGTTGCAACTCTTTAAGCTCATCGGTCAATTGAAATTCGGGTGCATTCTGCAGCTCAGCTGGGGGCATGGCACATTTAAGACTATCGGAATCGTCATTAATTATTTCACGGCATACGGGACATGCAGCTTGAAAAGCATCTGCGGTTTTTTGCTGCCAAGCAGGTAACTTTTCATGTTCTTCTTGATAGTTACGACGCAATGCCATCAGATGACGAGCCAAACAATAACTGTGCAAGTAATGGAAACATTCGGTTTTGGTGAATTCATCACCTTCAGTGAAACCATAGAGACAAACAACACACTGACCACTGGGCACTGGACTTCCGGTGAGATGTTCGCGAATGACTTCGATTAAATCAAAAACAACCGGATAACCAAGCGTGTCCCTAAGCTTTTCCCAACAAGCGGAGCGTATTTCATCCAGCCGCCCATCATCCAAACCCCGAGGTTTAAGCAAGCGAAATTCGGGGCTCTCATCCGGATAACTGGGTGTGGGCAAAACTTGCAATGTGACACAAATATATTGCTGGTCAGTATCTTCCCCTACGAGGGGAAAAATTGTTATCTCGATCAGCTCTGGAATTCCACTGTAAAAATTGTAAGATATAATAGATATTATTTTCTGGTAATGGAAAAGAAATTTAGAAATAGGTTTCGACAAAAAAAATGTTTGTTTCTATACTCCACCCAATATACAAATTGGGGGTGGAAAAGTTTATATGCCAGTCTTTCACGAATTTTCACTAAGTTCTACATTTTTGGTTTAAGAAATACGATCACCTTTGATTTCTGGTAATCCTCACATCATCCATGAGTATTGCTTCCAAAGACTCCACTTCGTCCTGTAGTCTGCAACCGCACCATAAGTAAAATAAATTAAAAGCCATCCTTTTTTGCTTTTACACAATTTAAAGAAAACTTACGCATCCATTTTTGTTATTTGGTTTATTTATTTAAACGAAAGAGCCTATAACTTATTCAAAAAACGTCTGGGATAATTCTTTTTTATTGCAGTGCAATCAAAAATCGATTTATTCCTTCTTCCTTGAGAAGCACTAATTTTTGTTCCTACTCCTGATTTTATTCAACCAAGACTCAACTAACGTTCATGGTTGGGAGCGAAGGCCAATAGTGCCTCTTTCTCTATTTATTTCCTTCTTCGCGAATTGTCAAAATCTAGCACAACAAACCGTGACTTTAATAGAAAAAAAAAAAAACATTTTGAATTAATTATTTTGTGAAAAACTTCGAATAGAAGTGGAATTTTGTAGTGTGATGTGATATTTTGTTTACTCCCAACTGGACTGAAATATTGTAGCATTTTTTTGCAATTTTGTCCCAGAAAATTCTAATTAAAATACGTAACGTAACTGAATTTCAGTTCAGCTGAATTCCAAATTGTGTATTTTCTGAATTTGTCGTCCATTTTTGTTTTTTCATTTAACATTTTCACATTTTGGTTACTAACCCCTAACTTTGTAAAAATTTTCACTTTAATTATATTAAATTGGAAAATATCAATTTATGCCTCTATCTCTATTATATGATTTATTCTTCACGAATTGCCAAAATCGAGCACAACAAAACTTGATAATTTGGTTTATTCCTTCTCCTGTTCTTTTCTTCTTCAACTGACAATTGCAGCAGTATGACAGCGTTGCCAATTTTCAATAATCGATTAGTCAATTCTTTTTCGATAAGTTTATGTCAACCGTACAGGAAATTCAATCATGAAATAAGCCAGCTATCATAAAGTTACAGAAAAATAATTAATTCATAAATGAAATTGAAGAACATTCTTGCTTATTAAAGCTGTTTTAAGTGTACAATTAATTAATTATTATTGTACGCAAATTGGGGCTAGTCGGCTACTTCAATAGAAAATTTTAAAGATCTATTCTTAAAATCGCATCATTTAAAAAAAAACAGAGCCTCGTTAATATTGAGGCTTATTTAATTGGTTAGTTATTAAATCGCAAGTATGTATGTGACGTTTCACAATGCTCAGTCCCACTGAAAATTGGTCAACTAATTAAATCGTTCTATGGCTCAACGTTGAAGACCCTCTGTGCTCAAAATCTTTGTGGTTTTATATTTAAAAAATTAATGTAATGTAAAAATCATTTTAAATTTATTAGATTCCAAATTTAGATATTGCCCTATAAGAATTTTATATTATCACCCTTTTCCAGGGAAAAAAGCTGGGAAATAATTTAAGCATTGGGTATCTTTTTGATAAGAATGACATCATTGATTGACTTCGCGCCAAAAAACAAATGTCATTTTCGTTTTAATCGATAACTTTTCGACTATCCTACATTAAAATAATTTTTTATATTCCTTTGACTCAAGTAAAGTAGTGAATTTTAACGCGTTAATCATCAAAGTCACAGCTGTGGTGGTCACATAGATTTCGCGCGAATAGAGAGATTTAAAAGTAGAACAAAGGCGGGAGCACTGGTGCCAAAAACAAGCAGGAGACAAACGATTAAATGTAGAATTAGGAAAACATTTCTGGGAGTCAACAAACTTTTCTTGGTAACGAAATTCAATACAATACAATAAAATTTAAACAGATTAAAGAAAAATACGCAAAATGGATGCACCAAATGATGAATGCAAGCCCAAATTCGAAGAACTGTGCCGTGAGCTGAACATGGACCGTGAGACTGAAGAAACATCCTGGGACAAATACATAGAGGTTTCCCAGCGTTTTTCACTTGAAGGTGATCCGGTTCATTGGTTTTGTTGTTCCCTCTTTGCAGCATGTGGTGACTCATTTACTCCCACCGTAGGTGCGCCAAACGCCACAGCAATGGTGAAGGGAAATTGTGTATCACGTACAAAATTGCTACGCAGTTGTAATATCAGCATATATGAGTTTTTTTCAAAAATTAAAATTTGGCATGAAATGGCCAGTTTGCCAAGAGCGTTTATTGCACATATCGATAGATTGGAACGTACTTTCAGTATAACATTCCATTTATTCAAGCGGTATAATGCGATATTTGAACAACTTTTTATAACACCAAAAATCGAGGTTGAGAAAAAGGAAAAGAAGTTCCGCACTGCAAAATGCTCTTCCAATCAATTGTACGATCTCTGTTGGTGCCTTTACTTGTGCGCAAAAAATGAAAATCCTAATTACACCGTGGATCTGGTGACATCATTTCATTTGCTAATATGTTGTATAGATTTAATCTACGTTAATGTATTGGCTGAAAATCGTGTAGATTTAATAAATCCAGATTTTGAAGGTGTACCATTGGGTTGGAATACGTCTGACTTTGATATTGGTTCCATGGCTACTTACTGTATAATTAAGCCTTTGTGCAGAGTTTCACAGGCGCTTCCTTATGAAGCGAAATCAATGAAAGAGACTTCATGGAAGACCATCATTAAAGAGTTTTTCATTACCAATACAATTTGTGGCAATGAAGTTACCTTTTTGGAAATTGTCTCAAATGGCAATTTTGAACGTAATCTGAGATCATTTAATAGCTCATATGAACAATATGTGCTTAGCGTTGGAGAATTCGATGAGCGAATTTTATTGAATAATCCAAATTATCGCAAGGTCAATAACTTTAATGATGTCGCCGAAAATGATAATCATCAAGATATTAGATCATTAATACCGGAGACGCCTTTGACACGCAAAAACAGTTTACCCAATAAGGATGTCAATGTAAAGGAGCCTGTTGCTTATGCCACGAACAATGTAATGAAGTTACAAGATATTGCTGATATGGATGAACCAACTGAATTCGTTCGAAACATTGGAGATGAATGCATGGCTAAGCTGAATGAATTACTGCAGCAATTGTTGCAAAAGTTTGAAAATCAATTTCAAACTAATCCTGAGGCACAGAAACGTTTTCATTTGGCAAAATCTTTATATTTCTATTTATTAGATACAATTTTAAAAGTTGAAGTACGTACCAAACCAAATGTGGATCTCAAACAGTTGCTGCAGACAGATGTACTCAATACAACCCTCTTTGCATGCTGTATCGAAGTTGTACTCGATGCTTATAACTCTCAGCTTAAGTTTCCTTGGATTTTAAATTGTTTCACCATTGATCCTTTTCATTTCTGTAAGATTATTGAAATTGTAGTCAGTCGTCATGATGGTATTTTAACGCGTGCGCTTATTAAACATTTAAATTTAATAGAAGAGACCTGTTTGGAGGCTTTAGCATGGCAAAAACATTCTCCAATTTGGGACATAATTAATAACTCTGGTTCGCCCTTACCTACATGGTCTGAAGTTGAGTTGGGCAAATCAATGCCTAGAAGTGAAAACTTGCATTCGCCATTTCACAGTAGCACATGTGATACAATTTATCCCTCAAATATAGGTGAATCAATAAGGCGAGACCTTTTTAATGCTGTTAAGGAGTCTTCAGATCCAAAGAGGCAACAGCAATCAGCAGATGCGGGAAATGCAAATAAACGCCTACAGTCGTTACGCATATTTTTAAGAAAATTTTATAAATTAGCATGGTTAAGAATTAAGGAATTATGCTGTGAACTTGGTTTGGGCGATGAAGTTTCTTTGAAGAAGATATGGACACTTTTTGAGTATTCAATAACACAAAGATATGAACTTATGCAGGACAGGCATCTCGATCAAATACTAATGTGTGCAATTTATTTATATATTAAGGTTGCAGAAATTGATAAAAAAACCTTTACTGATATCATGAAATTTTATAGAAATCAGCCACAAGCCACAAGCAGTACTTATCGCGAAGTTCTAGTAGAAGCTGCTGGTGAAGCAAATGAAGAACAACTTGTAGCTGATACTGCAAAATATAGGGATATTATATATTTTTATAATAACATTTATGTACTAAAAATGACACCGTATGCATTAAATTTTAGCAGTAAGACGAAATCCCAACATGATCTTTTACTCTCACCACATCCAACTGAAAAACCTACATTTCCAAAAAAGCTTTCGAGCAATCATCATCTATATATATACCCTCTAGAGAAAAATGAAGTATTGAACTCACCAAATCGGCTGACATATGAGTTTAGCAAAAGTCCTGCAAAAGAGTTACAGAAGATGAATGAACTCGTCCGAAAAGGCAAGCGTAATTTGCCATTCAATGATGAAACGGATGTTGTTGATAGGAAACTTTCACGTAAACCACCACATTATTTGATGAGTACCATAAAAGGGATAATTAAAGATAGGCAAGAGAAACACAATTAATTGGTTTAGTTGCTTGCTTGTTTGTTAATAAGTATATTATCGTAAATTTATATTTAATAAAAAACAATTGTGTATAAAAATAAAAAAAAATGTTAACTATTATTTTGTATATGGTTTTGGCTGCCGTAATATTCTACAACAGATATAAGATAATTTTCCATACTTAACTAGTTAATTAAATATCTGGAGGAAGTTGGACTTGGAATTATATTTGGAATCGTCTTGAAATATGAAACTTTGAACGAAATGTTTCAAACGTTTAAATTTTTTTTTAATTTAAATACTATCCGCCACTCAAAAATTTTGCAATCCAATTAAAAAATGCTACCAAATAGCATTTTAAAAAAATATTTTAAAGGTATGAAATTCATGTGGGCCTCTATTTGTTATGCGGAGAATTATCAAGTTTGGTCGAAAAAAATTTAAAGTAATGACCATTAATTTCGAAGGTGAGCGCACCCTTAGCTAAAAATTATTAAAATTTGTACACATGCTTGAGCAAAAGTTAATTTTACACAATTAATTGAAAATTTGTTAAGTAATACTTAAAGTAATTTGTTCCAAAAACACAAAGAAACTATTGAATTATTTTTTTTTTATGAAGTTTAACATACGGACTCTTAATGATGCAATAAATACATTAAACATATTGTGGGTGGCAATACAAAAAATCTATTGGAGATAATACATACATATGTAAGTATATTGAAAATTGGTACAAAAAAATTTGGTGACGTAAGCAAGGAATGGAGAAAAAGTGGTATAGTTTAGGAATGGCGGCGCGATAAATTTCAAATGAGAACTTTAACCGATATTAGAGAACTGCCATAAATTTTTATTAAACTTGGCTCTACTCCAAGAAAGAAAAATATTAGAGCGAAAAAATATTCGTTTGTTTGAGAGGTTCCACGCCTACTTTTACGATTCCGCCTATTTTTGATTCGGTTGGTGAGAAGAGTTCTAATACTGGCCTTTATTTTGAAATTCATCACAATCGTAACACGAATTTGAATCACTAAAATTCAGCTGGGCTCTGTTCAATTTGCGCTGAAAAAAGAGGAACATATCGAATACGATGGATTTTAGAATAAATCTCATTAAATTTTTTTACAACTACTGAAGTGGTCATATATATACGTATGTAGGTATAAACATTTTTAATTATGGTGTTTTGTAAGAGCTTCCAAAATTTATGTTGGGGATGCACCATGCAAAGGTGGCACCGGCCTAAGTCGAATATAAAATTCATATTTTCCAAAACTTTGTCGGGAATTTCGATTTGAAAGATCTTAGGATTGATGAATAACATTAAAAAATCAAAAAAAAAAAACTTATGTCCAAGATATTTTGAGAAACATTTTTTATATGTAATTAATATTTAAACTAATTTATTTAAATTTTTTCTATTTTTTTTTTTATAAAAAAAGCATTGTTAAAAAAAATGATGTTATGTTTTTCATTATATTCCCTATAGTTTGAGACCTTTTGTTTCAAAAAATGGACAAAATGGTAAAAAAAAATTGTGCTAGTTATTCAAAGAATGACCGATATGTATTAGATTGGATCGAATGGTATGGAGCGTAAAAAAGTCAGTACGACGGCGTTGACCAGTGAAATTTCTCCGACCGAAAAAAAATGTTGCAGAAATCGTTTTCAAGAGTCCCTCTTACTTTTCAAACCTGTTTGGGCTTAATCTAAATTTCGATACGGTTTAATATGTATGTAAACGAATTAACTCATAGGACGAATGACTTTGGGTAAGTTTTTAATTTATGATATTTATTACATATAACCAAAAATCATATTCATTCAGAACATTCATTCGCATTTTATTTGTAAATCCTTTGATTTCAAATCGTACGATCTCGCTCTTTATGACTCTATTCTCAATAGCGCCATGCTATTTTTTATAATCTGTGGATATTACCGATAAAATTCACCATATCTTATATCATGATACTTTTTCATCCAATTTTAGAAATAAAATGTGTCAAAAAAACATGATTATTGATAAGAGAGTGCAGAAAGGATTCGGGAGAACAAATAGTGAATTAAATCATAAAAAATCACGTGGTATACATATTACGCCGCCATACAAAACATTTACATTTTGTCTAACGAAAGAACATTTTTTATTTATTTATTTTTTGAAATTAATAAACGAATTTGGAATTGCAGATGAAAGACGCAGGATAAGTAATTTAATTTTTTAAGCTATGATTTGTATCTATGTATGTATTTTTGCACTGTAAAGTCATAATGCATTCCATATATCGGAAATTTTTCACCACATGTCATATACCGCGCAAACGCAAAACTTTACATTGTTGTTGGTAACGTAACATGCCCAACATCATTAAGTTTTTTTTCTTCTGTAGAGAAAGGTTCCCTTGTTTAGCAAACGCTTCGTTGCAGTGCTTTCAGTTTACTACGGGAAGTTCAAACCGCCGGTTGTTGTCGTAACGTGGAACAAATTTAAACAAATTGAACAAAACTTTGCTAATAAAGTTAAAAGTGAAAAAAAGGCATTCTGCATACTCACCACAACTACCCCTATTTTAAACGGAAAAGCGGAAAAGTCCAACTAACCATCAGGCAAACTTTTGTCGAACTTCGAAAAAAGTTTTTAACACAGTGAAATATTGATAGTGAAGTAAAGAGCAAATCAGAAAATATAACGAAACGACGAAATTTAAGTGAAAATCGGCATAGAACCTATACCAAAAAAAAAAAAAAAAAAAAAACAAGCAAAAAGGAACACAGGACTAAACCATATTCAGAAGTAAATGTACAAAAATTTGTATCTATATAATTGAAAAATATAACGATAGATACACAAAGACGTGTATCTTTGAATTTGAAGTGTATGAGTTATGGAAAAAAATAAATAAACAAAATCGTTCAATATTAATTATATAAAGGAACTATTGAAAAGTTTGAATTTCTTTCTTAAGAATAATCCAAATGGAAGACGAAAACTAATCAAACATTTCAAACAGACTATTGATATAAATCATATATTCACATTTTCACCTTCAAAAAGTCTAAATTATTCAATTTATTATACAATTACAGTACGCATATATTTTTTCGTCGGTTCTGTTTTTTTCTTGCTTTTGCACAATATATGAATAACGAGCTCACTCGAAAATGAAAAAAGAGAAAAAAAATGCTTTCGTCATGGGAAATTTTTGAAGCTTGCAATATTTTAAAAATGCAATTTTTATTACGATTTATGTACATACATACATACATACAATAACTTTTGCATGGACACGGAAATATTTTTAATTTTTGGCTTTTCAATTTTAACACTATAGGGTGGAATGTATCAAATTGGATACATGCCATAATATTTTAAGTGGAGATGCCTTCATACGCATTTAGTAGATATTATTGTACACTCAGAGATGTTCGTGTGTTAAAAAGGTTCCAAAACGTTAATAAAGCAATGCGTAGTATTAAATTTAAAAAAAAATGCAGTGCTCGAACAACCTCCTCTATAGATTTTCAATTTAATTACAATGTTCTAAAATAGTGGATATTATATTACAATCAGAGAAATTCAGCGATTAAAAAGATTTCAAAATTCTAAATAAAAAAAAGTAGGAAAGAGAATCACCTTAAAAATATTTTATGTTCTTTTGGAAATGCAAATAACCGTATACGAATAACTTCATAAGCGATTAAAATTGTGGCGTTAAAAAAATATATACAAAATATGTATGTATATGGGGTGAACTAAAAATTATGAAGTTACGCTTTATTTACATATCTTAAAACGGTGCTTAAATTATTAATTTATTATTATTTTTAGAAAAGTTACAGTTACTTGAAAATTAATTCCCTAGTGATAAACTTGAATTTTGTAGGGGTTTCATCTGACTTTCCGCTTAAAATATAATACAAATTTTCTTTATTTTTTTCAAAATTTAAAATATTTTAAGTTTTTCCTAAAATTCGGTTTCGATATTTTTTGTAAATTTGACCTAAGAGAAAGCCTGCGCTTTCAAATGATACCTTTTTTGAAATGGTATGAGAGCATTATAGTCATATGATAGTTAATAATGTAATATTTCGAGTATGTGTGTAGTTCGCCCTTTGGTTGAAATTCAACTATGTATTATAGAACTATGTGAAATAGAAGCCATGGTATCATGTTGCCCCATCTCTACTCCCATCGCTATCTCTTCCTTAGGGTTCAATCTATCTCCATACCAAATTTCATCGAAATTGGTCCATTAGCTTAGCTGTAAAAACATATCTTCCAATTAGGGGAAGGGAAGAGAACACAAAGTTTTAATACACTTCCATACCATCTCCAAACCAAATTGAATCAAAATAGCTCCATTAGTTTAGCCGTGGAAGCGTATTTTCCTGTTAGAGGCGTGGCACCGCCTACTATTGCATAATTATTTCTCATTTTTAAAACAAAGTTAAATACGAGTAACACTCACTTTATTCAATAACTTTTTTTT
This sequence comes from Meiosimyza platycephala, assembly GCA_963662105.1. Lineage (NCBI taxonomy): Eukaryota > Metazoa > Arthropoda > Insecta > Diptera > Lauxaniidae > Meiosimyza > Meiosimyza platycephala. Next base: position 90,141,738 of record OY759211.1, read on the forward strand.
TTTACACAATTTCTAGTCACTTAAGGGTTAACGTACAACACAGACATACAACTAAAATTTCAGTTTACGTAGTTGTGGCAAAATAAATTTGAATACCACTTTAAAACTACAGAAGGTAGGCTATACAATATATACATATATGTATATATGTGCTCGTACATGGGGAGGGCCAAAGCAGGCGCCCATTTAGTCATACTGGCGGTTGCTGATTTTCATGTTGTTGCTGTTATTGCCAATGTAATTTTTGGCAATGACACTGTCACTTGGTAGTGAAATATATAGAGGAAAATTAATTTCCATTGCATATACAAATTTTAAATATTTCTGTTCTTAAAACATTAAATAATGTTGTGCAAGTGAAGTAGAAACAGCACCATATTCGCAAAATAAAGGAAAACTAAAAATAATTGAAAATTTAAAATTACAATTTAATTATTTCTACTTTTGTTTCTGTGTTTTGCTAATTTTTTGAGTTTAGTTTTTTTTTCTCCTGTTCATAAATAAAATTCTATTAATAAACTTTATTAATTAGTGAATGAATTGTTGTGGCTGCAGTCGTCATTTAGTGGGTTGGCTAGTAATAATGGCCGCGTATTTACTAGAAGTAGGGTGTTAAGAATGTTTTAATTGCTCAGATTTTCCTACGCGCTACACTAAGAAAATATTTAAGAGATTATAAGCTTGAACCTTAATTTCTCGTAATGTTTGCATGCATTTCATAGAGAAATTTCCGAATATAATGATTTTTCATCTTCAGAGCCCTCTAGCGAATACATCGATTTTTGTACAATTATGGATATATTATGTAATGTACTACTCAACTCTGTACTCTACCAAATATCAATCAACTAGATGACTTTGAAGCAGATGCTGAGCTGATGACATTTTGAAGACCAAAGGATGCTCTGTATCAGCAATTTTCAGCTTTTACACTCAGAAACGATTCGTTTGAATATAACAAATGTATATTTGAATACAAAATTGTATTAGTTGAATCATTTGATGTTTAACTCGATCTAATATTTAATTGGTCTGTATCAAATATAAATTGTTATATTCAAATAAATCGTTTTCTCAGTGCAGTTTTCGGGATATTTTAGTAAGAATAGTTCAAAGAGGCATCACGTGCAAGAAACACATTTTTGTTGAAGTTTAGCGAATATTTTTTTCTGTCTACACAAGTACTTGGTAATGCTGTTTTGTGTACATTTAAAATACTTATAAAATGAGTAATAGATAGATCAATTCGCACCTCATAAAAGAAAATTACTAAATCTGTTTTACGATTCACTACGGTTGGTTTGTACTTAGCTATTTTAACAATATTTTTTTGGCATATAATCTTATAGTGTGTAATACTTTTGATATTTATAATTATGTATACTGATCGGTGCAAAGATTTTCAATTACAAATAGAAAAAAGACATCTCCAGCTCAAATGTGATGGAGTGCAAGAAACAGGAAGAAAAACAAAGTTTTCATACGAAAGTGTATATATAGAATAAATTAAAAGCAGCCTCTTTTCAAAGAGAAAATATTGCAAAAGCTATGTGGCTCAAAAAATTATCCGTTAAAGCCATATTCAATTTTCAATTTATCAAAACAAAAACATTTAAAAATTTTTCAACAAAATGAAAGAAAAATTTAAGTGCAGTTTTAGAGCTTTTTTATGTCTTACGTTTTATATCGTATTGGAGATAAAATCGAAATCAATTCGAAAAAGTCCTCGATCAAGCCATTTGGTCAAATAGTTCTTGGGGAAAGCGCCTCGTTTTATTGGAAAAATTTCCAGATTTTATTTTTGAAGTGGTAAATTAAGGCCATCTAAAAATCATTTTCCAAGCAATTTATAAACAACTTTATAACTTAAGCTTAGCTTACTTATTTAAGTGATAATTTGCATACAAAATTATTGTGTCTTCAAATTGCTACAATATCGTATTTTTTGTCAAGGACTATGAAACAAATTTGCTTAATAATGCGTAATGTTGCACGCAGTTTTTCGTTCTTCTCTTTTATTACTTTTCCTATATTGTTATTAGCAAACGCTTTTATAGAGTTCCTCAACTCTGGCTCATATGTTTTTTTCGAGGCCAGCCTCATGTGGATTTAATTCAATGCTTTTCTTTTTCTCTCTTAGTTTTGGAAATAACAAAATCCCTTGAGTATATAATCGCTTTAAAAAATAGCAAACAATAATAAAAAATTAAATTGTTGTTTGTTGTTTATTCAAGAACAGCAACAACATTTGTGTATAAAAAAATCTTTGTTTTTCTTAACAATAAGTGCAACACATTTTTGTTTTTCATTGAAATCTCTGCTCACTTCATACGTTAAGTCCTTCGTTTAAGTTTTTGCAATATCGATTGAAATTTTGTCGTTATATTCCAAATATAACGTGTATGCAAAGGATAACAAAGTGCTTGTTAGATAGGATGAGAATGTTAAAGCAATAAAAGTTTTTGTTTAACATTTTGTCATGATAGTACACTGTGGAAAACCTTTGCGGCACTTAGCCATTATAAACACAAATATTTATATTAAACTTATGTAAGCTGGTGGGCCATCTGGTGATTTCATTTTAAATTACATGCCATTTTGACACTGACAGCTCTTTCGCGTTGAAATGGATATGGAACCTGCGTGTAAGGAATTAATCGATTAACACTTGATAAAGGTTGGGAAATTTTGAAAACTTACGCAAGTTTGTGAATATTTTATTTTCAATGGGAAATAGAGATTACTCATACGACATGTTGTATAGAAATTACTAAGGAAATGATTTTTAAATGGCAATAACTTCTGTAAAAATAATGGAAAAGTATTTATTTAAATATAGTTATGAAGTACAATATTGCAATTTTAAACTAAATTTTGAAAAATGAAAGTTTTAACTGAAGATATCAAAAAGTATTGGGGTGAGGCAGTGGGCAAAACGATTTCACTTATTTAAAAACTTTTTTTGAAATTTTTCCTATGGAGCTGCTTGAAACGAAAAACAGGAAATCGTTAGCAAATCAATATTCCTAGATTCTTAAATAAAACAGACATTAGCGACCTTTTGACTTAAAATATTTTCTGGTATACTAATAAGACTTTCCAGTCTGTGATTGAAAAAATTAGAATTAATCCGATTTACTTTGTCAGTCTAATACATATGAGGGTGGTTCAAATAATTTGAACATTTTAGTCGGTGGTTGTTTGGCCCTATCACATCAGATATTTTTCTAAAATTGTTCTAATTCACCAATGTATGTATATATTTAGGTACAAAAAGTTGGTCAATTTTTTTGAACCGCTGAAAATGATCATATTTCGACCACAAGCGCCTCTCATATACAACTTTTGACCATGATATTAGAATAAAAGTTTTGTAATTAAAACTTTCTTATGTATGATTTAATTCTTTAACAACATTTACTACGATTTTTATTTTGATTCTAGCAAGAAATTGCAGTACATCATATAAACGAATTCTTTAACTTCATACAGTTACTTCAATTTAATTCATAAACCTTTTACCTCAATCCATTGTTATCATTTTTTCGGTATGGGTTATGAAAACTTTCCGTTCACCACGTGCTTTTTTGTATAAGGGATGAAACCAAAAATAAAACCCTGTTCGAAAAATATTTTGCGACGTAATTCCAAAATTGTGAAACATCACAAAAACTGAACAATGAATAGCACAAATTATAGCAGACATACAAATATTCATACATACTTGTACATAGATATAATAAAGTAAGTATGTATGTATGTACAAGTGAAGGTATGTGCATATGTATATGAAAGTACATAACAGCAAGGTACCGAAAAAAAGCCCAAAAAAAAGAAAAAAAAGAGAAGATCTGTGTAACACACCCCATTTGAGTGTTTTATGATAAACAAATATTTCAAATTTGCTGAATTTGCATCGTTTGTAAGGGCTTAAGGTTATTTTCCGTTGCGTTTTGTTGCGTGCGTACAATAACCTAATGGGAAATAGTGTTTCCACCAGCCAATCTCCCTTAAACAGCATCCCATTGAATTTTTGGTTTCATTTACCACCCACTAAAGCAAAGGCTTGTTTTCATACTGCACAGTGCGAGTATATTCGTAGTTCTTTGAAATATTCAAACAACGTAATTTTTTCAGTGCGTACTCCTACGTCAGTTATGAAGAAGATTTCTTCCTTCGATGTGGTATATCAAGCTTCCTTACAACAACAACTAGTGCTGCTGCTGGTTGCTTAACTTCGACTTCTTCTTAACCAAATAACAAGACAACTTTTGGCATTTGATTTGTGTACCCTACATTTGGCTGCCGACTGCGTAGTGTTTTCCTTACAAGTTTTACGTAATCATACTAAAGACGTACGTATCTTCGCATTGTGTAATCAAAAACGTGGTGGCGCCGTATTTTATGAAGAAAAAATAAAAAAAAATATATTGCTTGCAAATTTTTTGTTTGTGACAAGCGTTGTTGTTGTTGTATTGCATTTTTATCAATGCTGTTGTTATTGTAATTAATGTCATTTCTGTGGACATGCTTACGTTAAACGTAATACTATGTAAACATTAAAATGAACATGTAAAAGCAAATAAATCAAAATATATACATTTTTTCAATTAATTTGTTACATTTTTCTACCCTACACACAGGGCATATTCATGTTGTTATTTCGTTTGTAATGCATAGAAGTGGGTGTGGAGCATTTCGAAAACATATACATATGTACATGTTCTAGATTAACGAAATTTTCTGAGTGTATATAATAGACTTAACAGGCATCCTGGAATACCCTCGATTTTATGTTACTTATAAAAAGGCAATTTATAGAACAGCTTTTTTTTTTGATAGCGCGATTATTACTAAAATTTTAATACTGCGGCACTGTTTTTCAGAGAAGATATTTAAAAGACAAAATGAGGGCGCATTTCGACCAGAGGGCGTTACAACTTCCATATAAGCAAAAACTTCTAAAAGCTATACAGTGGGTGTTCTTTTTGATAATGCTATCGAATTTCTTGCAAAGGCTAGGACATGCCTTGGAAGAAACTAGAGCAGGCGTGGCATCTTCCATATGAGAAATAACTTCCAGGCGCTCTGCCGTGATTTTTATTTATGGTAGTTTTCGATAAGTTCTGTTCAAAAATTATGCAAAATCCGACAGGAGGGCGTGACACCTTTCATATAAGAAAAAAATTCAAAACTTAGATTGAAAGAATTATATATTTAGGGCAATACAACTAAATTTCACACAAGTACTATGTACACCTAATTCTGTTTTTACACGGTCTTTTTTTCACGGTAATTTAACACGGTTTGAAAATAAACAAATTTTATATTTTTTACACGATTTTATTCCATTTAGCACGATGCAAAATCTTTTGGCCTTAATTTTTTTTTGCACGGGTTTTCCTGGAACCAATTACCGTTTAAAAACAGAATTAGGTGTATTGTAGTAATGGTTCGGACATTTTGTACATTTTGATTTTTACTGTTTTACTGTTAATGCAACGTAGGGTATTTAATTTTCGGTAATGTCCAAGTTAACACCCTTACAAGTTTTCTTTTCATTTTGTTATTTTTAATATTAAACAAATGAAAACTTAATAAAAATGTTCACAATTCGTAAGAAAAACAGTTGTAAACTGTAGGTGTCTTAGATGTAAGCAACAAAAACAACAATATGTGGTTATTTGAGTCGTCATAATAAACATTGGAATGTTTAATTTCAAATAAATAATTTTATAAATTTTAAACTGTAAGCTGGAGCAAATTTTAAATGAAAAATAACATAGTTGTACACAAATAAATTGATTTGTTTCTAATAACAAAAGACGCAATTCCAAGTAAACACGTTCGCTTATTGCCTACGTCAAAGGCACATCTCACATTTGCACGCTGGTTGGCTGGAGATGACATTCCATATTTTTTGCTGTCTACCTTAAAATTTTTATCTGTGTTAGAAAACCAGCTGAAGCCAGCTTTTTGTGAGTTGTCCTTAACAAAACAGTGTGCGGTATGATTGAGGTGCAATTTAAATAAAAATTCCGATATTTCTGTGATTATGTGTGTACCTGAAATTATTCACAAAAAATTTATATTTTCAGAAGTTTGACTGTACAGACTGTAATCCCTTTTATAAGTTTACCTAATTTTTTTTTTTGGTCTTTTATCATTCAATTTTGGGTGAAATTTAATTATTTGATTTTGTCAATAACAAATAATGTCGTAACAGTTCTTATAAGTTTTTAAATTTTTTTTATAGAATTCGGCATTTTGTATTTTTCTATTTTGGCCTTAGGGCGTTAGTGAAATTACTCAAAAATTCGATGAGAAAAATTTTTCGATATTTTTTTACGCTTCTCCCTCTCTGTTCATAGTTTGTCATATGAAAAGATATGCAAATTAAATTTTACAGACTGTATTTAAAAGGTTTCTCATAAATGATTAAATTACCTGTATGAGATGCTACTAACTACTAACGAATGCGAATTTTGGCCTAATTTTATTATTACTTCGGAGTAAAGTTATATCTACGTAAGTCTTCCCTAAGGTATATATATTTTATTTCTTACAGTCTAAACCATAATAGAGGTCGTCTGTACTTAAACAATTTAAAATTGTCTCATAAATGCTTCGTTCACTGTAGCTATTCACCAAAAAAAATTTATCAAAGTAGAGAGAAAAATATAGGCAAATAAGTAGACATAAAAAAATCAAAGGACTATCTAAACTTTGCTTGCTTACTTTTGTCAGTTGTCCTTTAAAGTACAAGTGTGTTTATCTTTAAAGCTTTCACACTCAAGACACCCGCAACATTTAACATTCTATGCGTTTGCGCACATTCAGGAGCTTTAGCCTCTCATTTCGTTTGGCGCTCTGCAGCGTGGTGAGTTTCTTTGTGTATCTCATTCATCTATCTCTGCTGTTTTAGATTTCGAAATACCCATACTTTCAATATTTTCTTGCGTTCTTCTTTGCTTCCTCTACACGTACATAGGCAAACAAACTCAGCTGGATTTAGCTGCCTCGTGGCGTCATTAGAGTCCGTCCTCGTGGGTATTTTTTTGTCTCTTTTTATTTCGATATACACTAAGGACTTTTAAAACTTTTATATTATATATATTTACTTTTTTATCCATAATATAAAAGTGTATGTACATATATGCGTGCCTGCTGTATATAGTACTTTTATTGGTATGTTAGCAGTATAGCAGAGCAATCTAATATCTAATTACGTCAGCAATAGACGAGCCTCCAGCACAAGTACAACATGAACCATGTTTTTATACGATATTACTGTCCTTTATATTTGCTTTTATTTTTACTCCTTGTTATTTCTTTCAACACAACACATGTCATGCCTTCATTCATTCAATTTTTTATTTATATTTTCTATGTACATACTTTTATGTGCTCTAAATGGGGCTTTTTTTTCGAAATACCCTTTCATTATTTTTAACATCAAGGTTAATATTTATCGTTATCTGTCTGTCAGTGTGTCAGTCTATCCGATTTTGTGTTGACCGTGGCTTGAGAAGATAACAATAAGAAAAGAAAGTAACTCCATTATAGATTAATAGCTACAAAGGAACAGAGGTATATCATTTGCTGCGCTAATAATATATTTTGAGGTGTGGTTGTAGTACAAATGCTTTGCGCTTCAGAGGGTTTGAGAATCAAAGCATTCAGTTTACGACAAATTTCTTTTATAAATTCATCAAAAGTGCTCATTGGCAGTGATTGTCTCAAACAAATGAGTAATTTGCTTTGACGGTGAACCAAAAATGATTGTTAATGACATATATAACGTTTTAAAGTTTAAATTCATATGGTAGGTGCCACGCCTTCTCTTCAAAATGTGCCTACTTTTTTTTGGAGCCATGTTTTGGAGCTAGGTTTAAAGCTTTAATTTCTTTGGGAGTGCCACGCCCACTAGTAAAAGTTTGACCAGAGCTTTTCCAAATCATTCCTACTGTTTGTTTACCTTAAATAATTTTCTCAGTATAGCGTTTTGCGGGGATTTGGCTTGTATGGGATGTGCCCTTTTGGACTTGTCCAAGTTATTCCTAGTATTTATGATAAATATTGTTATACGCCCACGTTACAAACGGAATGTTAAAGTGAATATAGCCTGAGTATAAGGAATAAAAATTGGCGCCTGAAGGATTTAGTTATACAAAAGTGAGGACCTAAGTATTTTTCCATCAACCTGATCACCCCCTTTTCTCTTATAAAAATCGTATCACAAAAGTTTTTTTTGAACATTCGATTGCTTTAAGCAGTTCAAGCGTGCATCGTTAGTTGCTGTAGTTTGGGACAACCTACCTAAAAAAACATACAGAAAAAAAAAACGTAAGGGAAAGTTAATACCATTAATAAAATCTGAATCCAATATGAACTTATTATTTTTTCAATTAAAGCTCCATAGCAATAATGAAAGGCAACAAATGAGGATTCTATTTTTATGATATATCAACAGTTAAATTGTTTGTGATTATCTTGTGACATAATAAAATATTATAGCTACATATAGTGAATTGTTATATTTTTACTGCACTAAGCGCTCTTTATTGATTTATTTTACAATGCCTCATTTTTGAGGCTACTGCGATTTAGTAGCCTCACTTTAATAACGTTACCACAACTAACTGAAATCGTTATTGAGCTTGTTCGAACAAAAGGTAGTAAACCATATGTCCTTACAAAAAACAGCAAAAATGTTAGAAGTACAAAAACAATTCAAACCAATAATGAGCAAATAGATTTAAGACTTTAAGAAGGATATTGATCAAACATCAATAGCAAAATAATAGAGTATAATTTTAGGCGGCATACAATTTGTGTACATACTTTATAAGCAATGTGAATCATGTGAATATTATGATAATTATCATAAATTATAATTAATACTAAAGTGTTTTTTTTTTGTAATTCCTTTCACCGTAGTTTAAATTAAATTTTAAGCCAATAAAATAGTTAACATTAAGAAAAGTCCAAAGTGACAAAATTTATATAAGTGTTGTTTTAAAAGTTGATGGCTGCTACTAAAATTATAGATGCGCCACGAAATGGCCACGAGATGGCGCCACTAAATACACGTGCCCGCGGTGATGGTACACACGGTGTTACCATTGTGCTCACAGCACCACAACGTAATTCGGTCAGTTCTGTTGAAATACCCGGTGAACCGGAACGTGCAGCATGGTCTGGCAAAATGCAATTCTTTCTCAGTATTATCGGTTACTCAGTGGGTCTGGGCAACATTTGGCGATTTCCCTATCTATGTCAACAAAATGGTGGAGGTAAGTTTTATTCGTAGCGTACGTGTGTATATCACTAATTGATTGACGTACATATATACATATATACAACATATTGATGTTATTTACTGTTTACTACGAATTTACTTTATCTAATGCAATAGGCGCACAACCAAAGTGTAATTAATTTCCAATTTGCTAAAGGTCTGTTAAGACACTCGGTATTACTGAGTTGCATGCAATGGCGCTAACTCTCAGTTAGCTTACTTATGACTCGTTGTGGTCATTTGTATACGAGACGATAAAAATTATAAATGGTCTAGGTTTTGTTGTAAAGTAAATAATTAGTCAGTTAAATTTAATCTGAACTTCATTTTATGCAATGTAAATATAAGAATGCAGCGGAATTTTTAATGTTTTGAAAAATATTTTAACTTTTGTTGATTTGTATATCACAAAAAAAAAGATATTAAAGCCTTAACTTAACATTTTCAATATTTTGGTTAAACCCGGAACCGTTAGTAGTAGCATAAGTTATTATTGTTATACAAAAACCAGACTGAAATAGAAAAGTTGGGCTGGCACCATACAAAATATAAAAACTTTATCCTTTTAATAAAAATTTAAGACTGTCATACGCAGGGCCAAAGATAAATTAAGGGTTAAGAATACATTGAAAATATTGCATTTTATCGCTCTGCTTAAAAATAACAGCATATCTATAATAGAAATTTGCGTCATCGAGTCACCAAGAATGCACTAATTTGTATTTTTATTTTTGAAAACACGTTTTTGCTTTTTATTGTTGGTTATTGCACAGTTGCTTGACACGATGTCAAACACTTATTCTACTATACTGCACTATTTTCAATAATTACGTTTGATTGTATGTTTACGTTATATTTACTTCCTCCGATGACCTCGATGACGAATATTTTTTACATTTGGAGATTTCCAGGTTTTTTAAAAATAATTCTGCATACGGCAAACAATCGGTCAATAAGTGAGCGAATCCGTGCGTTTTATAACTTTACAATGACAGAATAAAGTCCATAGTTACAGTAGCAAATTCATCAAATTCACATATTTCCATAAATATTTTAGGAATTTTGTTTTTCTCTGTGCAGTCTAAAGTTCGAAGTTGTTAAAAAGTTTCGAATAACCAAACGCGGTGTAAGTTAAGTGAATGGTGTACTGTTGTTTAAACATTTGAGTACAACAGAACCAAGTCAACAATTTGCAAACTATGCTAAATGTTACGCGGTTTACTTTAGCCCTCAAAAAAAAAAAAAAAAAAATCAAAAAAAAAAGGCAAAAATAAAAATAGCAATAAAAATTTGCTGAGCTGAACAATAGACGTAGTCGCGTCAACTCAAACCCCCCATACTTGATGCACCTTGAACTTGCCTAATAAATATTCGATATACGAGAAGGTATGTCGGTAGGTAAGTTAGTAAATACATAGGTATCCAGTCACCAATATTTTTTTTTGTCTGTTCCTAAGGCGCAACGTCAGTCTGGTATGAGGTATTACAGCATGCTACGGAATCAAATATCGACATATCAGCAAAGGAAAAATTAAAAGTAAACTGAGTCAATAGAGCGGAAAGGAGCGAGGTGGGGATGGTATGTAACACTTGGAAAAGGTGCAAGCATGTAATGAAAACAAACAATTGTTAAGCGTACTTGGATAAGTAATAAAGTGCATCAGTTGTTTGTATACCTAAGTACGAGCATACGAGTACGTATGAAAGGGGACGCCTGCTATAATCGTCACCATTATTGGCATTTTTTTGCTACAGCTTTCTAACGTCAAAGGTGCAATAAAATTGGATGCATTTTGTAGCAGAATAGTTAGTTGATAGTTCCATGGACATGCATATGCGGCGCAAAAGTAGTACAAATCTGAACTAGGGAAACTATGCGATTTCATGTGTGCTTTAATTAGCGCTGATAATTGAATGAAGTGGGAGCGACCGGATTGTGTTCAGATGATTCATTTTCAAGTATGACGGCAGCGAGTATATGCCAAGGAAAATTCCATTAGATTACGATGATGTTGATGATGGGGGTGTTGAGTTTAAAATGCACAAAAATAACATGGGTCCACTATTTTAAATTAATTAGCTGGAAGAAGTTTTTGCTTACGTGTTTTTTTCACGATATTTAACTATATTTAACTGTGTTTTTAAGCAGATCTACTATCTTTCTTTGTCATAGTTCGTCAATGGATCTAGCCATTTCATCATCTGATGAAATCATCTGTGCATCTGCTGTCAGTTTCAGTCATGTTATGCTCCTATGCAATGCCTCATGTTTACTTGAAACTAAGCCAATATCCTCTTCGAGGGAAGAGGTATAGCAGGGTAGTTTCAATGAAGATTTATCTTGAATATACAGATACTACATATTATAGCAGTTGGAAGAAACACCCGCTGCAAAATTTCTCTACAACTTAATAGCATAGAACAAAAATAATCTTACTTTTTGAAGATAAGAATTAAATAAGGAAAAACGTTCCATGATATCCCAGCCACAGAAAAATACAAATTTCCTTGACGTGAATTTTTTCCTTGATATAGAGCTTATGACAAAATGGTGTTGAAAGTTAAATGCTGCGCAACAGGTATTGGTGGGATAACTATTGTGTCAACTCTGTGACAATTTTTTGAAATTTTCTGAGAAACACTTCGATAACTTATGACTCCAAAACATTGCAAAATAACCAAATGACAACTGAGTTTAGCACAAAACTTACCTGGAATAAGGGTTTTTGAAATACAAAGAGTTTCCAGACTTGGTCCATGATATTGCTGTTGAAAAGACGCAGCAGCTCAGCAGGAAAGAATGCAACATGGTTGACTTTTGATCCATATCCGTGCCCAAAATACAGACGTCACTGAAAAATATATAAATTTTATGAAAGAATCGAATAATTGACATTTTAGAAAGTTATTAGTAATGAAACGATGCATCGCGATGGTTCGAATGGTTATTGAAAAAGTTTTGAATATTGGGCCAAAAAGTTTGGGCGTTCTTTGAAACAATATTAATGAGAACACTTGCAGTGGTATGCAAAAGAAATGTATTGTTGTATTTGGAAACAATTACTTTTCTGGTGAAAGACTAATAGTTATTTATATTTATATTTTTTGATCAAATAATATATGATTTGTGATTTTATATTTTTTTACTGAAACACTTTATTCTATAGATACATAATTTTTTTATGATTTTATTTCGAAAAACAATGTTATGAGTTAGTTTAGGTCGAAAAAACCGGTTTACTTAGAGTCTTTTATTAAAAAAATTTAATTAAAAATAGAACGGTTCTTTGAAGCGGTTCTTACTTCCCGTTTTTATTTTTGCAACCTTCTTCGTAAAACTGTATTGTACAACATCTAAAACCATATGTAATCCAATTATGTATATTTTAGTCATCCTCTACCACATCAATTGATTTTATGTCAATGAGCTTTATTGCAGACTGTAATGACATTATTTCAATTGAATTAAAGCAATTTGCTTAATTTTTTGTTTTTGTTCTCTACTTTCAGGCGCTTTCCTGATACCATTCATGGTGATGTTAATACTCGAGGGAATACCATTATTTCTCATCGAACTGGGCATAGGTCAACGCATGCGACTGGGTGCACTTGGTGTCTGGAACACCATACACCCCTGGTTAGGTGGCATCGGTATATCGTCGTGTATTGTGACGCTATTTGTAGCGCTTTATTATAATGTGATCATTACGTGGGTCTTCTTCTATTTATTTAATAGTTTTCGTGTAAGTAACATTAATTTAATTTGCATATTAAATAAATTTTAAATAATTACATTATTATTTGCAGTATCCTTTACCTTGGGCATCATGTCCGGTTGTCAACGGCACAACTGTATTAGAATGCGAACGTTCCTCAGAAACGGCCTACTTTTGGTATCGCAACACATTAGAAGTGGCGCCATCTATGGATGAGCCTGGCGGTCTAAAATGGTGGATTGTTTTATGCCTATTGCTATCATGGACAACTGTCTTTTTCATTGTCATGAAGGGCATTCAGAGTTCTGGTAAAGTGGTCTACTTTACGTCGCTATTTCCCTACATTGTGCTGACAATCTTTTTTATACGTGGCATAACGCTGCGTGGTGCCAGCGCAGGATTGATACATATGTATACACCAAAAGTGGAAAAATTAGCCGATCCAACGGTTTGGTTGGATGCTGCTACACAAGTGTTTTACTCATTTGGTTTGGCTTTTGGATCGCTTATTGCATTTGGAAGCTATAATCCGCCAAAGAATAATTGCGTGCGCGATGTGCTGCTGGTGTCGGTGTGTAATGCTTTCACGGCCATTTATGCGAGTGTAGTGATCTTTGCAATTTTGGGATTTAAAGCAACCGTCAATGTGGATCGCTGTATTGAGGTGTAAGTCCGTTGCGAGAGTTTATGCTTAGAACAGAAAGTAGTGAGCACTATAATTTTTAAATTGGGTTTATAGGGTTAAATTGTTGGACACTGTCCCAAGCATGGGTTTCCAATGGATGGCAACTCATGACTTAGTCTCGGGATGTGAGCACAAGATTTAGTCAACTTTAGGTAAAAAAAGGCACCTTGCGGTTAGTACGGGAACACAGATATTATGTAGTTAAATGATATCAAGCAAAAAACTGACGTCAAATGCTTTTCAAATGTCAAGAGAAGTGATCATTGTTGTTAATTATGTATATGCAATATGCAAGTTTAAAACAATTAAGAAGTTCAAATACTATTTCGATTGCCATGAATTGCTGAAAGTGACCATGATTACTACATAAATACGAATTCATGACAGCCATGCTTTTTCTTGAAAGAAATAATGTAAATTGCAAGTCCATTCAATTTGAATTACTTTAATTGATGTGTTCTTTATTTTGCCTTACAAAATATTCATTTAATTTTGATTGAATTGCAAGCTTTCCTTTCATTAATTCCGTCAATAAAAAAAAAAGTTGCACACGTGCTTTAGCGACCAGATTGAAGCGGTTCAAGTAAGAATATGTCATATCTTAGTGACTTTTCATATAGTGTAAGCGTTGTATCATAAATTTTTCATACTGAACGATACATATTAGGTCTGTTCCTTATCTTTTTGGACTAAGTCCAGTAAGACTGTCAAACACGAGAGTTAAACTTATTTTTCATACGAGTTGGAAGCCGATCTTTTATCTTTTTTCTATTGCTCTTGAGAAATATTAACGGAAATCAAAATTGATTTATGTAAAATCGTTGGAAATTAAGTTTTTTGAGCAATTTTAATTTTATATTTTAGAAAATATTTAGTATATAATATTACCATTAAAAATAATTTTTAATTTTATTTTCCTTTTTATCTTTTAAAGCAATAAAGATATCCTCGTCAAAAATTCATTTCTACCATTCAAAAACGCTACCATGGAAGAGTATGAGGCTGTAATGCATAAAATCAATGAATCTGAAGCAAAGTCAATATTACTGGAAGAATGTAGTCTATCCAAACAGCTAGATAATGTAAGTTGAAAGATATTTTTTTTTAAGAAATTATTTTATTAAAAAATTTTCTATTTGTTGAACTTTTTTTCAGGCCGCTGAAGGTACTGGGCTTGCATTCATTGTCATAACACAAGCTATTGTGGAGTTACCGGGCTCACCATTTTGGGCAGTGCTATTCTTTACAATGTTGCTATCGCTTGGATTGGGATCTCAAATTGGTATACTCGAGGGAATGCTGTGCACGCTATTTGATATTGATATCATAAAGAGGGTTAAGAAACAACATGTGACTGGAGTGGTGTGTATTTTCTGCTTCTTTGTGGGTTTAATCTTCTGTACAGGTGCCGGCGAGTATTGGCTCAAAATGTTTGACTCATTTGCGGGTACAATTGGTTTAGTTGTTGTGGCACTAATGGAAATGATTGCTGTGGTATTTGTTTACGGACATGAAAGGTATTTTTTTGCAATTTTGTTTTTTATTCTGTTATTACTGGCTGTTATTTATAATATTGAAATGTGAATAGCATGGTATATAAAAAATGTCGCCATTTCGAAAAATTCATAGCTTTGAAAAAATTAGGAATTATTTTCACGAAGTGTTTTGTTTCACTCTAAAAGTGCCAGTGATTATAAAAGTAGTTTAAATATAATTTTGATAAATGTGGTAATATCAGACCAAAATCTTTTTTGTTAATTTTACTGATACTCCACTTAGACTGACTTCAAAAACTAGTTAATTGCACAAACTCGTTTCATAAACTGATTCCGCTCAGTTACTAAAGCAAAGTTAAGTGTGATGCTTCTTGCTTTGTTGGTTATTGCAGCTTCAATACAGCGGTAACGCTTTTTCTTTATATAAGAAAAAAAATACTAATAATAAGCAAACTTTTTGTGCTAAAGTGCAGAAAAATCACTTCCTTGAATTCAGCCAAATATATTTTCTCGGTGTAAGAATAATCGACTATAAAGATTTGGACTTAACTTTGGAAAAGGAAACCTCTATTGCTATTGAGATAACAGACTTTATGCGGCATTTAATTTTAAAAATATTCGCAAAATTCTACAATTTTTCAAATAAACTTTTCATCCTTTTGATATTGTAACCAAAGTGTTAGAATTTTTTTTGAATAATTTTATAGTGCTATAATTTCTGGTAGACATAAAACCTAAAACTATTGTGAGTTATGTACTTCTTGATTTGTGAACTACATATATCAATTTTTAGTATGTTAATTCATTTTGGACATTATGCCTATGGGTTCTATATCTGGACACTATATTTTACTTATTACCACAAAATTATTTTGTGCAAATTTAATAGCTCTGACTAAATAATGTTTAGTTTTAAATATTGATACTTACACATTTTTTAGATTTACTGAAGATATTTATCAAATGACTGGATACCGACCTGGCATCTACTGGCAGGTAACTTGGCGCTATATTGGACCAGTTATTATGGTAGCAATTTTAATATCCTCAGTGGTATTCATGATCATTAAGAATCCCAGATATGGTGCCTGGAGTGCAACATTGGTAAGTGGCATTAATATTACTCTATAATATAGTGGAAAGTGTACACAACTGCAATTTTATTTCTTCAACAAAAAGGGTGCTGTAGTACAGGTCGACTATCCAAATTGGGTTATGGGCATTGCACTAACCATGATACTTGCTGGCGTATTACCTATGCCAATAGTGTTCCTTATGCGTTACTTCCAATGTCTCAAGGTCGATTTGGATATACATCAAGGATCTATAAGAAGAAATGAAACAACAGCGTCAACCAAAGAAATGATCGATAATGATGATGATGATGTAAGTAAAAACTATGATACATTAATTTTCATAACTGAAAGTTCTTTTAAGAGCAAAAAGAATAGTGTAAGACCCTATAATTTTTTTTAAGTTTTTCGTAAGATAAGAATTTTGAGTCTCAACGTTTTTATATTTTAATTATTTGTTATAAAATATTTTGATTAATTTGTCTTAAGTTATTTGTATTTATATGAAAGAAGTTTTTTTTTGTTTTGTGTTCAATGGTATTAATCGCTTTTTTATTGTTTTGTTGCCAGTCCGTTTTTGTTTAACCACAAAATGTGTATGTATGTAATTTGCTATATATACAATTTATACTTTGTTTCAACAAAACGAAATGATATAGAATAACTACTAACAAAATACTTAACTGTCATAAATTTTTCACTTTCTTTGCTTCCACTCATCTAAAAATACACAAACACAAATAAACGCACACACGCAAATCCAATACAAATACATACATATATAAAAACGCTACAAAAAAAAATTTAATGCAAATACCAGATGATGAGCCCGGATATGCCACCTCAAGATTCATTAGCAGCAACACGCTTTCAAATTGGAGATTATAATGTAAGTTTTTTAATAAAAAAGAAAAAATGCTTTTTTTCATTGCCGCATTTGTGTGTGAACTCTTCTGTTAAGCGTTTTTTTCTTCATATTCTATGTCCTTGTGCTAGCTTAAAATACGTTACTTGAAGTAGCTTATACCTTTTGTAAAGATTATTATTAAATTAGCTTGAGGGTTTTTTTCTCATGAATGATAAGTATAATCCTCCGGGAATACTTTAGTTTTCGGGATGCCAAGTTTTGAACATTGGTTATTGCTTGTCCGGGTTATTCCGGATACTTTTTATACATAAAGAGAGAGAGTGATAAGGTTGTAAAAATCATAGATTTTGCACAAGCAGAATGAGTAATTCCTATTTTTTCATAGTTTGCAATATATAAAATTGTCGTGACAGCATTAAGACCTCATAAATTTTTATTTGGTCTGACTTTTTTTTAAACTCAGCAACAAAAAGTCGTTAAGCTTTCAAGCAAAATACAAAGAATATGACAATACCAACGTTGTAATGTAGGTGCCTAAACTTATGCAAGGTTTAAAATCAATAAGGCAAGTAAATATTGATAATACACTGTGAGTAAAATCGCAACTATGAGGGTAAGAGGATATAAAAAACGCTTAACAAAATCAACAAATAATAAAATCTCACTCAACTAATTTTATGTAAACATTTCTGTTTTTTTCCCCATATTTTTGTATTTTGGTTTGTGAATATTTGTATAGAATTAAAGTGAAAAGCAAAAACTACACAAAGGATACCATTACAACGGTTTTAATATTTTTTTTCTTACAAAAAATTAATAATGCAAATTAGAAATAATATGAAAAAAAAGAGATAAATATTTACTTCGAAAAAAAATTACAATAAAAATTTAAATAAAAAACTAACACATCCTCATCATAAATTCAAACTAACATCAAAGAACGTTTGCGGTTTTCCTTAAAAATTAAAAAAAAAATGTCCTTCAGGTACACGAGCAGAAGAAAAAAACAACGTGCTACATAATAACAAGCATAAAATTTTAAAACCATACACCACCACCAGAAAGCAATTAAATAAAATACTAAAAATTAATTAACTAAGGACACTAAAATAGAACCCTATTACAAAACAGCGCCTTCTACTAAAATTTGTATTAAATTAAAAAATGCTCTTCAATATAATGTTTACATAAAAAATAAAAATAAATACTCTGTCGTCACAAAAAATCGTTATGTATTAACCTGGCTAAAAACGGAAATAGCGAAAAAACTTAACGAAACTATTTAAGTCCACGCCAATTATCGCTGAAAATAAAATGAAGACAACCAAACGTGCAACGTTAAAAATTTAAGAAAAATCAGAGCATTATGCATTTTTAAGGAAAAATTTAATTAAAAAAAAATAATAAAAAAATCTTATGCAAAACGATTAAATAGCGCAGTATCGACAAAAACTATATATTACATTCGTAATAAATAAAACAAAATTAAATTTTTTAATTCGCAAACATTACAGTCAATCTATAAATTAAATTAAATTTTAATGCTAGGCGTATTAACATTAATCTACGTACATATAATATACCAATCTATCTATAGAAAGCAAAACACTTAACACTAAATTTACGTTATGTTGCTTCGCAACGCGTTCGTTGCAATCATTTAGACACACAGGATATTTGCTGGCTTAAGTCCTTGTAGATTGTGTATGCGCGAAAAAAAATTAATAACTCAATAATTAACTATCGATGTTAATTAAGAAAATAAAACAAATTTTGACTAAAAGGTGAGTTTATTGTAATTAGTGCTAACAGTTTTCTTGTAAATTTATTTGTTGTGCGATTGTTCAAGATATCTTATTTCAATTTGTATAGAATGTTTTATGTAATGGTAATATTTTCTAAAAATACTTATGCTTTCATTAAGATATTTTTGTTTTATAGGTTTTGCTCTTAATCACGTCTTACTCCTTGCCACATAAAGTGCAATTGTTTGTTTTCAAAATCAATTTTTATTGTTTCTTTGGAAAAAAAAATTCTGAAATTTTTTTAATGGTAAAAAAACGAGGAATATTTTCGAAACTAATTACACTTTCGTAAAATATTCGGATATCTCTTTTTTTTTGGATTCGAAAAAAGAAAAAATATAAAACAGCTATGTATTAATTTTTCAAAAATTATCGATAACCCATTGTGAAATTTTACAAGAATAGCTAAAAATATCGTAATGAACTTTTTAGTTTGTATTTATTAACTATAGGAGTATAAGTTTGTCTTTTTTTATGAAGTTTTTAAAGTCTAAGCTCAGCAGCAGCCAAAAAAGTTGCCTTCATTTGAAGCACTAGCCACTGCACCCTGTTGTTTTCGATTATTTTTGTAATGAGCTAAAAATTAAGAAGTTAAAACTATTTATCATCAGTAGCATTTTTATAATTTATAGTATTAGGAACCTCTGCCAAAATAAGGCAATATATGTATATTTAAATATTTATTTATTGACAAGAAACTTTACTATTAATAAGTACTGAAAGTCAATTTATAATTTTATAAAAATTATTATTATGTTTTAATTTTAAGTTATTATTATTTAAACTAATGAATACTATGTATATTTCAAAAAATATTTTTTTTCTTTAAAATAAAAAAAAAATAGCATGCCTGGTTCTTATAAAACATAGTTTTTGATAAAGCCTATTCGATAATAATTTTCCACTAACTTACAGGAGGACGATGAGGATGATTTCAGTGGCCCAGCAATGGGAGGACAAGTTAAAACGCGTAGCGATTATTCAGATGAAGATGAGGATGATGAAGACAAACCAGTTACAATGCGAAGCTCAGCTTTGCATAGAGGCATGCAAGTAAATGCTGGTAGCGGTACAACCGGAAGTTATCTTTCTGTGCCAACAAGCAAGAAACCGTTTAAAATGGAAGTTTTCGACTTGTAGAATTAATGAAAAAAACAAAACATATGAATGTTTGATTGGACTTAAGGAAAATAAAAGAAAAATTTAAAATAGTATAAAAAGTGCAACAATTTTAAATTGTAAATTTCAAAAAAAAAAAATAACAATTTAATATAAATATGTATAATTTGCAGCAAAAAAAAAGAAGAAAAGTAATTGATGATACAAAAGAAAAAAATATCAAAAAATTAAGTTTAATGACATTAAAAATAAAATCGCATACTTAAAGGATTTTAAAACTATTTTAAGTGAAAAATGTTGCTACATATATAAAAATATAAGATGTACTCGTAATATTTTACGTTTCAAGTTTTATGAATGCAATTAAGTAATCAACAAAAGTCGATATTGCCCTACAGAGCCAGTATTGACTTTTTGAAGTATTCCCGTTAAACGCCTCAGTAGCTTATACTCAAAACAGAAGAAAAAAAAAGTTTTAAATTAATCGTAGTAAGAAATTAATTTTAAACGCTTATTTTTAAGTTAAATTAAATTTCGAAATTTTCACAGAAAACTTAATATATAATTTTTGGAAAAGTCTTGTAGCATTTCAATGAAGTTTTAACAGAATATTTATTTTTTTCTTAATAAAATATAAATAAATAAGTTCATAAGTTTTTAATTTTGGCATAAATTTTGATTTTGATACGCTCGTTTTTTCTTTTTAAAAATCATAATTTCGTGTTATCATTTTTTTTTCCAGCAATAGTTCGCTTTTTAAAATTAGATTATACAAATGAAAAGTGTGATATTACCTAATATCCTCTAACCGTATTTTTAAGTGTAAAAATTTAATGTAAAGAAAATGACTTAATACGTGAAAAAAGAACAAAAATATCTAAAGTAATGAATTAAAAAAAAAACGCACTCAAAGTAAAAGCTTAGCAACAATTACGTAGTTTTAGACTAAATATATCAATTTAGGGATTTTGCTTTAAATTATGTAACATAAATCTGTGTTATTATGATTTTGATTCAAAAACAAAAATTTAATAAAAGAAATACTTTGGTTTTCTAAAAACTGAAATGATTTTAGTTTATGAGATTTTGTGGTTTTTATTTATTTTATTTGTTTACTTTTTTATTTTTATATGTAGTCGTTATTTTGAATGTACAAGGCTTTAGTGGTAGCTACTCAATCATATTTTTTTATATCTTTCTAAATCAATTACCGAGAATTAAATTTAAAAAATGGATCCAATTTTTTAGTGATTAAAAATTATGCTACAAAAATTACACATGTGGCTTCGATTCATGAACTGTCAATTGGACTGACTTATAATCATAAGATTTTTGGACCAACATTATTTCCTCCACAACATACGTAAAGATTATCAATATCAGATTATTTTTGGTACTTGCAAGTATCATAAATTTCAGAAACATTTTACATGAAAATGATACGTAAAAATATTATCTAATTTTTTTCGTTAAATTTTTTCGTGGCTACAAAACTCTTTGGAAAAATATTTAAGAAAAGTGAGCAGTTAAGGAAAAATTAGCAAATAATCGCTTCGGAGGCAATTTCTTCGAATTTTTGCGGGTGATAGTTTTTTAAAATTAATTGCAACTTCAGGCTTCCTTGCCTGTAAATAAGTTTATGACTTCCTAAGTAACGATGTTGATTTAGTAAAAGATTGACATTAGTCACAACTCAGTCAAGCCTATTTAGCCGATGAGTTTCATAGAAATGATTTTAAGCATTTCAGCTTCGAAAAGGGTCTTCCCGGGATACCTGGCAATGATGCCAAGTTTCTTAAAAGTTTTTGTATATTCGGAAACAAATCTTTATTGAATTCACTAAGAGTAACGATTGCACAATTTGGACGATCTTTCTTAGGTTGTAATTGGTTCTGGCAATATCAATAGTTTGGCTTTTAGAAAAACGTTTTCGTTATGTTTGTAAAAACTTAAATTTCTTCTATAACTTCAAAAGAACATTGTTTCCATGAGGCCTAAAAGTATGCTTTCACCTTTACAAATTGCTGCTTCAATGAAATATGTATACTACTTTATTTGGTAGCTTATAGCTCTGTTATGCCTATGAATACATATCTATCATTCTGCACTGCACATTTTTTGGTTTAATATCTCATTGGTGATATAAACCAGATTTTGTTTAGATCGATTTTAAAAAAATTTGTAAAGAAAATTTAAGCTCTTATTGCAATTTGATGAATATTAATTTAGATTTGAGTACAATATCGTATACTACGAGTGACTTATGACTTGATTTTTGCTTAGATATGTATGTACCTACATTAATATCGTACCAATATTTTATTAAAATTTTTTTATAAGCTCTATCACAGTTCGACTTACTTATGTCACAAAAAATTTTTATGGCGCCAATAACGCAAATAATTTGATTATTATTTTCGTAAGTTTACATTCATAAGCAACAAGACTCACGGATATTATCATTTGATAAACTCTTTCATGCATTGAGATAAAGAAAATATTTGGCTAAAAGATATTGAGTGCGTTGAAATTTGCTTTTGAAAAATTAAAATAGAATACTATACAAAATAAATTTTATGTTGGTATGTATTATTACTTATTTCGAAAGTGATATTATTTATTATTATCATATTGTTATGAAGAAATAATAGTAATAATAATAAAAAGCATGTTGTTTCACTAATTGAAATTAACAAAATTGCGAAAATTGAAAGTTTATAAGTTTGATAACATACTAAACTTAACTAAACTTTAAGTAAGTACCCCATATATGTATTACTGTGCTATTTGTACATTTACTATGTATATCTTATGATCCTATTATTATGTTAATAAATATAAAAAGTAAGGGGTATTTGAAAAACCAAATAATTGTCACAGCTATGAATAATATATTGTAGTTAAAAAAATGGGCAATTCTATGCCACTTATGATAACATTACACATTTACTTTGTTATTTGAATACCCCTAGTATATTGCAAGTGTTAACACTGCTGTGAATAGTTTTTAGTGGTTTTAAAGTTTTCAATAGGTTTTAAGATGAATGCAAAAGAGTTAGCTGCTTTCAACTCGATTACAAATTTTTATTATTTGCGGTTGTGTTAAAGTAAGGGATATTCTTGATTTCGCATAAACTGTTGAGCTTCCATATCTCTAAAACTGTGGATTTTGATTGAAATTATACCGCGCTAAGTTATGTACAGTTTAAGGGATATGTGGGAAATCAAATTTAATGCGGTTATTTCTTTAAACCTCCTAAGTCTACAATATATGTGAACCGATTCTAAAAGCTTGATATATTTAATTTTGTGAGGCTATAGTGAATTGAGAACTTGTAGGTACATGATAATTTGCGAGGCGGTGGAAAATGTAATTGAACCTCATTTCTTTTTTTTTTAAAAAAAAGTGTCCTAATTATTGTCTTATGTATAAATATTACACTTTGAGTTAAAATTAATTTTTTTTCAATATAAAATTTTTTGAAACGTTTACTTTATTGCAGTTTGATTTTGAAGGAGTACATAGCCACACAAATATAACTTTTATTCATAAAGGGGTCAGACTAGGAATATTCGAATATGACTTGATTTTTGATTTGAAAAAGATTACTGCTCGTACTATCCGTTGACATGATCAAAATTAAGCTAAACATTTCTTACAAGTGTGAGAAACTGCAGTTTTTGCAAGTTATATGAAAGGATATATCTCAGAATTCTGACGTGTAGAGAAAAAACTAAAAATGAGGTGATGTTAAGCGCAAAGATATCTTTCGAATCTACATATTCTAATCTCAGATTAAAAAATGTGTGTGCTTGTGCTAATTTTTACATGTGTTATATATATAGTTTGCAGACAGATTTAAATAAGTTTTGATGAAGACAATAAATTGAAAAAAAAAAATAAAGAATCCAAAAAAAAGATATGGCAAAAAAATAAAATTTCAAAAATTAAAATAAACGTAAACGAAACATATTATGAATATACACGTACGTATTTTATACTACATGTTGCGTTGTGTTAACTAGCAGTTGATTTTTAAAATCATTTCTCATATTTTAATTTTGTTTTTTTTTATCATTAAGTCTAAGTTCATATATTTTAAACTCATGATTACATAAATAAAATTTTACCAACTTGAAAACTATTTACAATATTTATATATAAATGTATATATATATATATATATTTATAGAGATATATATAAAACAAAAAAACGTACCTTAATCAAGCATAAATTCAAATTTGAAAACAGGTAAACTAATTAAATTAAATATTGTAATAAATAGCAGTTATTTTCAAGAATATTTAGAAAAAAAAAAACACAAACTTATTGTGACGTTAACTTTTAAAGTTACAACGTGCAACTGTAGGCAACAAGCGAACTAGAAAAACACAGCATCTTGGCAGATTCAGGATATTAAGGCAGTTTGTTCGATTATAAAATATCAGTGACATATGACGACTACAGTGCAGTGCATTGTTTTCGAAAACAATAATTTCTTTATCAAATATCTTTTCAAAGATAAAGAATTTATAATAATAAGGAGAACTTTGCAAAATAACTTTGTCACTGCACCGTTTTTGCTATTGAGCAATTTTCTGCCGAACATATACCTATGTAGGTGACATTTTTTGTCTAAGCGAAAGGAGTTGGATTATAAATGAAAAAAAAAAATAATTTATGGGAAATCTGCCAAATCATAATCCTCCAAGTCGAACTCTTTTCGTCAAAAAATGCCTCATATACATACATACGAGTATATTGCTATATCTGAATACTGTTTGGTAGGCATCTGCACAGCTCTGATTCATAGCAATAGAGTTTATTTATTGATAGACATACATATATAATTATTTTCATCCGATATATAATTTTTTATAATCTTTTTCCATCACTAGACAGTGCATTAGTGGCCATTGTCAATTTATAATTTTTCTCTTTTCCTTAAGATTTTCTAGCATGAATTTCAAAAAAATTTTATTTCGAATTTGTGATTTAAAATCATATAATAAATCGTTTTGTTGCAATATAAAAAATGATGACATATATTTTTAAAACAAAATACTACATATAATAGCATAATACTAGATATAGTCACACGTTTCAATTGCCAGTAAAGAGAAAATTGCAATGACTTATGTAAATTGTATTATGAATTATATACGAAACTATTAATATAAATAAGTAATAAAGTATGAAATAAAATATAGTTCGTTAAGTTGAAAGCAAATAAAGTCGTTTTATTTATTTAAACAAATGAATATGTTACAGTTTTTATGAATAAATTAATAGAAGATCTGTAAGGAAAGATAACATTGGCATACTAAGCGGCGTTGATTTTTATCTTTTAAATAAATCAAACAAATAACTTTTCGCTAATTCGCTAAACATGAATATGTAAACGAAATGTTGAATTTAGCTCTTGCTCTAATGATATATGCCAAAAACTTTGAAAGAGTAATAAGTATTTTTTACACAAAGGGCTCAACCCTTCCTACCATGCGTAAAGCGTAGTTAATTAATGCTTTTTTGAGTGTTTACTACCGATAGGTTCTTTATACGGTTTTCTGCATATTAATGAAAGAAAAATTTGTAAGAGTTAATGATTCATAAAGATATAGACTGAAAATCATGACAAACTTACTTATTCAAAATATGGGTAAGTATTATTTTTTCAGTTTTATAATTTTTTCCATAGGAACCATAGCAATTGCTGAGTACAGAAACTATTCAAATTGTGTGAGGACTACTTACTAAAACAAATATTATTTTTCGTAACAAAATAAGTCACACTACTTTACCAAAACGACTGATTCAATCCAAAATTATCTACTACACAATATGTAAGGTTTCTACCGATTTTCCTAGCTCAAATATCACCTAAATATTACTCATGGGTTCTTTGATTATATAATTCATAAAGTTAAATTATGACTATTCTTATCTTCACTACAACAATAAACGACTTGTATTTCCAAATACCCATACATTAAAAGTTCTAAACAATAATAAGCTAAAAATTTACCTATTATTTTAATAGTGAAAGTAGCGTATGATAAGGTAATCAAACAAATCATTGAGTGCAGCTCACGCTCGACTAAACACACCTATTAATAAAGTTTTATATCTATATTTTAAAGTAGCTCTTATATAATGTTATAGAATGGGCATATAGAATTTTGTGACTGGCCAATGTACAAAGTACAACAGCCAGTTCAATAAAAATTTGAATAAATTGAAAAAATATATATATCAAGATACGTAGCGGTTTTTATTGTCAGTCATTTAAAATTTTATGCTTTAACAAAAAGCGCCAGCCACGTGCTCGAATAAACTTGTTTTGGAAAATAAAAAGCCGTTTTGTATTGAAATATCAAAACTTAACTCAGTTCAATCAAATGTTTGCATTTAGTTTCTTATAGGTATATTTCAATGGAAAACAATTGCAAGAGAACCAACTTAAGAACTTCCGCCAAAAAAATAGTTAACGTCAGAACTCGTGTACATAATATGGAAATCAAATTTTATTTTGAAATAGCAAAAAAGCAAAACAATAAACAAAAATAAAACAAGCACTATTTTTGATAGTGAAACATCAAATATAGATTAAGATAGCACCGGCACTGATAAGAAAATAAATTACAATTGTTATATTTCATGGTTATGTTATGATTTATTTTGATTGTTTTTAGACCCGGAAGAAAAAATTGATTAACTTATGTAATTCAAATTTTGAAAGAATTCAATGACCTTCACATAAGTATGTATGTCATAAATCCTGTGCATTTTAGTAGTTAAAGTTAATAATTTATGAGTTATATCAATAAAACTCGAGTATAACATCTTCCTTATCAGTAGTCATAGTGCCTACTGAATGGAAAAGTTTGACGAAAGAACTGCTTTTGTAACTATATATTTTGAAGCTAATTTACTATGTATTACTATCAGGCATTCAAATGTGCATAGAGGTACTACAACTATTCTATTGGCATATCGTTTATTCAATTGGGTACGTCCCCCAACTAATTTTTGTATGCATTAGTACTCGACACGCTTGAGTTTTCACAAAGTGACGAGCATTAGGAAGCGTGCCGAGAACTAATGCATACTTATCGACTTTTTCAACATATCTCGACTTTGCGGCATTTTTTGACATTATTTAATTTTATTAGTACACATGGTATTTTGTCGATAGTTTCCAATTCCTGCGATACTTTTTGACAGTGGTTAATGCTCTTCACTAAAAACGTAATGAAACATTATTAGGTTCACGCATACCATAGCGAGCAAAAGTGCTAACCTGTTGGTTTTTATTTTTTAATAATTTGGGTGATTGTAATCAATCATCAAATTCGCCTTTTAATCAGCCTTTATTAAAAACACACTTAAATTTGTAAAATAATTAGCTCATTTTGGTTAGGTAATTTGCCCACCATTTATATCATAATACGCTTTCTCAACCATATCAATTTTTTCCGCCACATTTTTGCTTATTATATCAAATAAAAAGATTGAAGTGTCTACTAACAAAATTCTATCTATTCTTCGAACAATTGCTACAGATTCTTAGAAGACCCTTATATGTACAAGCGCCAAACAAAAATTATCTACCAAAAAAAAAAAATACTAAAACAACATAACGAAAAAGTATAGAGGCTACTAGACGGATGTAGGTACGAATTGATGCGACCCTTATCAGTGTTAAATAGAAAATACTCAATAGCCTATGTGATTGTCGTGCAGTCATAGGCACATTCTTATTGAACGTGACGCATACCACGCTTACAGCTGGCTCAACCGGCTGGTAAACAGCTGAGCATAGTTGAGCTTAAGGTTTTCACTCTTTCAATTTCCAATTCAGAGCTATAAGAAACGAGTATCTGCGTATGCCACAACAGATACTTAACATACCGAGAGTTAGCTAGTTGACTTGTTGGCTGGCTGGCTGGCATTTGGAATGGGACGTGATTCTCGTTGAACGCGTTTTTTCTTATCTTATCGCAACTAAAAACAAAAACAACTGAAGCAGTATAAGAAATACAGCATAAAAAATAAAAGCTAAAACTAAATGGAAAAACATCAAAATACAAAAGAACCAAAAATCGAATTCGAAATAAAAAATGGAACATTAGCAAAAAGATTTTCAGTAGCAGTTGTTTTGCGGTTGCATCAAGTTGTTTTCGATTTCATTGTGAACGGACCAAAAATTCGCTCAGCATTTTAGTGTGACATATAAATATAACAGAATATTCAGAGGGCAGTTTAACCAACACCTTCTTTTTTTTTTTAATAGAGACATAACCACTGACATCAACAAGTGCCCGTGCATTCGATGATCATTTGAGTTTTTTTGTATTGTTGTGACAACAAGCTGTCATCGGTGATGATCGCGCGTGGTGATCGATGATTTTGTTTTCTTTTTTTTTATACTAAACATCTGTGATAAACGAATTATTAAGCGAAAATAAAAACGAAAATTTACGAAAACAATCAAAGTGTTAAAAATAGATAAAACTAATTATAGATAACAAGTATATCCGTCTTTTTTAAAGTCAATTATTTATTTGAACGAATTTGTGAGACTCTTTTTCCTGGTGGACATAAAATTAAAAAAAAAAACAATGTTGATCAAAAATATTCAGCTGCTGAGTAAAAGGTATGAACTATTAACATTTACAAATGCAAAAAAAGAAAAAAACGAAACGAAATTACAGCGTTCATTCACTTCCAACTGATTGCACAGTGACGCAAATTAACATATTTCGGGGTCATTTTGTAATAATTTCTCAAAAAAAAAAATAATATTGGTAAATTTCTAGATGACGGGACCCACCGTTGAAGGGGGTTGAGGAAGGTCAGATGACTATGAATATGGTATCATAAGTTGGGAAACATGCCTAGTTTCGGAGGTATAGCCATCGGAAGTGCGGATATTACTTTTACACAAATCAGTATAATTTAGAACATAATTTTCGAGATGTACTTTTCTCCGATTTTTGTTTTCTCCAAGAAATGTGTTATTTTGTTTCCTTCTTTTTCCTTTAAAATTAATGAACTTTTGTGCCAAATTCATGTGTATTAACCCTTATTTGATCGGAAAACTTTGAATTTATGAACAACATCTGAAGCAAAAATTACAACAAAAACGATAAAAACAACAACAAAAACTACAGGAAAAACTACAATAACATGTAGTGTTCTTTTGCATAAAAAATCATAAATGAATTTAGATAGAGAGGTTATCAATAGAAACTTTTAAATTTTTTACTAAAAATGGAGCGTGCGACTTTTTTGCATGCGGCACTTTTTGATCTTTGTACATTGTAATTGAAACTTTTATTATGCTAAGCTCTATAAAAAAATTATTTTACTATAATCTCCCTATCTAAATTAATTTTTTTTTATGAAAAATAGCGCTTCGGACTAAAAATTTGTAGTTGTTGTAATTGTCGCTATAGTTATTATTGTATTTATTGTTTTTATTGGTTTTGGCCTTTTGACTGCAATATGATAAATAAAAATTATTATATAAGTTAAAAACAAATAGATTATTTGTAAAAATATATACTGTGTGTATTATTATTTTTTCTTTTTTTAAAAGAAGAGATATATGGTATATATTGATACCTACAACTCAACTAAAATATGAATACCGTTCTAGGGTTAAATTGTCTCTCTCGCTATTACGGCTTCTTTTTTGGCGCCAAAAGAATGTAACAATTAACAAGTGCTCTCATTATAAGGTTTCTTTCACTTCATATTATAAAACATATGAGTTTTATTGAAAATAACTGTTCATGCTCACATTGGCTGAAATCGTAAAGTCGCGAAAAAACAAATCTCTTAATATTTGTGATTACAGTACACTAGAGTTTAAAGTTGCTAACCTTTGAAATGCTTATGTAAAAATTAGGTGGGTTCTGACCAAACCCCTAGATAAGTATCGCCTACTAAATAAACTGTCAATTTCGGGTAATGTTGAACCTGCTTTATGCACAAAACAGTGGAACTGAAATTAGTCTAAATTTTGGTTTAATTTCTAGTTAAATAATTTTAGAGCGTAAAGGAGAATTGCTCTCATAAAGAAAGTTATCAAAAGAATAAAACAGAATTAAGACGGAATAAGAATTAGTTAAAAATTTGGTAATATTAGTGTCAAATCGGAAAATATATTTTATCATACTAGTCAAATTATCGGTTTCCAAAACAAATTTTTATTCTATACAAAGTTTATTTCTCTTATTTTTGCGCTCTCATTTAGCTAAGTTTTGAGTTAAACAGACAACATTTAGGCAACTTAAGGTGACAAAATGCGTAAACAAACAATACTATAATGTGTCACTTTTCCCAAAATTTTAACACTTGTTAGCCTTCAATGACAATGAATAATATTGTTTGCTTACCGATTTTAATATTAAATTTTATAAATGATAAAAAAAAAACACAAAATTAAACTAAAGAACCACGTGCGCGTAACAATTAAAAAAAAAGCTAACGGGTATCAGCGTTGCCACGAGTACAGAGCTGAAAAATTTAGCAACTTAAGGAAATTCATTAAGACGGCCCCAAACGAAACTGCAAGCGTGAATGAATAAACTACATTACGTCTAAAAGTGCAAACCGGCTAAGATAATTTCTGGTAGCTTGTGAAAAAAAGCATTAACTTTATGGAACTGAATTGAATAACCGTTTCATTATTTTCAACTAAGAATTTATTTATCACGTTTTTAAAGTCAATAAATTGTTGTTTTCTGCTAATAAAGTTTTGCGAATATTTTTTCTGAAGCGTAATAAATGAATTTAATTATTACGCATGTATTAATTTGCAAACAAAATAAAAAATATTAAATTTTATATATGTATTTATATGTATTGTATACATAACTAACAAAATTGGTAGCCAGCCAAAAAAAAAAAAAAAATAAATTCGAAAAAATAATATCTTGTGTTGAGTTGCAAATTTCAACATTTGACATTTTTCAGTCTTTGAAATATCCTAGGTCACAAAAGGAAAATTGAGAATATGAGTATGGCATTTTCGATTAGAAAAAGTTTGGGCTCTTAAGACCTTAAACAACGCTAAAATTACCAATTTCTATGCATTATTACAAAAACTTTAATAAGAAACGTCGTTAACTAATGCTCCTAGATATTTTTTAAGTCGCTGAGCACAAGCTTTTACTTAGATTTCCAATAAAATGGAGGAAGGGCATATTAAGACCGAAAAAAGTTTAAAAATTAATTAAAATTGTACTGGGGGAGAAAACATACTGAAAACAATGTTTCTTCAAATATTTGGAGCGCTAATATTGATGCCACACATAAATTTTATTAAATCCAAAATATGCAAACAAATTGTATTTTGCTCCATATGTAATTCGGTCAGTGTAACAACAACTTGATAAAAAAGTCTAAAAATAGTTATTTGTTGTGTTACTTTGCGCCAAAACTTTAATTTCCGTATTTATTCAACTTTACAAAGAAAAAATAAAAAAAATAAAAGAAAATACAAAACAGCGATTTGTTATGATCTGAGAAATATTTTTAACGCTCTCTTGAACTCTCTTTGCCTAAAACGATCAGTTTAAAAGTGCGCTCAAAAATAATAGCACGCTTATCGCTTTGTTTACAAACAAAATATTTAAAAAATAAATAAAAAACATTTTGTTTTTATCTACAGCTGAAAGTAAAAGTTGTTGAGTAGGTAGCAGTTGTTGTTGTCGTTCAACTGCTAAGTTAACATTTTCGTCATTAACATTTTTGGAAATTTTAAAAATTGCCTACTTTTAGGTGTCATTAATATTTGAACTTTTGTCACTTTAACATTTCTAATGGTAAATATTGCCTAATATTTATTTTTGGAAATTTCTTTAGACAATATCAACAAATCGGTATAAATTACAACAACAGTGACCCTGAAAGTATGTGAAATTCGGACGAGCAAAATATAAAGTTTGTGTTTTCTGTGAAAATAATTTCAATTGTTATACGTGTATGTGGGCTAAGTCAAGCCAGTGATGGCATTTTTAGCACAATTGTACTTTTTCTAGTATATCGCACTTTGAAAAGTACGAATAGTATTGGGTGTTTTTTTTTAGACTGCTCTATTAGCAAGATAATTTTTTGCCATTTAGCATTTTAATATGATTTTAGACATATGTATGTATGTATGAGCTGGTCAGTTGTTAGCGCAGATTGAAAGGTAAACTTTCGAAGTCTATTTCGAGCAATTGTATACGAGTTATGAGGATTTTCAAATCATATGCCAGAGCTGCATACATTGCCACAAGAAATAATTCAGTGGTGTCGAACCATACAATGATTCACTGGCGAGTCGGAACCACCGGACATATTTTCTCGAACAAAAAATCGCATGGTATCAGAAAAAAGGCTTAAGATCGATCGAAATTATCGCCTTGGTGATTGAGATGTAATAAAAAACAAGCAATTCTTTATTTTTATATATATATAGTGAAACAATTTCAGAAAAAACCGTACACTCAACCTCTAAAAAAGTAAATTCTGAGTCAGTATATTCGCGGAAAGTTCAAATATCATCACTGGGCTAATTTGCTTTTAGTTTTTTGTTTTTTCATTAAACTTTATGATTTTGTTTTGTTTTTATCAATTTCAATATCGCTTTGCTTTGGTTTTTATTTCGTAATTTTTTTTTGGGACGTCTGTTTCAGTTTTTTTCTGGTACGCGTCGTTAATAAATGACGAGGCAAAAGTTAAATTATCGTTAAAGAGAGGTTAGGGACAAATGGGGGGAACCTGCAAAAAACCAGCGAAATCAGCGCGCTTAACAACATGAAATCATATTGTTTTTGCTGTTTAGTTTTTTGCTGTAGGTACTAATGCCGTTTTCACATTTTTTTCTTTTATATAAAAAACCTCTGGCAGATAAAAATTTGTTTTGATTTTTAAACATTTCGCTTGGTTACAGTTTGGCGTACAGTTTACTACTAAATTTAAATCAGATAAAACAAAAAATCCAAAAATAAAATAAAAAGGCCAATGATCAGCCGATGATCATACGTTACATTTTAGCTCGTTTATTTTTAAGTTTTAGTATCTATGTATCTTAAAGATACTGGTATTTTCCACTTGTTTCTACCTTTAGTTGCTATGTTACTTGCTATAGATTTTGTTTTTTTTTGGGGCGCGGCTGCTTATCTGCTTGTTGTTTGCTTTGTCTTTTAGTTGGCCGTTGTTGTTGTTATTGTCGCTGGTATTTTAAATGTTGTTATTTTCGAGTTGCTCGCATTGCTACGCTGTTGATAACCTCGATAGACAGAGTCGAGCCCCTCGATCAAGTTGTTTTGTTATAGGTACCTACAAAGCTTTAGCTATAAGTCACATCCAAATTTTATTTTTTGAATTATTTCATAGCTGATACATTCGAATGTTTTTTATGCAAATAATAACAGAAAACACGTTTTTCTATTTTACACAATATTTATTATGTGTCTATTATTGTTTTAAATAACCAGTGTATTTATAAAAAAACAATAATGCCATTGAAAACAACAGCTTTGACAACATTTTAAACGGCAAAGGTTTCGAGGGTGCGCGTTTTCTCAATTTTGTTTTTTAAAATTGAAGAACAATTTGTTCTTTATCAGTTACTTTTTTATTGCACATACATACATATGTAATTTAAAATATTTACATTTCTGTTTATCTGTGGTTTTTTACAAGTTACATGATTGGGGTTGTCTTAACCCCAAAAAGTTTTCGTGTGAATTTTTTGGTTTTTTTTTAAATTCCCACGATAAGGAAGATTGCCTACCTACTCGGAATAACTCTACGTATTCAAAATAAAGATATGAAAATACCGCAGCAAATAATGATAATATAATATATTTTACAACAAAAAAATTATAGAAAATCACTCGCAACGTTTTTGTTTTCTCCAACAATTGCGACATTATAAAATTCAAGAAAAATACTATCGATACTACCCTTCTCTCTAAAGTTTTTCGTTTTTTTTTTTCTTCTAATCATTCTTTATATAGTGGGCATCCCCTGAGCATTGGTTAGCCCTTTAAAAATATATAAGGTTTTCAATGAAAATTAATTTATAAATCTGTGTCAGTTTTTCAAAGATATTGATTGTTAAAGTTTCTTGCATATTTTTCTCTATAAGCTATATAAATTTTTATAAATGATATTTGAAAAAAAGAAATACTATATAATACAAATAGTGACGTGGCATACCTCATTTAAACTCGTGGCATAGGCAATCAATCTCATGACGGAAAAGTAGGAATTTTTAGGCCTTCGATTTTATTGTTGTTAGTGCTCAAGAAAACAATAACAAAAATATTTTCGATTTCATTAGTTGTTTTTGTTGTTTTACGGTATCAATAACTTTGTTGCTTGTAATTATTGTAGTAATTATTGCCACTGTTATTGTGGTTCTTGTTGTCGCTGTTATTAATGCTTTTCTTATCTTCGTAAGGATGTGGCACTTATTGTTATCAGTTAACCTGAAAATTAAAAAGTATTAATCGATTTGTACTTTGATATCAAGATTTTAAATAACTTGTAAACAACAATAGCAAAGGTTAATGATATGGAAAAATTACCTTTTTCTCTTGTGGTACTTGGCATAAATTTTAAAAACTTTTAGTATATTTTTTAAAAAACAAAATTGAAAAAAAATTGTGTTTTTAATTTGGAAGATAAACATTTTGGGGTGAGAAACATCGATTTGTCGGCTTGAAATAATTGAACTTTGAAACAGTGTGCGAGTTTTTTAAAATATATTTTCAAAAAAATTTTTTTTTCAAAAAAATTGGGGCTTTCTTTTGATATAAATATCTTCTCTAAATGTTTTTTCAATTAAGAGGTCAAAATTTACTTGGAACGTCTGTGTACCGAATACTTAGTAAGGATCACGTCAAGACCAATAACCTTACTGAAAATTTTAAGCGATTATCTGTAACCAAGGTTGCCAAGTTGAAAAGGAGGAATTTCTAGCCTTCCCAAATTTTAAAAATTTCTCTTAAAATGGTGAAAATAGACATTAGAAGTTGCGGGTATAGCTTTTCCAAAAGCTGGGAATCGTTGAAATGACTTGTACAAAATAGGTAGTATTTGAAAGAAACTTTAATATAGCAAATCGGCCTCTAATATTTCTGTTTG
The DNA here is from genome assembly GCA_963662105.1 of Meiosimyza platycephala. Taxonomy (NCBI): domain Eukaryota; kingdom Metazoa; phylum Arthropoda; class Insecta; order Diptera; family Lauxaniidae; genus Meiosimyza; species Meiosimyza platycephala. The sequence goes on from OY759211.1 coordinate 90,176,953, forward strand.
TTTTTATTATGAGTGCTCATTAAATGAGAATGGTGAAATAATTAAAAAAATCCCTACAACTTTGGAAAAAAACTGACAGTTGATATAATAACTTTTCCGATACTATAGTATAACAGCAAATATTTTCAAGACTTTTGAACGATTTATTGATGTTTATTACTAATAATAAAAATTAAAAATGAGCATTAATCAACTTTATTACGAAGTTTTGCTTAGCAAGTGCCATTGTCATAATTGGATACAACAATAGCAATAAATGTAATTCAAAAATGACGGAGTTCAACGCCGAATGCGCTGATATCACTACGGTTAATTAGCAAAAAATACGAGAAAAAAAATCACTTAAGTACATTGGCGCGTGCGATTATTGTTATTTGTTGAAAAGGAACTGAAAGCACCTACTACTTATTCATCGATTATCATAATATTATTATTGTTTTTGGCCTTTGTATTGTCGCTATTACAAGCACCTAATTAGACATAAACACTGATAAGCGCAAAATTTCCACAGCCAGACATAGCGTAGGATCGAGGTTGCAACTACTGACGTCAAAAATGTTTTGTAAACATTTTAATTTAAAAAATTTTAGGCTATTAATGTAATATTTTGTTTTGTAATGAATATTTGTTGTGATTATTTTGCAAATAATTTATTAAAATTTAGGTTGGTTACCAATCGGTTTACATGTAGTCATGATAACACTGTATTTCGTCAATTTTTATTTGCACTATATTGCGCCTTAAGTTTTAAATAAAACTATAAGAATACATATGTACATATGGTACATACATATATACAACTAACTTCGTACAAATTACTGTCATAAATTGATTAAGTCGCGCTGGTACAAAGTCCACAAAATCTAAACAAAGAAGACCACGCGTAAAATATTTACTTTGCCCTATAAAACCAGTACATTTCGAATTTCAGCAACAAAAACAAATTTACGATCGAAATGATTTTTATACGCAGTTATATGTTGCCCTTTTTTTTGATTGAGTTAAGAAAGAAATACGTCGTGGCTTTCCCACAATAAAAACTGTACACAGGGGCCAAGGCTATGTAGTAAGTTAAATGCCCACTATCAAGTTGAGCTTGTTTACAGCATATACACATATGTATGTTTATTAGGGTGGCTCTTAAAATTGGTTTTTTTTTTGTTGTTAGGCATCCTAAAAATCTTAAAAAAAAAATTTAATTTAAAAGTTTACGCTTGACATCTTGATGTTGTGCTCCAAAGAGGTTGAATAAAAAATTGTTCATATAAAATCCTTTACAAAATAAATTTTAACCTCTTTGGAGCACGTGTTAACATTAAGTCATCAAATTGTGCAAGAAATTTTATTTAATTATTGTTTGCATTTTTCTATGGGGTACTTGACTTTAAAATTAATAAAAAAATATTTCTTAAGAGCCACCCTAAATTATTTCATCATTTTAATTTTTCAGCATAAAATAGACTTATTTTCCGAGAATTTACTTACGTATGTATTTTTTAGATACCATGAGTTATCTACGCACAACAGTTGAAATTGCGCCTTACATTTGAAATTACTGGTAATTTCTGATAAATATTAATAACACAATATTTTTCACAGAAATAATAGTGTAAACATATCTATTTACTTGTCAAATTCCGTTTATTTATTTTAAAAAATTGTTCTCAAAATCAAGATTTAACTCGAAAATTTTGTTTCCTTTGAATCATATGTTTTTCTATTTTGATTTAATTTTTCAATTAAAAATAAATTGGTTTACAATAAAAAGAAAACAAATTATTTCTAAGAGTTGGTGACAAATTTACTTGGAAAACTTCAGCAAGAGATGTCAGTGAATGCATTAAATAGACTTGAATGTTATTGCAAACAAGAGTCCAATAGCTATGGCCTTTTATTTCAAAGCACAACAGTGATTTATTTTTTTTTTTTCTTAATTTTTTGCTCAAAAATTTTTTCGAGCTGCTTTGCTGGGTAGAAATTTAAGTTCCAAGATAATCCATGGACAAAATTGTAAGCAGAATTTAACAAGGAACAAAGCGAAATTTTTTATTAATGATTTATAAAAATATGGAATTATCGAGCATTTTTTTTATAGCCTTTTAGAACTACAAGATGAAGAAAAATTAAAACAAACAAGAAAATTTTAAAGAGAAACTATACATATAGAAAGTTTTTTTTCGACCTAAAATATGCTCGCGTACATTTATACGCAAACTTTCATGAATGTTCCAGATTGACTTATGAACGTTAATGGGTAAACAATGTTCCAGAGACATAAATTTTTATTTGATATATGTAGTGCAATTTAAGAAAACATATAAATAAATTAGTTTCGTTGCTATGATGTGAACGGACACATACTTTAGGACATCACTTTAATTCATAGTGTTCTTGTTTGGAACAACGTTCAAGTAAACGATTATATTTTGTATACAATGTATCCATTGGCATTCCTCAACAAATTTTAAACTTGGCAAAAAATCAGTCACTATCTTTCTATCTATTAATAAAAAATTAAAAATACAAAAAAATAAATAAAATAAAATATGTAACAACAAAATCAAAACAAAAATAATGAAACTTTCAAACAAAGTGTCGTCATCGCTTTTGCTTTCGAGATAAAAATTAAAAATAAACTTTAAGAAAATTCGCATGGACACTAGTTTATTTTTTATAACATCGAAAATGAAATACATACTATATTTAAATGAGGGTCTTTCAAAGGCATAGTGGCTAAAGTTGCAGTGCTAATTTTATGAAAACGGACATTTTTCTAAAATTTTTTGTTCGTTTTTCGAGCCTTTTGTTCTGTGTCGTGAGACAATATAGCCAAAGCGTAATATGTCATTGTGTTTTCTTTCCAACAAATCATTTTACCTAAACTTTTTATCACCGACTGTACTAGCTTATCTGGGTGAAGCTAAAAGTTGTAAACAAAGTGTGCCTGTGACGCATGCAACATCATTTAAACTAATTGAAACTGAAACAACAAATGATGAATTAGTAAAATTTTTTTGACAAAAAATTTTGACATAAAATATCACCAAATAAATTTTGAAGTGCAAGTGAGCAAAGACGTAGCCTCGAATTAAGCAACAATAATAAATTTCATTTGAGAAAATTCACAAGCTACAGTTTCAAGCAAAATGACGTCAAAAGCTAAAATCATTAATTTAGAGAGATAATGAATTTTTGTGTTTTGCAACTTAAGTTTTTGATACACACAGTAGCTTAGGGTTAATTAAATATCACTTAGCAGTTCTAAGTCCAATACTACGACCCGAAACAGATCATTGCACTTGTGCAACCATGAAAACATTTGAATTTTTAATGAAAAAGTTGACAAAAACCATAACAGATGTTGTTTATGTCCAAGAAATTAGTTCAGTTGTGCGCGGGGAACGCAAACTGCGATCATCCACAATCATTTGCTTCCAAGCGACGTTTGTCATGATGAAATATTTCATCAGATCATAGCATTGAACAGATACAAAAACAACACAAACACTCTAGCAAAATTAGGCTCAAACTGAACGACAATCGCTCTCATATGCAGTCTTTGCTCTTCGGCAACTTTTTTTTTCTCATCATTGGTGTATGTGTCTCTTTGTTTTTGTTTTCATTTTTGCAGTTACTACTGCTGTTGACAATCCCCTTTTCTTAATAAAAACAGCTGATTTTATTGTTAATATCACTACATTTACCGGCGTATTAAAAATATAAATATTTTTCTTGTTTGTTATTTTGCTATATCGTACCTCTCCCGACTTTCTTGTATCGGTTTCTAAAAATAGAACCATTTTTGCTGTTGTTATGGCCTTAAATATTGCCGTCGAAAATATATGTACATATTTATCTGATAATTTTTTTATGATTTTTTTCCCTTCACCAAGTTTCTTATCGTCAAGATAGCAAACTCAGACTTAATCGTATGATTATGTTGATATTATTGATTTGAAACCGTCAGCCAATAGTGGGCTGGGTAACGTGTCAATTTACGATATACCATAGCCCTTGACAAAAATTGATCAAGTGGATGGGTTATACATATATGTAAATATGTTAAGTATTATATTGAGAAAGTAAATACTGATATCACATCGAACATATGTTGTCTTAATGTTGAATGAGTCCTTTTCTATTAAGAAATGCAATTTGTCATTCACATGACAACAGTAATTTGGGATTGAAGTATTGCTTCCAGAAATGAAAATCCAAGCTTAATTTTCTTGGATATCTCAAGATCAAGTTTTGATGCCTAGATTGGTATCGACAAGGGAATCTATTCCTTTAACAATGAGATTAAAAAAGTCGACACAAAATTCCAATTCCTTGTAATGAAGTTCAAATTATTCGATTTCATATTATGATTTTTAGAATGGAATTGGATTAAAAATGGATATAGAATTTTAATTCCCTACAATTGGAAACGAAAAGCACCCATTCCCATTCAGCTTTGCACGAAAAGGCAAACAGTACTCGATTGGTTCACTTAATGTTTAATTTGATTTAATTACACATTTCTAGGAATTAGATCTTCAATTAAGATAATTTCGTCAACTTTCATAGCTAATGGGCATTTACTTTTTAGCATCCTTACAACTCTATTGATAATATTGATTTTACACTGAGCATACAATAATACTTTCTTTTGTTTTTCTCTTTCATTTTAGTTGCAAATATGCACTTAGAACCTCAAACAACTTTCGACTTTCCTATCGATCACTTTCCGTATCGTATGGTGAGGCAAAAAAGCTGACACCCGCCGTAAAAGCATATGTAGAAGAATGTGTTCAACTCTGCCAACCTGAAAAAGTCCATATATGTGATGGTAGTGAGGCTGAAAGTCAGCTGCTGCAAAAGCTAATGCAATCACAGGGCTCCTTAGCACCACTGCCTAAATACAAAAACTGTTGGTTAACACTCACAAACCCCGCTGATGTTGCACGTGTCGAATCAAAGACTTTCATTTGCACGGAACGCAAAGAAGAGACTGTGCCGGTCACACCCGAAGCCACAACAGGTGCTTTAGGAAATTGGATTTCCCCACAAGATATGCAAAAAGCTATACAAGAACGCTTTCCCAAGAGTATGAAGGGACGCACTATGTACGTGATACCATTCAGCATGGGTCCTGTTGGTTCACCACTCTCAAAAATCGGCATCGAAATCACCGATTCACCATATGTTGTAGAATCAATGAAAATAATGACACGCGCCGGTGATGCAGTACTCGCTGAGTTGAGCAAAGGTGACGATAAGTTTGTGAAGTGTCTTCACTCTGTTGGCACACCTGCAAACGGTGTGGTTGATGTACCCGCTTGGCCATGTGATCCTGCGCGTACAATCGTCTTGCATAAGCCCGCGCAAAATGAGATCGTCTCTTATGGCTCTGGCTATGGTGGTAATTCGCTGCTGGGTAAGAAGTGTTTTGCGCTACGTATTGGCAGCACTATTGCACGTCGTGAAGGTTGGTTGGCCGAACACATGTTGATATTGGGCATAACAAACAAGGAAGGGGAGAAAATCTACATTGCCGCTGCATTTCCTTCAGCTTGTGGCAAAACGAACTTGGCTATGATCACGCCTACGCTGCCGGGCTATAAAGTAGAGTGTGTAGGCGATGATATCGCTTGGATGAAATTCGATAAGAGTGGAGTTTTGCGTGCAATCAATCCCGAAAATGGTTTCTTTGGTGTTGCGCCTGGTACCTCAGTGTCCACTAATCCCATTGCTATGGCTACAATTTTCAAGAATACGCTCTTCACTAATGTTGCCTCTACCTCTGACGGTGGTGTCTACTGGGAAGGCATGGAGGAGTCCAATATTGAGGGAGTATCTGTTACCGATTGGCTGGGCGCACCTTGGACTAAAGGTACAGGCAAACCCGCTGCACACCCCAACTCGCGTTTCTGCACACCAGCTACACAATGTCCTATCATTGATCCTGCTTGGGAAGATCAGGCTGGTGTACCCATTAGCGCCATTCTTTTCGGTGGTCGTCGCCCTGCTGGCGTACCACTTGTATATGAAGCACGCTCCTGGGCGCATGGTGTCTTTATGGGTGCTGCTATGCGCAGTGAAGCTACCGCAGCTGCTGAACACAAAGGTAAGGCGATCATGCACGATCCGTTTGCTATGCGTCCCTTCTTCGGCTACAACTTTGGTGATTATTTGAAGCATTGGTTGAGCATGGAACAGCGCGGTCAAGTACCAAAGATCTTCCACGTCAACTGGTTCCGCAAGAGTGATGCAGGCAAGTTCTTATGGCCTGGTTATGGTGAAAACTCGCGTGTGCTCGATTGGGTATTCAGACGTGTAAAGGGGGAGAATTGTTATCAGGAATCAGCGATTGGTAGACTGCCCAGCGAAGGTGCACTGAATACACAGGGTCTTCAAAACGATGTGGATTTAAAGCAACTGTTTAATTTACCAAAGGCCTTCTGGCAGCAGGAAGTTTCCGATATTGAAAAGTACTTTAAGACACAGGTGGGTGATTATTTGCCAAAAGAGGTACAACGAGAGTTGGACGAACTGAAGGAACGTGTGACAAAGATGTAGTTTATTGTACGAATAGTAAGGTGATTGATGTATGACGTTTGTAAATATTAGTAAGATATTTTTGTTTTTTAATAAAGTAATTATTTTGTAAAAGCGTGTCTACTTATTTGAAACAAAGGAATGAAAAAGTTATGTTGGGTAATATGCTGGAATGTCTATGTAAACAAGTAAGTGTGTAGTTAACGCCGTATTTTACTACATAAGGTTGGCAACAAAAATACCATATAAGTGTTGGATAGGAGCTGTAACCTCTTAAGACTATGGATTAATATGAAGGCTACTTTGTCTGTTACTTTATCTTGCGCATAAAACTATAGATTATCAAAGTACTTTGGATGGATACACTTCAAAATATGTTAACATAATACTTTGATAAGATAACTTTTCATGATCTTTAAGTAAGCTCTTACGAAATATAAAGATAATTATTAATGACAAATTGTTTAGCTTCATTTTTAATGAGAATTTGTTTTTATTTTTAACAATATATTGAAAGTAGAAACTCTATATAACTGCTAGATTTTTCAAAGCGAAATTGCCAAAAAAAAATTATCGCTCGAAAAAAGAGAAAATCCCTCAATAAATATGAGACTAAGATGGAAAAATTGCCCAAAATTATATAGTCTGAACATTTCATAGCAAAAAATTATAAAAAATTATCTTTTATATAAAGAGTCCTTAGTTTAAACGATTTTTCTCTGGGAAATTTTCCGTAATCCATTCCAATTTTGAGCCATTTTTGGTTTGAAAAACCAATTTTTTGATCGAAAACTTTGTCTAACACTCCACATCATTCTGAATAAACCTGACATATGGATTGCGGTTGAAATTGTCAATTCTTTACAACTGAGCTTGAAGCTTCTCTGCCGAGACTTGGCCGATATTTCAAAACCATTTTGATAATCTTTTGAAGATACAGCTGGCGAATGAACCAAAGCTGCCTTTCGAAATCTATCAATATTTTTAGTATGTAAAATCAATTAAGTGCGATCTAATTTAAAGGGCATAATAATATGTTTTTGTTTTTTTGTTACTATTTCAATCAGTTAAAGTACAAACGAAGAACCAGTTTTAAGCAGTTTATGCAGAAATAATCGAGAAAGGGTAATGAGTAATACTTCCCGTTATAAAGCTTACAATTTTGTTTACGACAAAATATTTAGGTTATGTTGAATAAAATGACACATTATTGATATACTTAGAGACTTTAATCACGACAATATTTACAACAAATAATATTTTCTAAGAATAAACTTGTTTGTATGTACAATATGCAGACTATTTTGTTTTCAAGAAAGTTGTCATTTCCTTTCGTTTCTAAATCAAACAAACAGTATAGATAACAGTTTAGTGTTTTGCAACCAAAGTATTGATGGTAATTAAGTCAATAAAAAAAGAAGTTACCACAACAAAAGCATGAACTTTGTATTCAATTAAATAAACTACATTCAAATTTCAGACAATTTCAAAACAAGTTATTCTTAAGGTTTTATTTGAGAAATAACAAAGTTTATATTGAATGTCCATGACGTAAATCTTAAAAAATGAAACTAAACCTACAACTTTTAACATTTGTTAGATAACATACAAGTTTTCCAAAGAATAACAATAAAGGCAATTAAAGTTACTAAATTTACTAAAACTTTAAAATAAAATAAACTTTTTTTTTTTATGAAACATATGCTTTTATTAGCATTGATTAAACATGTAAAACAGGTAAATTATATTTATTTTTGGAACTTTGGTTTTGCATAAAACAACGCAAAAATTTCAAGGTTTCTTCTTGATATAACGAGCCACTCCGTTAATTAGTGTAGCTAGAACAGGGATTGAGTGTCTTTTAAACAGATGGTATTGATGATGTTAAATTTTTTTAGCCAGTGGTGTACCATGAGCATTTGCCAAACGGGGCGAAGAACTAGTATGTCGCCCCCTGCAAAATGAAAAATCTTCCACCAAAAATTAAAAAATTTTTAATTAATAAAATGGTCACTATTTTCAAATTTAAAAAAATATGGAGAACGAGAAATAGTAAATATCTCAAACCCTAAAAAGCATGTTTACGCCATTACAGTAAGTATGTGTGTACAACTCGAAGCTCGCTTAGCTCTGCCAGCTCTTCTCGAGCTCTTTCTGTTATTCGAGCTAAATCATTTTGATTTGCAACCACCGCATGTTTTTTGTTTGATTTCTGATTTATTCTTACTTATCTTCTCATCACCAAATTATTTCACGAAAACAAATTTCCCCACGCATAGATTTGACCAAGTTATCTTGTTTTGAAGTAGGGCCAATTATCAATCATCAATATCAATTTTATTTTAACACTATAATATTTTAACCCTAGTTCGGCCGAATATTTTTGTAACTCATTTCGGCCGAAGCAGTCACCCGGGTGGCTATATATGAAAATATGATAAATTTTGGATATAGAGGATTTTTTTTAGGAAAATTGGGAATAGCTCAAAAGTTCTGAATTAAAGAGACATTTTTTGAAAAAAATTGGATTTTAGCTTTAACAGAACCGGATCTATGAATTTTCTAAGTCAGTCTCCAAGCCAAAAATCACGAAATTCTCAAAATTTAAATTCGCTCTATTAAAAAAAAAAAAAAAAAAAAAATTTCAAAAAATTCCTCGAACACACACACTTTTTCGATACAGAACCCATAAGAAAATTTCAACCAAATCAAAAATGTGTCGGTTAATTTTTGTCAAAATTCGTTTGGTTTGTAAAAGAACGTCCCATATGGCTGCTTCGGCCGAAATGAGAATAAAAAACTTCAACAGGTAACAAATTCAAGAATTTTGTGTTTTTTACACTTAAAATTCATTAGTTTTAGATGTCAAGGAAGGAAGGTTAAAAGAATTGATAAGAAATACATTTTTTTGGTCGAATAAGTTTAAATAGTCACCCGGATAACTGTTCGGCCGAATGAGGGTTAAAAAGATTAAGATAAAACATGTAGAATCATATACGTATAAAACATATATGAATTCCTAACTAAATTACTGAGTTAAATCTGAGTGCAGTGTTTAAAATACTTAATGTGTTCTAGCCCAAAAACTGTCTTTTTATTATGACTCAACTGATATGAATTTTTTTTTCATCCTGTACTCTGACGCCAATTAGTGCCTCAAAATTTATCCCTGATGAATCAGAGCATTGAACATTTTGTAAATATAATTTTTTTAAATGAATTCGCAAGGATCGAATATAGTGAACTTCATGAGATTTTCAAAACATTTGACTTGTGGGATTTAGAATATTTTCATAGTGGAATAAGACTGCTTACTTCTATGTTAGGTATACATTATAATGTACACATATCTGTAAAAAAACTAAGTCAATCCCCACTTGATCTTCTGAATGAATTGACTTTAATCATCATTCAAAATAATCGTTGGTATTTCATATATATTTATATAAAACACTTGAAAGCACTTGCCAACATAATATGGTAGCAGGGTACTTAACTTTGATCAAATATAAAAATTTTTTATGGCTACATGCCTTCTAGATTGTTTTTCTTTAAGAGAACATTTATAGGTACATATGTACATATGTATATGGTATATCACAATCAACAAATTTTGCTACGCCTATATCAGGTGATATGAAATTCAAAGTCATATTATCGCAACAGGTCACTAACTCAAGAGAAAGAAATAAGCGCAAACAAATAATAAATTCATATATTTAGTGGCCCGCCCCTATTTAGGCGACACATTTAAATTTTTTTATTAAGTTTTTTAAGTGTTTTTGCTTCTTTTATATATAAAAAAATATAAAATAAAAGCGCCGATGAAATTGCCAATCTATAGAGTATATTTTTTTATTGTTCCACATGTGTGCGAATGCCTAGCGTGGGGGCCTATTGTGAAACAGCGACCAAGAAAAAAACATCACATTCTAATTTTGATGGCAACAGCAAGAGCATAAGCAATTTTCCTTATCGACAACAACAACAGTAAAGGAAATAATAATAAAAATTTCCACACAATTTTTCCTCATCACCAGCATGTCACTATATATGTACTTTAAATAGCTGTATTGCTATCTCGCTTATAAATTGCAGATCTCTCACACTTATGTGGTCACAAGTTTCGAACGGTTTTTTTAATGAAAAAACAACAAATTTTACTAACATTTTAATAAAAAAATGCAAATGTCCCCGTTGTCCTCCAAACATGTGACAAAACTAATAGGTATTATGACTTGCCACGCGTATTGGTGACGAATTTTTGTAAACAGCGCAATCATTTTCTTATGAAAAAAGAATATATTTTTTTTCTGAAATTCCCATAAGAATTTTATGGTATATTGAAGGAAAGTCACCACGAGGGAATATCCAAATTCGAATATTTAGAGGTCGCTCAAGTTCGTTGAATATTTATCATATAAAAATGCATGACACAAACATAATTTTTGCGCAATATGAGGAAAACAGTGCTGTATTTTCAGATATCGGAACAAAGTTGAATTAATTTTTTAGATAACACAGATCTGCGAGTAAATGAATGTTGTTGGGCAGATGGGAGGTGGTTTCCAAAGAAATTTTTCGCTGTAGCCGCATCTAATCTCAGAATTAGTTCATCACGTCAGGATTTTGAAATATTTGACGTTAAATTTGAAAATCTGGCATAACTAATTGGATAAAGGAGCATAGCAAATTATCTCTTAAATAGGTCCTTTATTGAAAAAAATTGACTTAAGTCATTAGCTCAGAATTATGTATATGGACATACATATATCTATAAAGCAAAGTATTTATTCTGAAAATACATGCAAATCTATTACGCATCCGAAACACAAAATTCAAAGTTGAACTTTGATCAACTTGACCATTGGACACACCCTAAAGTCTAAAGTCTAAAAGTTGTTTGCCATACTTCAGTATGCATTATGGACGTGCCTCTTTTTTTATGATCACAGAAATAAGTTGAAGGTTATATTTATTTTTGAATGTTTTGTTTTGCTCTTTTTGTTGTTTTTCTTTTTTGCAATTTCCTGCGGGTATAAAAACAGGGTTTTAATACAACTTCAAGATACGATAAAAAATATACGGTAGGTATATAAGAATTGCATATGTTTGTGTGATAGTAGCATCAATTTATAAGACCGAATAAAACAATAAATACCAAACAAGTAAAAACAATTCTATAAAAAGTACGTACAATAAAACATTTAAAACAAAAAAAACATGCTTATCTGGCAAACAAAAGTTTCTAGATTTAAATAGCAGCGCGAGACGAACTTTTCAAGAAGTATCTCAAAAAAATTAAAGTAATACAAAACAAAAACACATGAAAACCAAACAAAACACAAAATATTCGAACGAACGACTGTTGCTGTGCTTGAATTTTTATAGGCACAACAACAACAACAACAACAACAACAATAACAACTCATATGGTGACGACGACGCCAACGATAACAATAACGTTCAGAATAAAGTTCCCCAAAAGAATAACAACCGCCAAGCTGAGACGAGCCCCCATAAAATATAGCCAATCAAAGAAGCGAATTTTGACCTGTTGTACGACTTCCACGATCGCCGATTAATGAGCGCGCTGCGCTGCGACGCCTCTCACTCGCTCGCTCTCTTTTTGTTTTTTTTTTTGCGTACCTAGGCTAGTAGGTAAGTAGAAGGTATAGGTTCTGCGACGCCGATACGCCAAAGAGTGAATATACATGTTCGCATAAACGACCGTTTAACGAGCTACCAGTTCTAATGTGAGCGTTAGTGCTTCGCTAGCGTATAAAAGACCAGATCGCTTTACCAGCAACATCAGTTACTTGTGTTTGAAGTAAATGGAAAGATCAAGTGTACGAACCATCAGTGGTCTAAATCCAAGTCTTATATTTGACAAAAAATTTTGGAAGAATTGCATAGAAAATTAACAAGGACAATATTTTTGTTGAAAAAAATATTTTAAAAAATTCTAAAGTAAAATTTATTGTGATAGAAAAAGTTGTGATCGTAAAGATTTAGATAGTGATAAACTCTTTACCTAGAATTAATTTTCAAATTTGAAGTAAATTTTTATAAAACTAATACATCATATATCATCAAAATGCCTGAACTCATCGAACAAGTTAAAACAATGTAAGTATACTGAAATAAACATCATTTATATTACATACATATGTAGATCTATAAACTTAAAGGACACAATGAATATATTTTTCTTTTGATAAATCTCAGAATTCTTGAAAACAATTTTAGTATTAAATTAATAATTTTTTAAAATCCTGGCTGATCTTTGGTGAACATTTTGAAACAATTGTTAAAATTTCTGAAATTTTTTCTATAAAAAAAAGTTTAGTTACGAAACCAATAATTCTAAGCGATCATGAATAAAATCTACTTAAAAAAATTTTTTAACCCAGAACGCCCAAGCTATCCATAAAAAATAATAAATCTTAATTAATAGCAACATTTCAACCTACTTCATTCCTGCAGCAAAATGTTTGCAGTTTCTTGCAAAGATGCGTTTTCATTATGCGCACATTGTTCTATATTTTATTTTCTGTTGGAAAACACGATATTTTTATGTATCAAAAAATTAAAATTCTAGCTGATCGTTACAAAAAAATAAAAAAATATCATTTCCTTTAAATTCCTAATTTTTTATTTTTATTATCCGAATCAAAAATTTTAAGCAACAGTTTTTTATTAAGAATAAGCTTCGTTGAAACTTACAACCCCTTCTTCATTTCTAGTGCAATCACTCAAGTGATCTTGCGATAGTCAGCTTATTTTACTCCTAGTTTTGCTGCTTAATTTTTTAAGAAAAGGAAACTTAAAGTTTATACTGATATTCAGTGATTATTTACATGTTTAAAAATACTGTTCTTTTATAACAAATTGATTTTGAAAAGAACTTCCTCAAAAGCCATCTACTTTCTAGAGCTAAATAAATCTTTCTCCAAAAATCTCTTTAATCCCATTTATTTAAATAAAATTTTCTTTGTGAAGCAAAATGTCTTATGAATTTTTCCTTTTCTTTTCATTACAGTTCCTCCACCGATTGCCGCTATCCTAAAGAGAGCAAACGCGTGCAGACCAATTGTGGTCTCTACAATCATATCCGTGGTGTCAACGTCTCATTCGGCGATGTAGCCAATCTAACAGCTGGCGTTAAAGCATTCGTCGAAGAATCGGTGGTACTTTGCCAACCCGATCAAGTTCATATTTGTGATGGTTCCGATTTGGAGAACCGCATGCTAATCAAGTTAATGCTTGAAACTGGAACCATTGTACCATTGCCAAAATATGAAAACTGCTGGTTGGCACGTACAAATCCTGCTGATGTTGCACGCGTCGAATCGAAAACTTTTATTTGCACTCCCACGAGTGAACAAGCCATTCCTACTGCTAAGGATGGCGTTAAAGGCACATTGGGTAATTGGATTTCTGCCGCTGATATGGATGCAGCTGTGCAAGCACGTTTCCCTGGTTGCATGAAAGGACGCACCATGTACGTAGTACCTTTCAGCATGGGTCCAGTTGGCTCAACACTTTCCAAAATTGGTATAGAAATTACCGACTCTGCTTATGTCGTTGCTTCAATGCGCATAATGACTCGCATTGGTGCCGCTGTACTGGAACAACTACATAAAAATGAAGAATTCGTACGCGCATTACATTCCGTTGGCAGCCCTGCAAATGGCGTTATTGAGCGCCCATCATGGCCATGTGATCCTGAACGAGTCATTATTTTACACAAACCTAGTTCTAACCTGATTGTTTCCTACGGTTCAGGTTACGGTGGTAACTCACTGTTGGGCAAGAAATGTTTCGCTTTGCGCATTGGAAGCACCATTGCACAGCGTGAAGGTTGGTTGGCCGAACATATGCTTATTTTGGGCATCACCGATCCCAATGGTGTTAAGAAATATATCACTGCTGCTTTCCCTTCTGCTTGTGGCAAGACTAATTTAGCCATGTTGAACCCATCGCTGCCTGGTTATAAAGTGGAGTGTGTTGGTGATGACATCGCTTGGATGAAGTTTGATAAAAATGGTGAACTACGTGCCATCAACCCTGAGAATGGCTTTTTCGGTGTTGCACCAGGTACCTCTATGGAGACCAACCCGATTGCTATGCAAACCGTCTTCAGAAACACCATCTTCACTAATGTCGCATCTACCTCTGATGGTGGTGTCTACTGGGAAGGCATGGAAAGCAGCCTTGCTGAAGGTACACAAATCACAGATTGGTTGGGCAATGCATGGACAAAGGAGTCTGGTAAACCAGCCGCACATCCTAACTCACGTTTCTGCACACCTGCAGCACAGTGCCCCATCATAGATGAGGCCTGGGAAGATCAAGCTGGTGTACCAATTAGTGCCATATTGTTCGGTGGTCGTCGTCCAGCTGGAGTGCCACTAATCTATGAAGCACGCGACTGGGCACATGGTGTGTTCATTGGTTCAGCAATGCGCAGTGAAGCTACCGCAGCCGCCGAGCATCAAGGCAAAGTAATCATGCATGATCCCTTCGCCATGCGTCCATTCTTTGGCTACAACTTTGGTAACTACGTGCAGCATTGGTTGAGCATGGAACAACGTGGCAATGTACCAAAGATTTTCCATGTCAACTGGTTCCGCAAGGGTACTAATGGTAAATTCATGTGGCCAGGATATGGTGAGAATGTACGTGTACTTGACTGGGCCTTGCGTCGTGTTAACGGTGAGCAATGCTATGAAGATTCACCAATCGGTCGCATTCCAGCCAAAGGTCAGCTGAACTTAGAGGGTATGCATGAACATGTGGACTTGGAAGAGCTATTCTCTTTGCCCAAGGACTTCTGGACACAAGAAGTTCAAGATATACAAACTTATTTTGAGAACCAAGTTGGTGCTGATTTACCAAAAGAAATTTATGCTGAGTTGGATCAACTCAAACAGAAGATTGAAGCAATGTAAAGACAAGAATTTACTTATTTATAAGTTGAACAAGAAGAAGAGATGAAAGATGTTACCTGCAAACCTATTCTATGATTATTATTTATTATTTAAGAAAATTTAGATTTTAAGAAATCATCATGCAAACCTAACACATCTATGCTATAAGTATTAACAATAAAGTTTTATATTATTGTATTATTTATAAGAAATCAAAGAATTAGAATTATTGGAAAGAATATAGAAAAAATACCAACAAAAACAAAAAACAAAATAAAATCGTGCCATATAAATGCATATGAAATATATAAAAATACAAAGTTTCTTTTATTTTATTCTCAAAGAGTTTATTGATATATGTATGTATCAGCGGATATTTATAGTTTGAACTAAAATATTTTTGAACCTCAGAATAATTCCTCTTCTAATTGTATCTGTTAACAGAACTCGGTAACTTAGTTAAAAATGTTTCTTTTTTATTTATACATATATAACCCGACCTATGTGCTCATTTGAGCTGAATTTATGAATTTGATTACTGACTAGATAATACCTAGTTATTTTCCGAAAAAAAATTTTTTTGAGTTAACATGACTTAAAATCATTATCACAAATATCACCCCATAGAACCCAAATTTTTCAACATACAAACTAAACTTTTTGTATGGATATTGATAACAACATCTGCATATCATTATTTTACAGCTGGGATGAACTTAAGAGAAATGCTATTTAAGCCTGCATTCCAATGCTTGAGTTACACTCAAGTTAAATCAGTGGTCTCTCGTATGTTGCTCTCATTTGGAAATGCAAAAGCTCATATTTACACCGCGTAAAAGCTTTACACGCACCAACACTACGCAACCCCTAGTTGCAAATTCAAATAGCTAAGCAATCAGCAAATATTTGCAGTTCAACTTAAGCAGCAGCAACAACAAGTTGCAAAAATACCCCGAAAAATACAAGGGATTGCGCGAGTGAAAGAAGAAAATAAAAATCATAAAGTGCGCTATGTTAAGTGTAGAACGGTATAGTAGGGGAAAGTGAAGAAGGACAAACAACGGAAAAGCTACAACTTAAATAAGCTAAGGAAAAAGCAAGAGTCGAAGCTGAAGAAGACGAAAAGAGCTGCTGCTGTGGGGGGAAAAAACTATGTGCTTAAAGGATACTAAACGGATTTGGCAGCATTTCAACAGTTAAAATTTTTCGACATTCTTAAAGACAATGGTAAATAAAACAATTTAATGAACGTGTTAATGGGTAAAATGAAGCCGGATGATTAGTGAAAGAGCTAATAAGGGATTAGCTGAAAAAGACTTGAGATTGCTAGAAGTGGTGCTGGTGGTGGGGGGCAGTCAAGCCAGGTAAAATGGAGGGCACTTGTTGAATGTGTAAAAGTAATTTATGCTATCGTAATGAGAGGTTGGTAGTTAGTAAAACTAAAATAAAAAGTTATTAACTGACAGGATGGTGTCTAACAGTATAATGTGGTGTCGTTAAACTTGACATTAAAGCGGATATAACAAAAAGGTTGCCAACAAATTAAAGGAAAACTAAAGGTCAGTCAGCAAACTTTCACTTAAAAACAGAAAAAATAAAATAAAACTGAAATCACCCAGGAAAATGGTCGTTACATTCTCCATAAACAGTTTAATCTGCCATCAAGCCAAACATAAAAAAATTTGCACATTCATTCAGGCAACAATGTCTCAATATAAAATCAATACTTACAGACTCTCTGTCGGTTGGTCGGTCGGTCGACCTTAAATTAAAATATTAGAATTGCTTAAGCCACTTGAATTGCCAATGTCAGCACCACCATTACCGCGAGCATCAACTTCATATGTACCCCCCGAAGTAACATTATGCTACAGTGTTTCACAATAACGTAGATATTGTCGCATAGTCCAATAAATGAAGTCCTTGAATATTCGCGTACTTGCTCGCCATAGTTTGCAAATGCTACAAAATACGAAATGAAATAAAAACAGACAACAAAAAAGCACTGAACCGTCCCGACAATAAAAAGGTGAAACGAAAAGAAAATAAAATCGGTGAAAAAACATCAACACTTACACTACCAGTATCGGATATGGCGCCAATCCCCACCCTCAGCTGTCAACTGCCAAGAAGATGATGCGTTCAAAAACGAAAACGACCTTTCATGACTGTTTGTTTCCTCTTATATTACGCTTTGTCAATTGTTGTTACCACATTTTCCACCGTCTATTCATACATATCTTTATCTCTGCTACTCTGCTCTACTCTACATTTAACTGTTGCACTGCAACGGACGCTGACGACGACAACGGAACGGAAACCAACAGGTACAAGAATCGACTACGACTATAACGAGATATTTTACAAACAAACATTCACTTACTCAACCTCTATCATAAAGACTATGTACGACGGTTCAATATGTATGTATAGATTTTATGGTAAATATATTTTAAGGTGTCTCTACCGGTGAAAGAATGGAAAGAAAAGGATCTGAAAACTGTTGAGGTCTGGATCGGCAAATTTAACTTGTTCTCCTGTCGCAAAAGTAAACAGCTGGCGAACTTTTATGAAGATACATTCTCTAGTTTTTTTATTGACTTCATAAAATTGGAATATGTCTTACAAAATTTTACAGAACAGTTTATCGAAATCGCTTTAGCATATTTGTTATAATTTCGCGAAAGCCTTGAAATTTCATATAAAAAACAAGAAAAAGTAGGGGCCACTCTAAAACTTTTCTTTTCATTTTGAGTTAAGTTTCACAGAAAAGGTTTAGTGATACAAATTATTCTTGATCATAATTAAATCAGGTATTTACAGAAGTTGTAATGACATTTGTTTCAATAATTCAAGAGTTTTTTGTAAGAGTAAAGAAGGTGTTCTATTCCAAAATTTAGTAGAGAGGCTGCAATTCCCACAGGAGACAATGAAGTCACGGAAAGAAATGGCGAAAATAATGAGCTATTCGGAGTTTAAAGCGAATAGGGAATGATTTCCAAAACAAAGTTAGCCCATTTAACCAATATATAAATACATCACTGAGAAAATAGAGACTGTGGTTTGTTCAAGTCAAAATTTTAAGTGCGTTTTTTTAACTTTAATTTTCGAAGCAAAAATTGCAAAGATAAAATGCTAGGTTTCGTTCCCCGACACCTTTACTACTCAATTCTAATCTGATATATGTATTAATCTTTCAAAAGGGTTTTCCATGGGTCACCTCTTTTTATATATTTATTTTATTTTATTTTGCGTCCGTTACGTTTTTTTTTGTTTGCTGCGAACTCGTAAAACACATAAAAAGCAAATATAAATAAATTGTAAGAAGAAAATATAAAATAAAATGAAAGCCGGCAGAATACGAAATAACTGAAAAAACCTGCGATTTAATCGGTTTACATACAATATTTGCCAGCATTACACACACACATATACACACATAAAATCAAGCCTATCAAGTTAGCAGGCCTGCCTTTGCCACATATTTTATTTCATGTTATTTTATTTATGCCTTTAGGGTAAGCAGTGATGGTAGCGGTACAGAGCTCCCCTGATGCCTTCACCGACTGCGCGCTTATTAAAAATACATAAAAGCCATAAATTATGTTTACCTTAGCCAAAAATGTAAAGGTTCATTCGTTTTCATTAATTTCTATTTATTTATTTTATTTTTTTTTATAACTTAACTTATAAGTATTTCACTTTGCCTTTATTTGTATTTATCATACCTAAAGTACAAATTCTACGTCTCTTTCTAATAATACACTTTATGCTCTCGTTTTCTCTTTTTCATTTATTTTTGCAGCATATCAAATGAAAGCATGAAGTTCTTATATTACAGCAACAATCACGACAGCTACTACGTCTACAGCAACAACAACAACAAAAAGAGCAATTACAACAAAATCGACAACAACAACAAAAGCGACTACAACAATCACCACTATGTCCGGTGCACGCAATTCACCCACAAGTCCACGTTTCCCACCCAAATTGGAGCATCACAGCTGGGATGAATCGTCGACGGTCTGTGGTGGCAGTGGTGGTGTAAGTGGCACTAGTGCTAGTACTGGTGTTAGTGGTCTTCAACACTCCACGGTTCAGTCGAAAGTTAAGACACCAACGCGCACCGCATCATCACCATTGCCGTATAAGTGTCCCAAGTCACCAAGGTATGTAGTATGGTGAAAGTTACACCGATTTTTTCTCCTTTAATTCCATTTAATTTCTTATTTCATTTCTTTTTTCATTTCCTCTTCAAATTTTGTGTTTTTTCCTATTTTTAATGTGAACGTTCGTATATACGTAACGTGTGTGTGAAATGCAAAAGTTTGGGTTTGTTTTGATAAGACCAATCTACAATAAATATCCTTGGACTGCTAGTTAAGTTAATCAACTAATGGATTTTGAGTGGATGGACATTTGATTTTGAGTTAAAAAGTTTTTTCGTTATTAAGGATATTCTAGTTTAATGGTATTTCCTAGATGATAATCACAAGCTCCTTAAAAAATTAGAAGGCCTTTAAAATGTAAAACTGGTTTTAGAATAATCCTACCTGTGGCACGTTTTTTGGTACTTTCAGGTTTTCTTCTGTACTTCGAGTTCGAAATTTCTTGACTAAATACTTTCAAGCTTAATGAAACAAACGTCTAGCGCTTCAGCCCAATATCCTTTTTGCTGAATTGTTTGGAAGGATTTTTATACTCTTTCTCTCTTTTTGGTTCGATTCAAAAAGCCTATTTCAGTAAGCTTAAATTTGGTGAACGGTAGAGTGATTTTCGATAGGAATATGATATAGACTGAGTTCATGTTCGTCACTTTAAAGCCAAGCAGGCGAGTCCTTGCCAACAGTTTTCTGAGCCGCTTTTGTAATTTATTGCTGTTCCTAATTTAATGGTATTGGGTAATCTGACCTAAGTAGTTATATAGACTAATTGAGTGTTACAAAAAAAAGTAATGTTCTCTGTTGGATCATAGCGTTGAACGAACATAAATAACTCGTCAGTTTATGAATTTTTAATATATATTTTAAAATACATGTTTCAATTTTCTTCTTCAATCTGCAGCTCATTGCAATTTTTCTCACAACCGATTTATTAATATCACTCTTTTCTCCATTCAGAAACTTTCGTATTTCCACTTCAAGTGCACATGAACAACCACCGCCGAGAAGTCCCTCTAACCGCAGCACTTACAGTAATTATAGTCAATATTCTGAACCATCATCGGTTATAAGTCGTGGACGTACTGACAACCCACCACGCAGTCCTAAAATAACAACCACTTATGCCAACGACAGCAATGATGATGCTTCGTCAACACCATCATACTATCAAACACCCACCTCCGGTTCACGCAGTCCTAAAGGTTTATCATCCAATGAGAACTCAATGGACTCACCATATTATACCGGTGGTTTGCCATCAGCATCATCACGTCGCAGTCCAAAATCACCCAGAAAATTTGTTTTTGATGCTATTAGTCCCATTATAGATCCGGCAAGTAAAAGATTTGAATATTATGAACCCATTTCACCAGATGATGACGAACAGTGTGCCAGCGGTAATGCTGGGTACTTTGAAGCACCAAGTTCACCAAAAATATATGAGCAACGTCGACAGAACTCCAAGAAATTGGTACGGTCTTCCCAAATAGAAAGATTACCCAGAGGATATGGGACAGATATGGGCAGCGCTGGTCATACGCAAACAAATGCCAATGAATGGGAGATGACTTTGGCAGGCAGCACTTTAGATGAATGCCATTTGCATACGCCTGCTTATTATTTGAAACGTGACTCCTGTGTAACTGAAAGCACACAATTGTCTGCAGAGTCTAATGATACTACAAACAATACAGCAACAACAACTACATCATTTACTTACTCAGAACGTACCAATACAGGTAGTGCCATAGAACGTAGCAGATCTGGCAACTCAAGTCCTGTAGATAATATTATGGAAACACCGATAATACGAAACACTAGTCGAAGGCATGCCATCAATATAACATCTAATCCTGGATATCAAGTGAGTGAATATCAGAGACTAATAGAGACCGGAAACTTCTTCATTCCGCTGCCCTTACGGGAGAAGTGTAGTGAATGGCCCAGTCCTTATTGTGTAGGGGACATATTTCAAGGTAGAAGCGTTATATTTCGTTCGTCTTTTGTCAAAAGTCTTCGGTCTGCTTTAGTCTCTGGTGAATATGAATGGGTTGGGCTTATTATTACTTTTATGACTTCTAGGTGTTGCACAGTTCTCATTCTACACTAGATCGTACCTGCTCAGATAGCGTGGTATCACTACGCTATCGCAAGTCTACATCGGATCTAACAAAAGATGCCGATACAGATTTTACACCCCAAAAGCAAAAAGTCAATACTGAATCCAACAATGCGGGTGGTGGAGGCAATAATCATAAGCCACGTCGGCGCGGCAGCTCAAAAGGAGGTCTCGCTTATTTGGCCAGTCGACGCAGTTCGCGTGAATCAATGAAAAGTGCATGTTCCAATACATCAATTTTCTCCAATGATGATATTGGACCACTTGCTTTTCAGGCTTCTAATCGTGGCAGACAACGACGCACGTCAAATTTTTTGGAACTACCAGGTATGTACTCTTTTTAAGAGCGGAAAGAGCTCAAGGACTCTAATTCAATTTTATTAAGGCATGCCTCAGAATATTTAAGGAAACTTAGGCAATTTGATTTGGTTTTTTTTAGCAAATGAAATAAAATTTAATTTTTTGCAACAACATGCTGCACTTACATAGGCGGCTCCGCCGGCTGAGCCGCTTCAAATAGGACTGCCTTTTCATTATATTTTATTCGTATATTTTACTGAATTTATAACAGATGAGATCACTTGATAAATTTCACCAGTTTTTGATAGCGGTTTTTATTATATGGGTAACAATAATGCACAGTTTTTAAAATTGAACTTACGAAACAAACGCGAACTTGTAAATGAAAACAAAACTAGCTGATGATGACAGCTGATTAGTGTTGCCACCTTGTATTAAAATAAACTAATTTTTTGACTTAACTCGCATTCATAATTATTTTTATTTTTGAGTATTTTTTTTTTGCCATATATAAGATAATAAGTCATAATAATTTGATTTGTATTAATTGCTTTGTGTTTGCTTTTATTTAGTACCAGATCATATACGACCCCGCGTTTGTTCTTTACCTGATCGTCCATATAATCCACGTGCAAGTGATGATCTCTATAGACTGCGTCACTTCTCTATCAGCAAAGGAAATGTTGTCAATTGTGGTGACTCAATAATATCACGACGTTCCAGAAGTAACACTAGCGTCAATTCAACAAACAGTCGGTAGGTCTTTTTAACTTTAAAAACGCAAAGTGATTGTATCATGTTGCTTTACAGCGCCAGCGAACGCTCCCCTTTCGAGGGATCTTGTTGTGGTGGCGGTTATGCTAATGTGGATTCCTTACCAGTTTCTCCGGTGGACTCGGAAAATAGTGATCCACCACCAAAACCCAGGTTTGACCATTGCTACTTTCATGTCTACTGTGAACGATAATAATTTTATTTTAATAGATATCGCGTTGTTATGCTCGGTGATGCCGGAGTTGGTAAAACGGCGCTGGTTTCGCAGTTTATGACC
Source organism: Meiosimyza platycephala (assembly GCA_963662105.1). NCBI lineage: Eukaryota > Metazoa > Arthropoda > Insecta > Diptera > Lauxaniidae > Meiosimyza > Meiosimyza platycephala. The sequence continues at coordinate 90,200,062 of OY759211.1, forward strand.
TCCGAATATATGCATACCTATGATGCCAGTTTGGGTAAGTAGTAGGGTTCCCAATAGGTCCTACTGCCTGCATGTACATATCCAAACCACGCAAAGCTATCAACTGGTGTAGACTGTGTGTTCAACACTTTTCGGCTTTATGTAGGTTTGTTATTTTTTATTTAATGTTTCCAATTTGAGTTTTAGATGACGAATTTGGCGAAAAGACTGTTAGTGTGCTGTTAGACGATGAGGAATCGGAGCTGGTCTTCATCGATCATCCCAGTGTTGAAATGAGTGTAAGTTAATTAACACGCATTTGGCATTCTCATCCTTCTCCTTCTTCACCAGGTGGAAAACTCTTTATCAACTTATGAGCCGCATGGTTGTGTGGTAGTTTTCTCGGTGGTGGATAAATCCTCCTTTCGTGTGGCTGAGGAAATAATTAACTATTTGTGGCAGGAGAATTACACAAAAGATAAGGCCGTCATTTTGGTTGGCAATAAGGCTGATTTAGCACGCGCTAGAGTTATAACAACACAAGGTAATCTGAAGCGTTGGCAGAAGGTGGATTTGCATAGAAAATTAATAATTGTGCGGATTTGACTTTATTTTCAGACGGCAAATCATTGGCGGCATCACGCGATGGTAAATTTATTGAAACGTCTAGTGGTATTCAACACAATGTTGATGAATTACTAGTCGGAATTCTAAAGCAGGTAAGCGGGAAATGGATTTATTTACTTAACACCTTAATATTGCACTAAGAGTTTCATAGAAGAGTTAAGCGATAGGTGAAGTGCGTAAAAATGTAAGCAAGTTTTTGCTTTGCATGATAACAAAGAGAAAGTAAAAAATTCATTCATATTTTTCTGGGAAAACCAAATGGAAAATGAATATGGTGGCTAGAGTTATGATGTTGCAATAACTAAATACATGACATGGACATTTTTAAGTAAAGCATTTGCGGGCTCGGAATTGCATTTGATACCAAGCATAAATTTTTGAAATATGTAGGTTGAACAATTTAAAATTTTGAATAAAATTTATATTTGTAAACTGATAAGCTAAAATGTCAATGATGATTTCATTTAGAAATGGATGAAACTAGTAAGAATAGTTTTAGCCCTCTTTTTTTTGTAGCTTTGCTAACATATTTTTTTTTGGTGTTGTCACACACTGTATCGAAAAGTAAGCTCAGTAAAACGATTATATATGATATTATAATCAATCTTCTGGACCTAAAACGATTTCAAGGAGAGCTATCCGTTGATTAGCTAGTAGCTAAAAATATTTATGACAACTAAACTTTTACAGTTACAGTGACCATTTTTAGTTAACAAAACTTCTTGTTTGTCTTTCAAATGTAGATGCGCTTAAAGGAAACACGTGAAAAGAAAGCTACCTCATCTAAGATGAAAACCTCCCGTACACACATATCTCTGCACCTGGCTAAAGAAATTCTGCAAAAAATTTGCCTTAGTGACATTTCTAAATCTAAGAGCTGTGAAAATCTGCATGTTTTGTAGATTAACAAACTAAATTACATACACTATTACATAAACAAACACACATGCAAATGAATCAATACTTATTCATCGCCATGTTTGTAAGTATAAGCAAATAATACAATATAACAAAAAAATAAACAGAAGTCAACCTTGTATACAACAATATTTACTATAAAGCAAACCACAAATCAGGGCATGTTATGAAAGATGGATTGTTATTTATATTGTACAGTACGCGTACTGTACACGCCGCAGGTATCCATATGTAAAGGTTAAGACTTTATAAACTAAGTATAGTATGTTGTTTCTACTAAGGCTATCCAAATATTTAAATACCGGAAGAAACTCACTTTGTTTTGGATGCATATTTACCATAATTGGTAAATATATGTAGTAATTAATAAACAGATTACCTACCTTACGGCAGGGACACTAAAAAACAAGAATTTACAAACTAAAACGCGTAACACTTTAGATCGATTTTCGTAACTTTAAAAATTCCTAACTTCGTAATTTTTTACCCGAAAGGGAAATTTACGCGCTTTTATGAAATTGAAACGAACCTGGCATCTATTGAACAGAAAGTTGGTATAAATGTGAACTTTAGTCTAAGACGACAATACAAAGTTACTTTTTAATTTCTAGAGCGAAATTTGACTCGATCCAGGTCAAACACTGACAACGATTTCAAAATGGTTGAAGATAATCGCTTACAATCTTGAGCCATTATGATTGCCTGGAAAATATATCAACCCTAAAGTTGCATTACTCGAGGTGATTTACTGATCCTATTCTTCATAAAAAAAAGATAAATGTCTTCTGAGCGGTTTTTTTGCTAACAAGTACCGTTTCTTATATACGGGAGTATATTACATCGTGAATTAAATTTTTCGTTCACAATGCACTTTAAATTATATCGATATCTTTTTTTTTTTTTTGTGCTTATCAGCCATTGATTTATAACAATCGAATTTTGTCATTTTAATTCATTATCTAAATTCAAGATAATTTTTATAGAAATACCAACTAAATAAACAAAAATTACGAATATGATTGAAACAAAATTAAAATCAAAATAATGCTTAAGGTTATTCTTCATCGAAAAATATATGAATCAAACGATAAAGTTTATGCAAGTAAATTAATTTTTTTAAATCATAACTCAACTCGTTTTTTTTATATTAGTGAAGCACTTTTAAAAAGCAATGGAAAAGTTAAAAAGAATAATATGCATTAAAAAATATTAAACATATTTTCATTTATAAACTACTTAAGAAAAAAAAAAAAAACAAATCAAAATTGCGTACTGAAATGCAACAATTTAATTTCTTAAAATAAATAATTTGAATTTTAAAACTCACCAAATGAGTACAGTGCCATCTCCACTAATTTATCGAGCTTCTTAACTATTCAACGTGATTTATTTTTTGTTTTCATTTACGACACTTAAATTGCTCGTCCCCTGTTTTATTTATTAACGTGCATTGTAGTTGTGCACTCACAACAACAGCGCACTTATTTCGTTAAACCACGTGGCAACGCAACCCAGCGCCAACCGTTAGTTTTTGTTTCAATTCTTTAGCGTGTGTAGTTCTTATTTCATTTCACTAATTTTGCAAAAACATTAAATATCTAAAAGTTTTTATCAAATTAATTAGTTCTTTTGAAATTGATTAACAATTTATGCATTTAATTTTGACATTTTGCTTGATAGAAATATTAAAAATCGCACTTTTAATTTGCACTCGCGTCGATGCGCCGCCATATGTGTTTTCTTCCATAGGGTGTTTCGGAGTTACTTAATAAAACGTTTTCTTTAAAGCTCTCATGTGCTTATTGAGGTAAGAGCTTAAACTTATTGTTACTATATAATTTAAAAAAAAGACTTAAATAATTTTAGTTGTAGTAAAGTAATGTCCAATCGAAAAAAAGTGTATATTTTATTATACAAATTAGGTATATAGTACAATATACCCAATTACACGTGAATAACGTGCATTCCACAAATACTTCACTCCTTAAAATGAATTTTATTTTTTTATGCCCTACACAGAGGGAATATTCACTTTGGTTTAGGAAAGTAAATATGTATCAGCGTCACCACCCGAGTCGATATAGTCATATTCTGTCTTTCGGTCTGTTTGTGTATCTGTATGTCAAATCCCGATTACGGGAAAAGCAAGCAAGCTAATTGATTGAAAGTCAGATCTTCAAACAACCTTCTTTGGATTATAAAAAATAAAGTCGGTTCATACACGCCTACCGCCCATACAAGTAAAACATTTAAAACGCTATATTGAGGGAGTTATTTGATGTAGTGTAACCAAATTTCTTAAAAACACTAGGAAAAACTTGCACAAGCTCTTGGAATAAAATTACCGAATTTCAACGAGAGGGCATGGCCCCTCTCATGCAAGCGAAAACTTCAAAATGCTTTACTGAGAGAATTATTTAAGCTAATGGCACTAAATTTCACCCAAATAGTAAGAAATATTCGGAAATGCCCTGGACAAGAACTTGGCGAAATTGTTGGACGTGGCGTGCTTCATAGGAACAAAAACTTTAAAACTCTACACTGAGAGAATTATTTAAAGTTATGAAACCAAATTCACAAAAATACGTGGAATATGTATGTATGTAAGCAAACAAAGTTTCATAGCTCCTAGGTTAGTTGAGATTATTTTTTAATAGGTATATTAAAAAATTATCCACCATATTTTGAATTTACTGTGGTAATAAATTTTTTTTAAATCTGTTTAAATTATTTAAATGTACCTAATATACATTTCATATAAATAATTGAAGTTTCTAGCATTCCGATATTCGGATAACTAATTTTTATTTAGGTGTCCGATAGTCTGATATTCTTCTTTTAAATAAAAAAATAAGAATAAGTTTAACATTTGACTGAATACCAGAAACTCTCTTGTATGTATTTTATCTCCTCGCAGAGCATAGGGCCTACACAAATATCTTTCAACGCGCACGGTCAGTAGCGAGTTCCTTCACTTCTCTCCAATATTTTCGCGATTCACGTATTTTCTGGTGGCCTTTTCTGTTATTCTGAGAGTGGCAGACTATCACTACTATACCCCACTGCTCTTTTGATATTTTCCATACCATTTGATACCACAAGGCTTCAATCAACTTTTTCGATTGTTTTCGATATTTTTTGACATTGTTCAACTCTCTCTCGTCCTTCTTTAAATTTTTTATATTGTTCTGCTTTTTGAATACTTTTCGACTTGGAAAGCCTTTTTCGATGTATTTCTATAACTTCCGACTTAAATTGTTTTTTCGATCGTTTTTGATACTTACTGCTTGACTTTCGTAGAGTTGATCGATTTTATCGATACTTGCTTGAATCAATAATTTTCAACTTTTATCGACTTTCTCCACTGCATTTGGTTTTTGTCCACTTTTTTATATTTTTTGCTATTGCGGAATACTTTTCAACATTTTCATTCCATTTCAAAACCTTGCGCTCATTTGCTGTGTCATATCACAAATGCAAAATCAAGTTTCACTTCTGATCTACTTCAACACTTTTTATTATAATTCTTAACATTTTTTCAAACTCAAAAATACTTACCCTCACATTAAAAATAAAGTCTAAGACAACATTCTTACATGTCAATTTTCTATGGAAAAAATACTACTTAGAAATATTTAATATCCACTACAATATTCATACATAGCTATTAAATTCAAACTGCAAACTATTTAACAGTTACTGAAACACTTTTTTACACTTTAAGCATATTTACAAAAATATACAACTAAAAAATTGCTAAATAACATTTGTACGTATGTAAAACATAGTCCTAATTGAATTAAATATTTTAGCTTGATTATATATGTAAATGTAACAGAGAAAATCAAGCAGAAAACCTGTTAATTGTTGAAGAAATCTTCCATTGAATCATATCGGATTGACTGTTAAATGTTGACTGTAATTTACAAAACTTACAAAAAAATATTATTCATATTACAAAGTAACTAATTACAAACAAATATAGCAAAAAATAATAATATATACTAAATAAAGAAACTACTTTTAATTGTTTAGTTAAATGTTACGCTTATATTTACAAGTAGGAAAACTTTAAAAGTTAATGTAAAAATTAAATTTAAAAAATATAATCAAAGAAGTATAAGTGTTGTTGAAACTTAAACTTATAAAATAAGTACGATACATTGTAATGTTCAAATAAATTTAACTTGAAACTCTATTTTCATACTCTTATATTTCGAAAATTTTTGAAATGAAATACATAATTTTGCTTTAATAAAAATACTAAAAGTATGCAATGAAAAAACAAAAAAATTAATAAATCTTGCAACTAATTTTATTGGCTGCATCTTATTGTCAATATAAAAACACTAATGACTTGGCTCCTCATACAAATTGGTGTTTGTTAAACTTACAAACAGATGGAGGCGCTATCAGTCAAGAAAGAGAAAAAACACTTTTTAGGATACATGGGTCACTCCACGCCTAGTCGGACACCGACTTTTGCATCTTTGTTTTTTCTTCTTTTAATATTGGTTGATACTTCCATGATTTTTTCTCAATTTGTTTATCTAGCTATTCAAGAGATATAAATTTTTGAAAAAGAACGTTATATTTCTTTGAAATGCTCATAATTCCGAAAACTAGCTATTTTTCTCGATTTTTCAACCCACGTTGAAAAATCTCCAGATGAACTGTTGCTTTGCCTATTCTATTTTACGAAGCTGAATAACCGACTATCGACTGCGGCAGCTCTGAACTGTTGTTTCCGAGGTAATTTTTCTCGCTAAAACCGAATATGGGCTCAGAATTGCTCTTTCACGTGAGGTTTTTATGATACTCTAACCTAAAAGTGTAAAAAGACAGCTTTTCGACATATTTCAGGTTATGTGGCAACGTGAATTTTTTCAAAAGACTCGTTTTTCTGCCATTTTTCTCGAATTATCGTTTTACATATATTAAATAAGGCTCTAATTTCTCTGGATCTCTGCACAAACTTTATTATAATTTTCCTAATATAGTTTCTCAATTTCTCTTACATGCTCCTTGAAGTTTTTTTCAATAAAAGGCGGAAAACTGTATCACAGAGCAGCTTTTCTAGAAATCTTTGGCAATACTGCAGCAACTATTTCAAATTGCTGGCAAAAATTTATCTCCATTTAATTAAGTTAATGACAAACTTAATCTTTTTTTTTTTAGCAGCAGTCAGAACACTTTGTTTCAAGTTTTCAGTTAACCTATAAAAGTTTCAACTTTGCCAAATCACTGCACTTTCTTCCAAATAGAGTTTTCCTTAAATCCCAACAACTTACTGTCTACTGACTTAATTAGTTAATTAACGATGAGAAAATTGTTTAATGAAATGATTGATATGATAACATTAAAAGTTGCAGCTAACAAAAATTGTGTAGAGAAGAAAACTTAATACAAACCAAAAATACTTTTTCATAAATACCAAATATTAACATTCGGAGTATTTGATGGAAATAAAATTTTGCTTAATTTGCTAAAAAGTTTATTGAACGTACGATTTGACTAAAAGTAAATGTTAATTTGTATTGATATCAAAGTAGAAATTTTGCCACATGAGTATATGAATTCATGAAAAATCAAAAATTTATCTTTATCTAATACTTCGAGCCCTATATTTAAAATTGAAATTAAAAATATTTTAAAAAATATACATACATAAATGTTTTGTAATAATGCTACAAAGATTTTTATATTATTACTTTTGAAACATACTTACGAATATGCATATCTACATAAATAAACGTTGATGTAAACTTGAACAACGTAAATGTTGACAATCACACACAAAAACAAAACAAAAAACTTACAAACAAAATGTTAAGTACAATACAAATATTAAAAAAGGAAGCAAAAATTCAACAAAACATAATGGAAAAAAGTAATGTGGACAGCTTTACAAAAAAAAAAAAAAAAAACAAAACAAAACAAAACAAAAAAAAAGTTATGAAAAACTTTTCAAACTGATCAGCGAATAAATCAAAACATACACGACAACATGACGCATGAGCAACATTTGGCTACAATACAATGCAATGAGGGCCGGGTATTAAATGTTGCGCATACGACATGTTGTATCAAATTAAAAAAGAAAACTGTCAAAAATGCTGAAAATGATTATCATCAAATCAAATTCCCACCGAATGCAAAGCTTAAACTAAATATTTGTTCAATGTTTTAGTAAAATGATATATTGTTAGAATTAAAATACAGTACATACATACTTACATACAAACTGAAATAATGAGTAAACTAAATAAAAGTGTAAACTTGAATTGATTTTTTGTATCTCTCAGCTTTTCTTATGAAATTTTTTTAATAAGGAAGAAAAAAGAAAAAGCGAAACTCCCAAAGCTGCTTAGAAAAAAAGATGATTAAGCACAAGGGCGGAAAACGAGTTTTTGCAAATAAGGAAATACCACGGCAAGCAGATAAGCCAAGCATGCCTGTCAACATGGAATTTAACAGCCGAAAAAACTAAATTTAATAAGAATCTATAGCTTTCAATAATTGTTAAGAAAAAACAGAGCAGACGTGGGTATTGGTAGCGACTACAAGGATGTTGCCGCCCACAAAAAGTGTATCAGAAATACACGGCGTGCGGAAAGCAACTTCAAAGGCGACGCAAATGTCAACGAAAACGGAAAGGATCACAAAAACTTAGATATCCCAGTGGAAAGGATATTTTTTCATAACCTCATATAAGGGCTTTTGAATGTAATTGCTTGTTGCGTTTATTTTAAAACGACTTTACCGAATTTGAGGAAATTCAGTGTTTATTATAAACAGGCCCGGATTTAGATATCTGCCGCCCTAAGGCCAGTCAGAAATTGCCGGCCCTCTGGAAAAAAAATTTTGTAATATCAAAAGTGAGGACCTTTTTTTTTTGCTTGTTAACATTATAAATTTAAAAAATTACAAAAATTAAAAGTTCCCAATCCGGCCCTGATTATAAATCTAATAAGAGGGGTTTCTCTATTTTTTTTTAACGAAAGCGATGAATTTGGTTAATATTTATTTGAATTTTAGTAATTTCTAGAATCAGACTATGTATAGTTGAAGTCAGATCTGGTAACCTCATTAAGTATTTTTTGGGTCCACGCTTAATGATGCGATTATGTTTATTTTTATACACCGTTTTTGTTGATATTTTGATTACATTTAAACTTGTTTCCAGCCCGCCGTGTACAATTGTGCTACAGCGTAGGAAAGTGTTTTTTTTTTGTTTGTTTTTTGTGGTACTGTTATTAATAATTTATTGTTCGCTCATTGTTAAAGCCTATTGTCTTAAGACATGTAGCTATTATAACTTTAGCCTTAAAGCAAAATAAAACGTTTACAGTGGAGTTTTTTCAGATAATTTTGCTATATGTATATGTATATGTATATAAAACGATTTTTGACTTAAGCTTAAAAAAATGTTAATATGCCAAGTAGTTTTTCCCAAAAAACGTTGCACAAAAACATAAAGCGAATGAGTTACACATACTTGGGTCATTATCAAAATTGTTTGCCCTTTTTCATATGAAAAAAATACTAATTATGGAATTACGTGAAATTGCTACAGCTCTCTCTATATAAATTTGTTATCAAAAAACAAAATCGCAGAAAAATTTTTGTCCCAAGAAATCGCACAAAAACGAAAATTAATTTTCGACTAATTGATTTTTCTCTAGCAAGAAACATACGAGATCCGATTCGAGATTTTCATGCAGTTCAAAAAAATTTAAAAAAAACGACATAAGAATGCCAATATTTTTCATTAGGAATGCACAAATCAAAGTAAATATAAAATAAAAATGAGTATATTAATTTTCTAAGTTTTATGATTTATAGTTTCACTTAGTTTTGAAAGATTTTTTTACAAAGATACACATTTAAATTGAGGGCAAAATGGTCCCAACACATTAAAAACTTTTTAGAAAGCAACCATTACCCAACTAAGAGGGTTAAAACAATTTCAACTTCCTTTGCTCTGTTTCAACTAAGCCAAGGGTTTATTATAAAACTTGAAATGTACAAAGAACAAGACAATCAACATAATACAAGGCTGGCAAAAAATAAGGAGTTTTCTCTTGCCCAATGTATGTATGTATGTACGTGGGTGTGTACGAAAAAATAAACACCAAATAAATAAAGAACGAAAATAGCAGTAAAAATTAGCAGAATTTAATATGAATTGAGGATAGAAAACATTGCGAGTATGATAAACAAATAACGAACAAACACTGCTACAAATTATCATAAAACAAATTTAAGCCTGTAAGCAAAACGTGTGAAAGTGCAAAAAGGAGAGAGAGATTGAAGAATACTACGAGAAAGACATTAACAAGTAAACGGTCGGAAAATAATCTGCTAAATGTAATACAACAACAGAAACAAACAATAAAAAAACATCAACATTTACCGCTAATTTTTTCATCATTTACCTGTGTAACCCTGTTTACATACAAACAAAGGTGCATGCCTGTGTGTACGCTTGTATGTTTATGTGTCTATAAAAGTTTGCCACACTTGTTGAACATCTTAAGTTTATAGCTTCATTACAGCAAAAATAACAAAAAAAAAAAAAAATATCAACAACAAAAAGGTATGTCGCGACATTACCACGAGAGCGTTTTGTGTTACCTGCAGTCTCGTAAGCATTCTATGCGGCAAATACAAATACAAAACAAGCAGACGCACACACACACACGCTCTGGCATATACTCTGCTACATAAAGCACCTAAATAACGACCATCAAAAATCGTGTCGTCGCAACGCATCCGTTTGGTCGTAAGTCAAGTAAGTCACTTCTGTCACGTCCTCTGTTGTTGTCATCGTCCTTGGTCCTGCACATTCAGAAATACACGCACACAATTTTGTCCACCTCCTTGTGCGCCCCTTTTTTTGAATTTATTTTATTTGTTGTTGTTGTGCTGACATTTTTATTTCAAAATAAACTGATAATCGTAATGGCAGTGGCATTGATGGTGTTGGTGCCACATAAATGTGCATTTATGTTGATTGTTGTGTTTTTGAATGGCGTTGCCAAATTATTTATTTCAGAATAAATTGTTCATCAAAAAGGCTGTACAGGTACTGGTAAATATGTTATGTATCAGTGCTTAAAGCTATGCAATGTAGGAAGCTGTAAAGAGCAACGATGGTCTACTGAAAAAAATAAATTTTTTGTTGCATAGTTTCAGGCGATATTTACATTTAAATAGACTTCCTTGGTAAGGTATTTTCAATTTGCAAGGCCCAGTAGGAATTTAAACGCAGTGGATAGGGTCTGGATTTGTATGACAAGCAAGGCCGAAATTTCAAATAAGTTTTTAAATTTTATAATAATCGTGAGTTAAGTCAGGACCTTCTTTGTAGATAATTCGAATTTAACGTTTAATTTGCTCTAGGCGGCACAGAACATATTTTGGAGTTGGAATCAGGAACTACTAGACCAATTTTTTTAAGCTTAAATTGATATATTTCAAAGGCTGAGACACCTATCATACAATCGAAATATTATACTGCTCTACATGGTATGGAAAATCACATCACACAACCAAGTGCCAGATATAAAGTGAGCGTGATTGAAAACTATGCATATCCCATGCAATCACAAATTTTAGAATTATATCAAATGAAAGCTATTTAAGCAAATACTTCTAAACTCGTTAAGTACTTTTCTCATTTTATTGTGAGACTTTATTTTGATGTACATACATATGTATATTGTATTTTTATTCAATGTCACAAATTCTAATTATTTTGACTTATAGAGTGCACATTTAGGGTGACCCTCATACAGAAATATTTTAAAAATGGCATTTAAACGATTCAAACCGAATTTACACTATGTAGATTTTATAACAAGAGGCATAGCAGTGATCTCCTAATTTTTACTGAAAGTTTACATATTGCGGATATTTATATATTTTTAATCCCATAATTTTAACGTACACTTTTATAAAAACTTTCTCTTATGTTATGTGAAAAGTTTGAAAAGCAATGCGTACATACGTAATACATAAAATGAGTGTGCATTATTTTCAACAAAACCACAGAATCATTTTCACATACTTTTCCGTGAAATTTCTAACAATTCATCTCACATACCTACAATTTAAATCTACGCATTTTATTGTTACATATAAAAAATTAAAGCATACTTTGTGGCACTCAGTTATGTTGTGGTGTAACGATGCTTTAAATTGTCAGATAGGTAGAAGCACACTATGCTATACCACTTACTGAGCACACAATCCCATCCCCCATACAATATTTTTAGCAAAGATTTATTATATTGGTTCAACAAACCAGCCAACGAAGCAAAAGTTAATTTTCTAAAGTATACTTTTAGGCGCGTGAGCAATTCATCAGAAATTACTGTGGAACATTTTGCAGCTATTAATTTTAGTAAGATCTGTAGACGTAGAAACTGTTAGCTGCGTTGGTATTTTTTTTATTTTCATTAATTTTAATTTTGCAAAATATTAATTGACAATTCGGCAGACAGTGACATTGAGTTGATATGCACGGAGCGGCGGTAAAAGTGCAATAAGCGTAAAAAATTTTAAGTGTATGTACGTAGTATACAAAATAACATTCTATGTAATATAACTAGTATTTTTTTAATGAAACATGTTTATTTTTTCTTTGATATGCGCTCTGGAGAACTTCAAAACAACCTTCCTGAGAGCACTCAAAAGCTTTTACCCAAAAGTTTAAAGCTTTGTGGATTTTCGAGTGGATTTTTTGTGGTTGTTGCGAATTACATGAGTTCTCGTCACAAAAGTGTATCAAGTCACTTATGAAAATAAACAAACAATAAATGCCAACGGTAGCAAAAATAAATTGAGTGAGTTTTATAGAATTGGAGTTAGTGGGATAGAAACCACGAAAGAGAAATAAACTAAGAGAATAACCCAGTAGAAGCACTGAAAGTGCGCGCGAATAAAATTTTACGTTTTAAACATTGGTATTTGAAATTAATCATTAAAAACAGTTGACTTCATGTAAACAAGGACCCAAACCTATGAAATCTCAATATAAAAAAAGTACATTTTTCAAGTAAAATTGAGCTTACAAAATTAAATTTTTACTACGCCTTAAACAGTTTTCGTTTAGCTTTAAACCAAAATAATTAGAATTTGCGACATTGAATAAAAATATAACATACATTAGGGTGTTTTTTCAAAGTTTGGTAGATGGATTTTTTTGTATATTTTAACTTGATTTAACTTCTTAAAAATAATTGTCCCAAAATTTGAGCTTCCTAGCTCAAAGCTGTAAGCGGCGCGAACAGAGTTCCTGTCCGATTTTGTTGAAATTTTACGAAAAAACCGACTTACTAAAACGTAGAAAAATTCTACCTTAGGTGCCAAGACATAGCGTTTTATGTATTTGATTAGGTATGTGATGCAATTCAAATTGTCTTCCAATCAAAGTTCTGTCTACTTTTTTGGTAGACACACATACTGGAAATTGTTAAGCTAAGACTCTGACCTTGTACTTAAAGTAAAAATATGATTCAACGTTATTAATTTTTAATTTACATTTCAAATATCATTAAAAATATTGTTATTCTTAAATTTACAATTAAACTACAAGAAGACTTGTTGCATTAGGTATGCGCTAACTATTAGCAAGCATTGGAGCTGAGTTTTCCTTTTAGTATTTTACGTATAGTTTCCTCCTTTTGTTCGAGTTTCTGCTGCATTTTTTCGATTTCCTCTAAGTGGCGTGAATGAAGGCCACGCACCTGCGACTCCTTATGCTTCACAATCGTTTCAAGACGCTTGAGAGCATCCCAAGTATTTTGTATATTTGCCTGACCCTCTTCTAGCTTCTGAGCCCATTGTAACGCAATACGCAGTCGCGCCTTTAAGCGATCTCGCGAACGTTTTATCTTATCAGCTGTACGCTGAAGTGAATCAAGCCGCGTGCGCAGATCATCCACGCTTTCTGCTTGCAATTTCGTACACTTTTTCAATTGCGAGTTTTCCTCTTTAGTCGCGCTATTTTGCTGATCATGGCCTGCAATTTGTGCACGTAGCTCTGCAATGGTTTGCTCCAGTGCAGACTTTTCCCGATTATGCTGTGATTTCAGCTGCTCCAGCAATTCTTTACATTCCCTTAGCGATTGTACAATACTTTCTTGAGGCAACTGAGCGAGACTTTTCATCGACGCCAATTCTGCCTTGCATCGCGTATAGGCAACCTGCAAATGTTCCATGTCAAGCATGAGGGTCTGCATTTTCTGCTCATAGCAATGCATCACCTCAACCAGTTTCTCTTTTGCCAAATCGGTTTTACGTGTCTGTGCCTCAGCCTTTGAACGGCAAACATCGATTTGAGCCTGCAGGCGAGTCCGTTCTTCGCGCCATGTACTAAAATCACGTTTAAGAGCCTCGTTGTTCTGCAGCAGACGTGTATTTTCTTCTAGCACATTTTTCAATTGCCCTGTGAAGGTTTCAAACTCCTGTTTGTATTGAAGTATGAGCTCTTGTTTATCTTTGATCATTTCGTCATAAGACTTCAATAGCGGTGCAAGCGTATGCGTATGTATCGTACCCTGCCATTGGGAGTCATGTCTGTTGGCCGTGCTGGGATCTTGTGTGTTGGAAGCGCTGTTGTTATTGTTAACGTTGTTGGCAGCATTTCTCATTCTATCCTGATAATATTCGATTTGTACGTTTAAGCGGTACGCAAGTGTTTTCATCATTGCAACATCATTGTACAACGTTTTATTGGTTTGTGCCACTTGCTGCAACTGCGTATTTAGCTTGCGGCAATTAATACAATCACGGATTTGTTGACGCAGTTGTGCAACTTTTTTGTCCAAAGATTCTACATCACCACGTAGTGTTTTGTTTTCTTCCGCAAATTCTTCGTTGAACTTGTGTAGCGTCGCCAAACGTTGCAGCAGTTGTTCCATCTGTTTGTCCTTTGTCTGCAGCTGAAAGTGAAAAAGGATTGAATATGAAATTGAATTGACATTTGGAATATAACAAAATACCAGCTCATTGATGTAGCTTATCCTTTTTTGATTTCCCTGTGATTCAGTTTTAGACCCCACATCCTCGTGATTAATATCGCACTCTGCGCTGCGTGAACGACGCTTAAAGTTTCCCGATATGGTTTGCAAAGACTTTGCAGGATTGCGTTTTTTAGTATGACCACGGTGTTGTTTTTCTTCTACAATTCCAGTCACTGTGGCAGCTTTGGTATCGGTTTCATCCAAGTCTGTTATCATTACATTGCGACGCGTTTTACTTGACGCAAATGTCATTATTCTTGGAAGCCTTTTTTTTATTGTTTTTCTCTATTTATTTTGATTTAAAAATCAATTCTTAATAGCACAACAAAATTTATGTGTCAACTGAAAAATAATTTTAGTAAACAACTTTAATTGATGGCGTGTCGTCTTGGCAACGTCAAATTGGAATTCAAAACAACGCGCCGCAGCACACGACATGTGCTGCTATTGCCACAATTAAGGGAATTAATGGTTATGGTGGTGGTTGCTACACTACATAAAAAATTGTCTTAGACGCTGACAAACAAATGTATGAACTTTATGCCCTAATTTCTACGGATATATTGATTTAAGTAATGTGTAACTAATAACTTTAAATATCCCTCGCTCAACTGTGATCTGACCAAATTAATTTTTTACTCAAAAATAAAGCAAAAAGTGAGAGTTTGTTACAATATCCTATGTGATTTTATGGCAATTTAAGCTAATGCCTAAAACTATACTCAAATGTTTAAATTGCTTTAGCATACTTTTAGGCACCTACATATTTAAATCTTCTTGATGCCGAATTAAATTTTAAAAATATTGTGAGAAAATCGGAAAAAATATTAGACCGTTATTTCCTTGAGAAACACTTTCAAAATTTATTACTCTTTGGTCGACTTTTAATTTTTGAATTACTTTCTTTTAAAAAGAATGGCCATAAAACAAATTAAAAATCGTCTAAAATTTTAATCAAAAGTATAATGGACACACCAATAACGTACGAATACTTACAATTACATATTACATACACAATTTTTTATTTTTATTTTTTGGTGATTTATTTATTTCATAACAAAACAAATTAAATAATATCTCAGCAAGCTAATCTGTTATGGTTTGTTCTTTTAATATATCTATATATAAAAATGTTTATTAATTAGTAGGGCAGCAAGCGAATAGATAAAACGTGATAAATACTTATAAAAATAAACTCTTTATAGCATGTGCTCTTACATAATAAAAAATATTCCATCTCAAAAAAAAAAAAAAAACAAAAAACAGAAAAGTCGAAGTCTCCAAGCAAAGTGAACTTTTATATGAAACATGGCATAATTATGATAGCGTCTATAAGAATTAATGTAGAGAATTATGAAGTGATGGGGAAATTATCAAGACATTAAAGTTCTAAATTAATCGAACTTAAGATTTGAAAATGTATTACTTGCATGAAAATTGCCATTTGCCAAACGCTTATATTTATTTTTTGTCTCTTAATAACTTCAGACTTAAAAATGTTCGCCTTGATTAAATTTTTAAAAAAAATTTAAAATAACTATTTCATATCCTGAATACTTAGTTATGAAATAGATTTGAATAATTTCCGCTAAAAAAAAGGCTTCTGGGGAAAACTCTGACAGTACTTTCACTGCAAAAACCTTTAATTTATAACTTTGGGATCTAAAAAATCATGAAAAAGCAAAGCCAGCTCAATTTGAAAACGCAAAAGTTATTGAACGAAACAACAATGTGGTTGTTTTGGACGCTCTTTATAAAGACTATCACACTCGCTATATAACTGGGAACATACTTTCAAGTAATTTTCCAATGATTTTTTCTATTAAAACGGCACAATCAGTGCTACTTAAGGCTTCAAGCTTGTTTGCTGAGCCACCACTCTAACCTTCCAATGATTTACATTTGGCTAAATGTGCGGCTAGATACTTTAAATTTTCAATTTTGATAAATATTTTCCCCATTTAAGTTATCGAATGGTTTAACCCATTTGTCGGAAAAATCTTCCAATACATCCTCTGTTTTTTTGTATTACTTAGAGCAATCACTAGAAAATGGTGGTATTATAGTTTTGTCAGACCTTATTAGCAAACTACATTCTATAGAATATTTCTAGGTATTTTTCAGTTCAACATCCGTTGGTACTGTCGATTGAATATTACAAAATAAAAAATGTTAAACGATGAAATAAAACTTAAAATAAACATAGTAAAAAAACTTCTACTTCGCCGATTGACTTGCTACCCTTTTTTGATTTGTATATAATCTATAGTTATCGTTAGTTTAAATGTAAGTTATGCGTACATTAAACGCAGTTAGAAAGTATGTAGAAAAATGTTAAATGACTTGTATGATATACTCGTTGCTAGGCTTTAAATTCATAATTTTAACTTCTCCTCTAGCATCAGTTTTTTAAACTTCACGACACTTCTTCCAAAATATATCTAATAGGTGGGCGTAAAATTTATACCCAACTTGACATATTCGCTCATTTTCTCCAGTACACCTGGATAAACAGTTTGCATTAACTGCTGATAGCTGCTTTCACCTAATTGAGAGCGTAATGCATTCAACTGCCATTCAACACAATCAGTTAAAACTATTTTATGCACTGGATCCTTTAGAGAAAGTTGTCTACATCGATCGTAATGATAGGTTTTATAATCAAAATCATCTAGCGTACAATAGCTACTAGTGTCCAAGTCATGCTCGTCAATGAAAACTAATGAATCACAGAATTTCACTGCCTTTGTAGATGCTGCAGTCGTACTTGATGCTGCTGCTGTTGCTGCATTTGTTTCATTCTCATCTTCCGCCGTCTCTTCTTCTTCACGCATAACCTCTTTAAGTGTTTCTGATATATTTTGCATTATACCAGGAAAACGTTCTAGCACAATTGTATTGTTGCTGAAAATCGAACAGAAAGCAAGACAAAATAATTTGCGCTTTTCCACTTCAGAAACGAGTGGCATTTTTGTTATCCATACATCGAGTATGGTTTCCAAAGGATTTGGTTGTTGTATCTCTTGCACAATAGTCATAAAGATATTTTGATCGATGAGTAAAACACGCGCTACCATCATAAGATACATACTCAACAGCATGGGATACTCCTTGTTGCCATATACTTGTTTAAAAATGTAAGGCAGCGCTGGACGCACTAATTCTAAGCCATAGTTAGGATCTGTTTTCAGACAAGTTTCAAATACTTTAAGCATTAGTACTATGCCTTCCGGTCTTATATCATCAAACATGCGTGTGCACAATTCTACAAATGCACGTCCGTAACGTTCCAAATAGGGACGGGCATCAAGTAATATGTAGGCTTGTATTAGCACAAGCACAGTGCGAAAATTTTCTGAGGAGGCTTCAATGATAGGCAATAAGATTTGCGCTAATTCAAAGAGTTTTGGAGTAAGGGCTGTTGAATTTTCGACCACAGCTAACCAGAGTGTGAGACCATCTTCCATGAGGTAGATGTGTGAGGGTTCCTGAAAAGAAATAAAATAGTTATGTATAGATTCGAACTCGTTCTTCTAAATATAACTCGATTTAGCTACAAAACAGTTTATAAAGAGCAATGAAGAAACATTGGTGTCACTGTTCGGCGGTAAGCACCATTAGATTTCCAGTCGAGCGGGCGTTTCATCGCATGAATGAAACTTCTGCATAAATGGGAGGCAATAAGGTTTCGAGAGTTCTCTTTTTTTGGGGGCTATGGAAAACTGAAGCATGAAAATTGTCCAGTAGTAAATAAGATATTATAAGATGCGCAGTGGCTGACTGCTATCTGGGAAGTTGAATACTTAAAGTTCTTACTACTTTCCGATAACAAAGAATTTTTTTTTTATCTTTAAAAACCCGCTGCCAAACGCCACACAAGTTCTTATTGAAAGCACGAATAGAAGTTATATAACGCAGTTCAATTTACGGATTTATCATAGTTATGTAAGTCCACACAGTCCACTTCGGTGCAAAAGTAGCGTGTGAGCTAACATACATATATTACACAAATGAATGTCCGAATCACTAACAGTTATATGTACAGAAACATCATAGTTATGAACATTGAAGTCTTCAGCAAAAAACGAATGTCCAGATATCACCTCAGAACTGAAGAAATCGAATCAGGGAGGAAGTCTACGTTTTCAATCCCATATAACCGTTTGATACGAGGGTTGCATGAAATATTTATCTTCAAAATACATTCTCTAAATTTTAAGCTCACCTGCAAATTGGTACTTAATTCAATAACGCTGTATAGAAAAGGTTTCATCCCTTCGGGTGTATCACGTATGGCTTTCACTAATTGTTGCAATGTACAAATAATTGCACAACGCAACATATCATAGTCTTCGCTCTCTTTCCATAACAATGGTAAATAACTGACAAGATTGTCCGTCTGCGGCTCAATATGATCGCTCATCTTTTCAACAATCATCGACATGCTTGTTAGCACATTCATTTTGGTATCACACTCTTTGGCCTCACGTAATAGCACATAGAGTGCATTGAAGGACACTTCCAGGTAGGGAAGGTAGGCTTCGGGAGCAAAATCAAAATCGATAATAAGCCTGTACAAAGTTTTCGAAGCAGCTAAGCGTATGGACATGTCTTCAGTGGGTCGCAACAGATGTATGCATGCTTCATAGGCAACTGGTCGCAGTTCACGCGCTAATTTAACGCCAGCCCACTGTGATACGAGCCATATTATGCGTCTTCGCAATATACGAAAATTATCAGAATCAATTTTTAACTCTGCCAGCAGTTGGGTGCTAAACCAGGTATCAAAATCAATATCATTGAACAGATAAAATGAAGCAACACCTGCAGCGTTATAAATTGCATCCTTCAGTAGTATATCCTTAATATCGGACGCGGCTGTAAGTTCTATCTGTTGAGCTTTGACAATATATTCAACTACCTCAGCACTCCATTCTTTTTGGAATTGTGGCATTAGCGTAAGGAAAAGCGATTCTACGCAAGGACGCAAAGAATATTTCCAGCTTTCGCCACCATCATCTTGAGCAAAACCTTCCGGATCTTCCGACCATAAATCGAGTTCAATTTGTGTTAGCAAAAAATAATGAGTCATTATCTTTTCACAAATGTAACACAAACGTTCACTGGAGAAGAATTCGATTAGCACGCTCTTGGTGGAATCGTCACGATCATTTAGTAAAATACCTTTCATCATATTAATGCAGTGTATGGCGAAAAGACGAAAGTTTATGACATTATTGGAGAATATAAGATAGGCACCCTCATGGAAGACATAATTGAAAGAAAAGCTCAATGCAGTACCAACAAAACGCACAAAGGATGGCGCATGCATGTCCAGAAATTCATTCAGGATTTTCATTTGTTTTAGTATAAATTTTTCTGTTAATCCCAATAACGTTTCCGAGGCTTGCAAGCGTTGCAATTCATAGCGGCATTCAAGACACTGCTTCAGACGTGTAAAAATTAGTTCTATAAACTGCATACATTGCGCCGAGGTGTGTGGTTTATTAAAGCCAAATATCGTTAGCTTGCGCAAAATACGCAGCGTCAGCAAAGCTTTCTCCATTGTGGCGATAGTAGCATCCTGCGCGAAGTTACCATTTAACTGATGAAAAAAGAGATTCGTATAACCATCCCAGAGCTCAAAATTGTAGCTGTATGAATAAGGAAGAAAAGAGAGTCAGATTTCGAAAGTATAAACAATAAACAATGCCTATGAGATTATAAATAAAACAAAGTTACTCCTCTCCAAACCTGTATAAATTAGCGGTGAGTTCCTCGAAGACCCTTTTATCTGCCATCATGCGCTTGGAGGCCAAAGCTTTTACAACATGATATAACACTAGTAGAACACGTTGTTGTTGTATTTGATCACCACCACCACCACCACTGTTGCCGGCACCACTTTGTTGCAACATTTTCAGCAGTTCTGGTATTAACTGTGGCCAGTCGCGTGGACAATCGATACGGGCGATTTTCGATACCAAAACAGCAATTTGAGACGCCACCTGTGGTACGGGTTCATTAATGCCAGTCAATAACAGCTGACGTATTTGTTGTTTTTCTTCTGCGTTCAGCTCATTTTTAACGTTACGCCTCCAGTATTTGTTGACACCATTTTTCAAATACACAGCTGCCATCCAGCGTACATTGACCTCTAGCTGTTGGTTTTGAAAAATGCGCACCAGCGTCGGAAAGAATCCGGGTTGCAACTCCCATTCAACCAGCTGTTCCTCGGCTTTGCGTACGATTTCGTGACTGGGGTTGGTCGCTGCACGCAGCGCCTGACATACCATCAATTCGGGCGATGTCGATTCCAGTTCCATGTTGCTGTAGAAAAGTCAACATTCATATATTTCTCCAAGAAATTATTGTACTCTGAACTTACCGTCGTTGTTCATGAATATTTTGTTCGATTTTAGTTTATTCTTTTCTAATTTTTATCGCAAAATAAAGTATTTTTCCATCGAAACGAAGTCATACCCGGAATTAGTTTAGAAGAAATGACAGCATGTATTGACAGCTGTGGAGAGCATATTTGACAGAAGTGGTATCTAAACGGCGGTGCCAGAACTTCAAAATCTTTAAGTGGTTCAACACAGATTTCAAGAATATAAAATTGTAATACAATATGACATATGATAGCAGAAAAATTCGTGTCATAGGTTTGCCATATAAGTAATAGCTTTCTAAAGCTACTTTTTATATAGCAGCACAGTTTGAAGAATATATTTTATAACAAGTAAATATTTATACTCTTAAAAGAGACAACCAAAAGTTTATTACAAACTTTCTAATGCTTGCTTCTAAACAGACGAAGCACGAATGAACAATGAAAGCAAGCATTTTTGCTAAACTTGAGAAAAAAAGAAATTCGTTATTACTGAGATATAAACAGCTGTCGTTGGAAACGTCAACACGAACAACAGCCAGTGAAGAAGTGACAAATTGATAATGTAAAAAATTACTCATGGAAAAAGACCTAAAGATAAGAATTGCAGAGTTAATTGAAAAGTGAAAATATCTGATTTACAAAAATAAATAAAGCACAAAAATGTTAAAGGCAATAATATTAATTGGAGGCCCACAAAAAGGTAAAACTCAACTAAGCCAAATAAATAAATTCTACAGTCGACTCATTCAAACGTTCTCCCGTAGGCACTCGCTTTCGCCCGCTGTCACTAGACACACCAAAACCGCTTTTTCCTGTTGCAGGACGTCCAATCATACAACATCATATTGAAGCCTGCATGCAGCTGCAGGAGCTAAAGGAGATTCTCATCATCGGTTACTATCCGCACAGTCAGATGGAAAATTTTGTGAGCGATATGCAGAATTTGTATAGCATTAACATACGGTAAGTTTTAGTTTTATTAATCCTGAGGGGGAACTTCCTCTTAAAAACGTAACCTATCGAAGCAATAAAAGATTAGTGATGCAGGCACAGTTGTAAAAGAGATACAAAATGAATGACCGAGAAGACCGCAATGTCGGTAGACATTGAGCTAGATTTCATTAAGCTTAAGAAGGCGCTTCAATCCACATTCGTTCGCTCGAATTTGGGTAGATCTCTTGCTACTATAGTTTTTTTTTTGCATAGCTATATTGGAAATCAATTTCATTCTTCGATTAAAAAAAATCGGGGATTACAAATCTTTAAGCATCGTATATAAATATATATACATATATAAATGTCATCAATTTGATTTTACATTTTAGCTATTTACAAGAGTTTACATCGCTTGGTACTGCTGGTGGTATGTATCATTTCCGTGATCAAATACGCGTTGGAAATCCTCGCGCTTTCTTTGTGCTCAACGGTGATGTGTGTGCTGATTTCCCGCTGAAAGATCTTTACGACTTTCATATAAAACGGCCAAAAGCACTTGCTACTATCATGAGCACAGAGGCAACGCGTCAGCAGTCACTGCACTATGGTTGCTTGGTATTTGACAAAGATACTGGAGCTGTTTCGCATTATGTTGAAAAACCTAGCACATTTGTATCCACCTTTATTAATTGTGGAGTTTATATGTGTTCAATGGGTATATTTGCGCAGCTGGCTGAAGTGTTTCACTCAAAAGAGCAAGAGTACAGTGCTGGTAGTGCCTATTCGAATGGCAATGGCAAGGATCAAGGTCACATAAAGTGGGAACAAGAAGTATTGATGCCATTAGCGGGCACTGATAAGTTGTATGCTATGCCAGTACCGAATTGGTGGTCACAGCTGAAAACTGCTGGATCAGCTATTTATGCGAATCGACATTATTTGGGTATGTCTAAAAACTTAGCTCATAGTAAGTATTAACTTTTTGCCTCTCTACGTGGCATATTTTTTTAGAACTTCATAAGAAAACACATCCGGAACGTCTGGCCATTGCAGGCATTAAACTCGGTGATGCCGAGGCTAATTTAATTTGCTCCATAATACCTGATGTTTATATACATCCAAGCGCCACAGTGCATCACACTGCTGTGGTAAGTTATTTTTGAAAAATTATACTTTTGCATTTTTAAAATTGCTTGGAAATTTTTATTTTTTTAAAGCTCGGACCAAATGTTTCTATTGGTTCTGGTGTTGCAGTTGGACCAGGCGTCAGAATACGCGAGTCCATTATTTTAGAAAATGCAGTTATACAAGATCATACGCTAGTGTTGCACTCAATTGGTAATTTTTTAATACATATTTTTCAATGCTGTTGGTTGTTTATTTTTCATTTGTTTGATTTCAGTGGGACGTGGTTCAACAATTGGTCAATGGTCACGCGTCGAAGGCACTCCAAGCGATCCAGATCCCAATAAACCATTTGCAAAAATGGAAAACCCACCACTTTTTAATAATGAAGGCAAACTTAATCCTTCAATTACTATTTTGGGTAAATATTCTGGTGAAAAAATCAAAAAAATTGTAATGTATCGATACAATTCTTACAGGTTGCTTTGTTACCGTGCCTTCGGAGAAGATATTGCTAAATAGTATCGTACTGCCGCACAAGGAATTAAGCCGAAATTTCAAAAATGAAATAATTTTATAAAAATAATTTTAAACAAAGTCTATGCCAGCAATGAAAGCCTTAGGTTTTTAAGCCGTCACATATAAAAGCTAGATATTATTGCAGTAGATCCAAAAGTGAAGAAAAAACCTCAACTAATTAATTTTGTTTATAAAAATGTGCTTTGTCATGGCGTGTGAGCAACATTTACTTATAATGCAACAAATTCTTTTGCAACATTTAGTCGGTTGGACTTTGGTATCCTAAGTCCGATGAAACTGAGAACTAAAAGTTGGCAACAGTTTTCGCTTATTTTTGGATACCCTACAATATTAAGTAGCTTTGATTCGTTGATGCTTTAGAATAATGCCAATTTTTATGCATAGTCAGTATGATATTATTACATTTTTTATATGTCTTTTCCTGTCTGAAATCAAATATTACATTGCTGTATCACCAAAGGTTTTGAAATTGTAATTTTCTATTAAATTTTATTCTAATTATAATTTCATACTAGTTTTTGTACTTTAATCACCATGCGTTTGCCGCAGCAAGTGCTTTGAATGTGGCAAGTAAGCAAAGACGGTATTCACGGATTTGGAAATTCACCATAGTACAATTCAACAATTTGTTTATGTATTGGATTTCAACGTGTGTACGTCATACTCATTTTCATTTACATTATCATACATATACGTACGTATCATAGAAGCAACGCTAATATTTATTCATTAATTCCGATTGTATGCGTGCACAGGTAAACGCAGCGCTATTTCAAATTTTACAATCAAGTCGCAAACAACTTGTTGACTACAGTGGATTGGTAGCATTGATGGTCGTCGTCGCGTAATCGTGGTAATTCAAAAAAACTCGTAGTGTTCAAGTCGACGACTTTTCTAACAATTTTTCGTTCAAAAAAGCAAATACAACAATAATAAATTGAACAAACAAAAATCCAAAATGTTTGTCATGCAGGAAAAATACTCGTAAGCAGTTACCAAAACAAAAAGAAAAACCTAAAAAATAAAAGTTTTACTGCCTGTATATGCAAGTGTGTGGTGGAGTGCTGCAAACAGGTACGTAGGCAACAAGCTATACACAGTAAAAAATAACTATAATAGTAATTATAAATAAAAATTATATTTAATATAAGTACGAGTTACATATACTCGAAGTAGCAGCAGCAGATTACGTTGTTAATGTCATTTAGTTTTAGTTTTTTTCGTTTTTCACCTGGTTCTGCTACCATGATCACTCACAAACTCACATGTAATTTATTTCAGCTGTATTTGCGCATACACTGATAGATAGTACAGGTAAAATTGGTACCAACACAACCGCTTTAAGTTGCTTTGAAGTTAATGGGGGGCATAACTTACTGAGGTAAGCATGTTGTATATGCGAGTCAACTTTTTAATACCGTGTGTTAAACAGCTTTGTGAGCATTCGTTTAATTTAGTTTTATTTCTACTCTAGTCAGTGAAGCAAAACACTAAGAAAATCCGCAACAGTCGATGAATTTTAACGAAACAAAGTGCAATCGAATGATATATAGAGAACGTCATACCATTTGCAGTAACCGCCGTTAATGGTTTGGCCCAAAAATTCGGTATATTGCGTGGATCGTCATTAGAACCGATGCACATCCATACATTTTTGACGAAATACCATTTTTTATAATATATGGGTCCTATAATATGTAGGTTATTAAAGTCTGAGACTCTTAATGTAATTTGCTTACAGTAGTTTTTTATATGCAAATATTCAAAAGTCTAATTTTGCGGATTTTCAAAAAAGTTAAAAACATAATGAATTATAGATTTTGAGTCATTCAACCAAAAAATCAATAGCTCGTTACGCTAACTCACGTTTGTTTTTATAAAACTTAAATTTTTTAAAAAAACTTCAATGTTTAATGCACGCATGAGTAGTTTGAGACTTCGCCAAAGTACTTTGTGTGGATGATTATGTGTTTCCAAAAGAAAACTTAACGTGAAAAGATAAAACAGGCAATGGACTTAGAAACAGCGAGTTAAAATTATTTCAAAACATATATATATAATTACATTTAATCAATTTGTTAGTTATAAAATTTATTATATAATTAACTTAATGTAATAAGAATAATATTAAAATAATAAATCATTTGGCAGGTATTTGGGTCCAGTACTTCGTTTGCTAAATTTGTCGTGAGTGCTTTGACTTTTGTTAAATCATAAGATTTCGACAAAGCGCAGAGAATCTGCTTTGATATTTCAATTAATTGAATCGAGAAGGTACTTTGTAAAACACAAGTGGTAGCCATTAAGTTCGGAAATCCTACTTCGGTTAAATTTTTTGATAAATTCAATAGCCAAAAATGTTTTTTCCGAAAATACATTTTGAACTTTCCGCTTCGATTGATGCAGAAAAAAACTTACTTAAAAGTGACAAAAATAGACCATTCCGTAATCTGAGGTCGCCTGGGTTCAAAATCTGGTTTTGAATTGTTCCAATTGTTTGAAACGTGCGGGCGCTTCCGGTGATATCCAAAATCCATTTTCAAACTCTCCCCATCAAGTGATGGAGTATTTTCTTTTTAAATGAGTAATTTGTTTAAATCTTTTTCTCTCAGAAAGTCCATTGTATTTTATAACGAATAATCCAAAATATTTTTTTTCATTTTTCTTTGCTTCACTAGTCCAAGGTAGACAGTAGTTTTGTGTCACTGTTGGCTTCTTAAATAAAAAACTTTAATTTTTAACTCTCAAAAATAAAAGAAAAAAAAATTATATGTGATTTTAAAATCAAAAGTTATAAATAAAGGTTCTCATTTTTTTTTATTTACAAGTGCAAAAAGGTCGTACTCACAAGTATATCAAAATAAGCTCAAAACGTCTTCGAATAGAAGTCATTTCCAGACTTTTTTTTTAATTGTCCAACAAAAAAATTCAGAGTTTGACAAAAACTTTACCGAGACTATTGGAAATATTTTATTATCGTTACCCTATCTTACAGTATACTTTAAACTCTCTTATTTTGTAAAGTATTTTTTATTAAAGTGCTGCTGACTGCACATGTGTGTGGGTATCTTGAGGTTTCACCGGCGCTCCCGCACTCGCAGTTAGCTCAGCTCAGGTGAATTTAGTTTTATTTACATATTCGTATTAGGCTCAACATAACATTATGTGGTTAAAATAAAAAGTCCACAGAATTTTTACTTCATAAAATTATTCAATAGTGCGAGAGAGAAGTTGCAAAAGAGCGAAAAGGTGAGCGCAACCAACTTGGAGACAAAAACTAACTCACACTAAGCCAAAGAGACATGCTCACCTGAATTGAAACTGAAACAGAGAAAAAAAAAAAAACAAAAACTAGATATGATTTCCTATTGTATGGGAATTTGACGACGACTTTTGATGATGATGATGACTACAACAACGATAACTTGAAAAAAAAGAAAAAAAAATCAACGTTGATGTTTCGCAGTTGGTTGATTGTTGGAAAAAAATCAGTTGCTGTTACACCGCTATACGATAAAGACGAATTTACCTAAAGCAAAAGAAAATTAAAAACCGTAAACCGCCGTCTGAGTTCTGGACGGACTCTAATTTCGAAACGAAAAACAGTAGCCAGTAGCAATTAGGAGCGTGATATTCAGTAAAATAAACTTTTTCGTTTCCTATTTCATTGAAAACTCCATTAAAAGTCGGGAGGAGTTTAGATA
The DNA here is from genome assembly GCA_963662105.1 of Meiosimyza platycephala. Classification (NCBI taxonomy): domain Eukaryota; kingdom Metazoa; phylum Arthropoda; class Insecta; order Diptera; family Lauxaniidae; genus Meiosimyza; species Meiosimyza platycephala. The sequence goes on from OY759211.1 coordinate 90,227,316, forward strand.
TATCGACATCAAAAGACTACATGTTCGGTAAAAAAGTATTACTAAGAAAAAAAAAAATTAACTACATACCTGTTGTGTTACCGCTGCGAGAAAGCTACGGAAAAATCGAGAGAGAGCCAATGCGTTGAAACAGATCTTTGTAGTGAAGATTTTAGAGAAATATGTTAAAATATTTTTCATTTAAAGTGCAATACAATTTAGTAAAAAAATAATTTCCATTGAAAAGTTGTAACCAATATACTTCAAAACTACAGGTCAACTTTTGTAGAAAAAAAACGACCGATTCTACCTGTTTGTAACTCCCGTGCTGATACGTTTGTATGCGTGCCTATATGCGTGTTTGTGATGCCCAAACGACGTGTAATTTCTGAACTACAATAATTTTAAATAACAAAAGATTGTAAAAAAAACTAAAAATAAGTGTTCAATTTTATTAACAATTAAAGTAACAAAAAAAAAAAATAAAAAACTTAATTTTATAAAAATACCGAATAATTGTATTTATGATTTCACATAAATTTTGCTCAAAAATTATAATATAAATATACGTAAAACAACAAAAACTAAACCAACAAAATCAAATTTCTCAAGTGAAAACAATTTACTGTTAAAATGTAAGAGTTGTTTTTTTTCAGCATTTCATTATTTCTTTGATTTGATATTTTGGAACTTGTTCTTCTCCGCATAAATTCCAAGCAACTGCCCTGCCCCACTTGCACCACCATTCCTCTTTCAAGCTACTGCTGCAAACAACAAAAAAACTCACATAAAACTTGCTTTTTTTTTACTCTCAGCAATCAACAACATTTGTAGCTGCTGCTGCCGCCGTTGTTGTTATTGTTATTGTTGTCTTATATGGTTTGTTCCTATTAAAGTTGTTGTTATTGTGGTGGTTGCAACACGCATTAAAATAATTATTGTTACTGCGTGCAACAGGTATTCGATAAACCACAGTAAATGCATGCAATTCTTGCATCTCCTGCTGCTACCACAGCACATGCGCAACGATTGCTTTTTATTTCATTAAAAATATGATTCTTATAGTGTATTTGTTTTAGCCTTTAACTAACAATAAGAAGAAAACTTAAAAACTAGAGAGAATATAAATTTTAATAAACTTCTTAATTTTTATTTAGCAACATCTTTTAAATTTTGTACCACATATCCAACACATAAATATTTTGACGTGCTTTTAGTTTTCTTTCTGCAATGGCTAACCGTCAATGCTATATAAAAAAATAACACACGCTAGGCGTCAAAAAGATCAAAAAATGCTCTGAATTTTTGACGACTTAGCTATCGAAAGTCCCAGATATGTACGTATATTCTACTCCTAGAAACTGAAATTCGAAAAAAACAGTCCATTTTTTGACCTGCTTTATTGCATACCTCTCTTATTTTTGTTTACATATGAGTATATGCATTTTACCAAAATCTTTGAAATCCCATCTGTTTCAGACATAACCTCTTCGTGACTATCTGTTTCTTTCGTTCCTGTTCTTTCCTTAGGGATTCGCAAGATTTTTAGATCCAATTATCTTCCGGTCACTTTGCTTGAAGTTACAATATTAATTGTATAGTTTACACACAATCTCTCGCTTAAAAGATTATTAAATTGTTGACATCCATTTATTCTTTAGTTTACTATACTTTTTATGGTAAAAGGTGCTGATTTTTGATAACAAAATTTCGAAAATGACTCTGACAGTGTGTCTAGTCGGAGTGAGTTCATCTTATTCATTTTGGCCTGTTTTGCCGTTTTCTTTCCAACCTAAGATGAAAAAAGAGAAGGATTTTATGCCTTTAATCACTTAAATTTTTATAAAAGCTTGTTAGTTATGTTAGCTGTAATGGGAATTAATTCTATTGGTAATAATAACAGAAAGTATCTAGTAGATTCTAACAGAGACTTATGTGGAATAGTCCAATATAAGTTTATTCCAAACACAGCTTTCGTTAAAATGTATTTCCTCACTACTTTTCGTATTTTAATTTTTGATTTTAGTGAGACCATTCTCTTCATGCTCCCTTGGACTATTATTTTTTCCGTTGGGTCTTTACAGATTTTGTAACGACATATTTTCTAAACACCACAAATAAAAAAGTACTGATTACATGTTACTCATATATCTGTTTCCGACCAAACTAGTTTTTAGAATAAACTGGTTTTTCCTAGGCCAAACTAGTTTAATCGAAGCGTGTTAGGATGAACTGAGGTTATTATTTACTGAAACGCGTTCACTCGCGATTTTCTCAAAATTTTAGTATGCTAAATCCTTCAGCCTTATGACAAATTTAACAAAACTGTATCATCTAAGTCATACTCTTAAAAATAATTTCATTGAAAAGTTTCCCACTAGACTGAATTTGAAGCATTGAAAAAATATGACTTTCCTTCATATAATTTTTTCTCAAATAATTTAATTATTTTATAAAGTCTTTAGTGAATGCTTTTTGTGTAATTTTGCTTCAATTTTCAATATAATTTTATCTCATTTACATATGTGAGCCGATTTAAAAAGTCAGCTTATTCATTGTAGTACTTACTACAGTAAGTACTTCGCAATTTTGGACATGTTTTCATCAGAGAATTAAAAGCGACAAAATTGGTGTTGTCATGTCCAGTTGAGACATCAGTTAACAGGTCGCTATTGTTGTGTGTTGTTGCTGTCTTTTAAGTGATTAACGTGCATTGTTAATGGTTACTGACGTTTAAATAATCAACAATAAAAAATCATTTGTTTTCATTACGTGTCTTAAATCCTTTTCATTCCTCAAAAATTATAAATATGAAGATACGTTATAATGTAGTATGTATTCAACTATAAAATTGATAAAGTATTGGCATATAACATTTTAATTTAAAGTTTTCAAAACGTCCTGTATATCGATACTTAATAGAAAATAGCATTGTCATCTACAATTTCTTTTTTTTTGCATTTTTGTGATTTTGTTAGTAGTATGGAAGACAGCGATTATCTTAAATGTCGAATCGAGAGCTTGATCAAAATTTTTGAAATTTATTTAAAATGGAGTGTAACAAAATTTATTCACCACCTCATTGATTTCACATTAAAATTAAGTTTACCTTGTTGTCTTTAATTTTGTAGCTATGTGTATCATATGTTTTCAGTAAAATATTGCAGTAATCCGCTAAGCTTGTAAGCTTTCTATCCTTCCAATTTCAAATGAATAAATTGAAGTTTCTACAAAAATTTAACATTTTGTAATACTAATCCATATATCACAATTCTTTCTCCTATTTTGCATCGAAACTTTTTGGGAAAGCTTTTTTTTTTATTTATAAAAAAAGATCGAAAACCGCTTTATTCAGTTTTATTTAATATTGGTATCTCATATGTAAATTAATTTGTTAATCGTAAATTTTATCATCTTTAAAATATTTCCATTTTTTGTGTTATGATGCAAAGATTTTAGAGCGCAGCTTTAATAAAATCAAGACTTTTTCAGACTTCAAACACAAGTTTTATTTATTTAACATAATAGTCGACGCTTTCACTTGATATGCTAAATGTCTGTGTTCATTTTCCGGTGGCAAAAAAAAAAAAGATGTTGCAAGCATAAACTTTTAGAAAGATATAAAATCTTAAAAAAATAATCCGACATTTTCTAATATAAATAATAGAGTTTAGCTACTACAGCTATTAGCTTTCAAATAAGAGTGATGAAATGTAGTAGAATAGACACTTTTATGGGCATGGGCTGTTGTGCACGTAGCGCCGCCTTAAGACCGTCCACATCGACCATTGACAGTAACGTCAACTCCTCCCTCATTTTCGAAAAAATAAGAGCCAATGATTCCCTCAAACCACACCAAATGATTACTTTTACGGAATGTAAAGGCAGATAGTCCTGACTGTTGAGAACGCCTTGGAATCGATATATTTGGGCCTTCATCAACACTAGTCTGAACGGCAGCAAAATTTTCGTCACTTCGACCGAATCTCTGTCTAACTTGCATGTGAATGTAGCGCAATGATACGCTGAAAATAGTCCTATTTTCATTGAAAATAAGTAGAAAAAGTATTTTCATTTGAAATTTTCGTATTTTACAAGGGCGAATAAACATTTTCAATTAAAAAAAAAAAAAAAAAAAAATAGAAGCTCGGCCTTAAGTGTGAGATAGATATTAGCATTAATTAAATTGTAACTTGATGTATAGTATAAAGAAAAATTCCTACTTCTATTTTAATTCTTAAAATTCTTAACCTCTGTAACTCCGCTCCGTCTGTAAGTGAATACAACATTCAATTAAAACAAAAAGCTAATTAAATAAATAAATAAAAACATTTTAAAAACTAAATAAATCCTATTGAAACAAGAACAACAAATTGCTTAGATGTATGGTTTGGTTATGATATTGTTGGTTTTAGTAAAGTCTCTGTCCGCGGTTGGATATTATGACCGGGCGATGTCTAAAGGTCAATTTAAGTATAAATAGCAGCAGAATTAGCGTTTTTTCTTAACCAAAGTCATAGCCTTAAATGCAGCAACAGTGGCAGTAACAGCAATTGCAGCAGTAGCGTCTGGGTTAAGCGAACAGCAACTAAGCCAAGTTAATTCAAGTTAACGCAGCGAGCTCATAATTAAGTACAAGCAACAATTGTTGTTGCTGGTAGTGGTAATATTTTGTTACCGCTGTTAACTCTTGTAATTATAAAAGTCAGAAAAAAATTGTAATTAAGCCGCTTGCTGCGTAGAAACTTTAATTTTTATTTTATGTTTTTATACTAAAATCAGTTTTTTTCCATGTGTTTTTTTTTTGCTTAAATTTTATTGCCATGCCCAGTTGGAAATTACAGTTTGAGTGATCAATTGATGAATTTTCATATCGAAAATAATCTAACTAATGAATTAACAACTACTATAAAATGAGTTCTATTATTTTCCATGCCTTAAACGCATCATAATTTCTTAGTCAGCATTTTCAGTACTACTTATTAAAGTACACTTTTAAAAATCGGAAAAATACAATAGACTGATGTTTTGTGCGTTCAATAAATTTTCAAATCAACTTATTGTATTGTTTACACGTATAGTGACTAAATTTCTTTACACATAAACAAATATTGATTGAAGAAAATAAAAAATTGAGAAAAAATACGCTCGACTTTCAAAAAGTACAATATCAAACTTAGATAACCAAGTCGTACAGGAGTTTTTCCTGGCCTTCTCAAAAAAAAAAAAAACAAACATATTCCTAAAATTTTTATATCATAAAATGCTATAAGCTTAAAAGAAAAACTTGATGTAATTTCCCAGCTATTTCAGAAATATCTGAATTCATGCAAGGCCCCCGATCTATAAGTGATGTTCCGGGCGTTGCCAGCGTAATCCCGGTCACTGAATATGACTCTAAATTCAGTACATTCGCGAAGCCTTCGAATGCCATCACTGGGCTGTATACGAGCTCACATACTTCAATTAGATGACATTTCTCTACTGGGATGGATACCTTATGCAACGGTATGCGTATATGTATTTTGTCTGTCCGCTTTATTACTTGAACTCTGAGAAGATTTTTTCATGAATATATCTTTATTTGCTCATTTTGCAATCCAAGAGAAACGAATTTTTGAATGAACACTTGAAATTAAGCAACACTTTTTCGTTAACGGTTTTGCGGTAACAATTGGCTGCTATAGCAATTTTCACACATACATATGTACATACAAATGCATAACGCATCTGTGAGATTCGTCGCTTTCGTCAATTGTTGCGGTCAATTCCTGTTGTCCAAGTCACAAGTGACATAAAAGTGTCAAAAATATGAAGGTAATAAAGTTGTTTTTGTTTTAGGTACTTTAGCGCTTAAAAAAGTTTTGTCATCGTTGTATTTTGGCTAAAAGCAGCAGCGTGTTTTTAAAATGTTTATTATGAGATGCTTATGTTATTTGCAAACCTTTGTTTTAAAAAAATTACATTCTACATATAATAAAATGATCTTAAGTTTACTTAACAATTATTCAATTAAGCGAAAGTTTATGAAGTTTATGACTTTTTTTAATGTTTTGACGAGTTGAAGATCACCCTTTAATTGCATTGTAGGTGGTATCTACTTTGAAATTTACAAGTTTGCTTTAACATAAAAGCAAGAGGCTTTTACTTAAATATAAGAAAATATTGTTTTCTTAACAATTTTGGATAGGCTGATACGTTTTCAAAATAAATTTTTAAAATTCGTGTTTCAGTGAAATTCTTATTTTATATCAATTTTTTAAATTTGATGGGATCTGCATAAAGTCAATGGCGGATTAAGACTGCGGAACCTAAGAATTAGAAATGGGCCCCAACTATAAGAAAAATTTTTAGGTGACAACTTATATTTCCTACAAATACTATGGAAACGGACCCCAATAGGCTCTTTTTTATGTGTATTAGCGATGTGATCAACTATAAAAGGTTCTTCTGTTTCGTTTCTCCTTAAAACACGACAAAAACCCTTAGCAAATAACTTTATATTCCGCTACTTCGAAGCCCATCTTGAGCTCGGGGCCATAGCCCGCTCTATCCACCGCTGCTGCCAATGTTGATATTTTTCAACAGTTTTTGATATGTCTTTTATTGTGCTTCACTAAGGAATATTTACTTAAGCTCGATAATAAACCACGTCCTACTCTCTATGAAAGGTAATTTCTACTCAAATTGATTTTTTCCTTTCAAAAAGTTAAGTTTAATTAGCGCTTAAAAATCGAATTTTTTTCATTTTCGAGATTGGCTGAGTTATGAGATTTGATATTTTTGTCTTAAGCTTTCTAAAATTACAAGAATAACAAAAAAAAAAAAAAAAATTGTACAAAAATTTATAGTTCAATAGTTATAACATAACGCAGTAAAGTTATTCCATAAAAATGATAATAAGTGTAATTTTGAAATTAATTTCTTAACAAAATTGCTTTATATAAATGCAAAAAGCTTACCTTTGTACCTATTAATAAAAGCGCATTGAACTTTAATTAAAGCAATTTTTAATTAAGGCCAAACGTTTTTATAGAACAATGACGTGCGGTATAAATTTTTCCGCTATAAAAATAATTCTAATGTAAAAATTAATGATACGGAAAACACTCATAAAATAGTGCACGTTTTTTTAAAATTTTTCTAAAGAAACAATCATAATACATACTAAGTTTTCCTTACAACATTTTCTTAATTGAAATGCTTACTAAACTTTTGCTTTCTTTTATTTGCAGCATTTAACATTTTTAACGCTGGCTCACACCGTTTGCATATCCGTTGTGACAAATGTACCAAAAAAACACATGGTACTTGAGTACAAATCTGCATATGAATCTTTTAATTTGTTGCATCTCCTCATGTTATGCTGCTGCAACAATAAAAAGTCATTTATATAACAGTAGAAACCTATAAAATTACGATAATTACAAAATTGCAAGGAAAAGAAAACGAAGGAAAAACAACGCAACTGTAGCGCCAAAACGTTTGCAAAGAAAAATTGTGCAAAATGCAGGTTCCCGAACACGTTGTTTCATTGTATGTAGCCACATGTGGTCAAAATGGTCCTGGCCTCGGTACAGATGAAAAGGAAATCATTTTATTGGTTTATGTGATAATTGAGGCTGCAACTGGACAGGTGAGTTTTACTTTGGCAATTTTGTTGTTAACATAAATGTGTGACTATAAATTTGATTTGTCTATTGAATGTGATATATGTATATATTTATGTTTTGTGATTACGTTCTCTCTATCTAATCTGATTAAGTCGAAATACTTGTTTGAGTTAAAAAAATAATTAAGGTTGCTGTAGACTAAACTATAAACTATGTTTGCTTATTCAATTTCGCATCAATATCATTTTGATCCTTATTTGTGTATTGGTCACATTTATTCTGAAATTTTGTTTTAGGCGGACTTTATATAGAACAATTTTTTATACAAAACAAAGTCATAGGTTAATTTCCATCGAAGAAGAATTTACTTACCCCAACATAGTAAAATCATCCTAGGCTAAACTGGTTCATCCTATCATATTTCGGATGAGCTAGTTTTTCTAAGGCCAAACTAAACTACTTTATCCGGTAACATATGATGAAAAAAATATCACTTCGTGTATTTCTGAAATAAAATTAGCTATCCTTATCCTGAATTTTTGTTTTCATCACTTGTTTTGGGATTTATTTTTCGCGAAGTAGTTGAACTGACGGCAATTATTCTTCGATTTCAATTAAAGATGGGTCACAATCCAAAACCCGCCGATTGAAGAAACACTTTGCTCCAGCGGACTTAAACATATTTCTTGCGATAGCCTGCTGCCATCAGCTGCCGTAACATTTATCTTATTGTTTGCAAGTTTTGTTTTCAATTTGCACTGAAATGTGTCCACCTGTTTATCTGAAATAGATCTCATTGAAATAAAAGTAGTACACAAAACATTTCAGCTACAAACCCTTTGCCACTCTGGTGCTTTCCTAGTTAATGGCCCAATTCAGTTAAAAGCTACAGCGATGTTTCACTATAAATTTTTCATCTGCTCCATATTGCATCCAAATTGTTATTTTCCTCGACCTGCTTCCTGATTCCCTTCTAGTAACTCAATCATTCTTTCGACTTTTTAGATTGAAAAATCATTTTTTAAATGTATTTTCGTTTTTACTTACGAGCACTTTTCGATTTTATTTCTCAGGCGACAGCAAAATTTTGAAATTTTTGGCAACTTAACTTTTGTGTGATATATCTAAGTAAAATGTATCTAATCTCTACTAACGTTTTCTTTCTAATAACAGCTAAAAAGATAAAAAAATATAAAAATTAGGTTTTTTTTTATCGAAAAACTCAAAATGACAGTAATTATGGATAAAAACAATCAATAACTATGGGTATTTCGCAATGATAACAAAAAAAAGCATTCTGCAATGATTATGCAGCCACTAATTTTATCTCTCGTAAAGTATGCTTACCACCCTGAATATTTCGAAGGTCAGTAGATAAATATTCCTCTGCTATCAACAATACACTTGTTTTCAATTGTCAATGATTTATTTTACTTAATTACGATACTTTCTGCTTGTTGAAATTGAATATCAAAGCTTATTCGTAATCATTTATAAAAAAGTTGGAGCAGCGTTTTAAGAGAAACAATTCCTATTCTAAAATCATTATATGCATGTGATTGTGAATAATGCTGTAAGCATCTTAATATCTAACAATATTTGTCTTAATTGAATTTATGTATTGAGCATAATACACCTTAAGCCACTACGAATCTAGAGCAATACATTAAACTGTTAACATTGACTTTACAAATTACTTGCAATTAAAACTATGCACATTGCAAAATATCAAAGTAAAATAATTACATTTTTTTTGTATGTAATATATTAAGTCCCGCCTGTTTCCGAACGCCATTTTTGAACCGATAGCTAATTCAATGTTTAATTAATCAAGATATACAATCAGACAAACATACAACCAGCTCATATACATTCGAGTTACTGAACTACTAGACTGAATTCAATTGCAACTTGAATTGCATTCGTTCGCTCATTGTATATATGTACGCGATATATAATAACAAATTGTTCAAGTTACTTAAAATGGCCTCCCATAACAACGGCACAACGTGAAGAACAATTTAAATTTTAATTTTGAATTCTATTCGCTGAAAGATACAAGCACGTGCATTTGCATTGAAAGGTTTCGTCCTATCAGCATTTTTATATTGTACATAAATGAATAAAAAACATACACAATAAAGTGCTGTGTACTTAGATACAAATGTTTGAATTTATATTGCAACACCCTTTCAGGTAATTCTATTACATATTAAAAAAACTAAAACCATAAAAATAATTATTTCTCTTTTTTTTTTTAATTTATAAACGCTTAGGGGTCACTAGCGGGTTATAATAATTAAATTTTGTAAGAAAATAAAATATATGGGTATGTCTACATACGAAGTGCTGGCAAGTAGTTTATGCTACTTTTGCCTTCACATACTTAGAAACCGTTTTACATTTTTATAAGAAATATATTTCAAAACGTGACTATTTCGAGGGTCATCCTAGATCCAATTTTCATTTGGGAAAAAATTATTTTATTTTATATTAAAATGCGAAATAAGCCATGCCGTCCAAAACGCCCTTCTTTGTATAACAACCGATATAAACTTTAACAAATTAAAAAAAAAAAAATAAAATAAAAAAAAGTCTTAAAACTCGAAGAAAAAAAAATTTTTATTTACGGGCAATTCATATAAAGCGGGCAAGGAAAAACATGTGACATTCTGAAATTCGTTCACATTCAGCATAATTGTACTTCTAAAAGGTGTGAATATAAACACACAATTTTTATTTTGTAAGAGACTTAGTTGTCAACTTATGACCTTCTAAAGAATTGAATTTCATTGAAAATGATATACGGATTTTTCAAAAGTAGTTTTTCGTATTCAATAAATTACTGAAATTTACTGTTCTTTTTTTTAAATTATGAAATCAAATTCAAAATTTGAATTTTTTCTTTTATGAAATTACATTTTGAAACTTTTGGTATATTATCATCTATAATCTTAAATCTTTATTTTAAAATTAAAATAACAAAAATAAATAAAATGTTCAAAATTGTTGAAATTCTGATTAGAAATGTTTATTTCCGGTTTTCTACTATAAAAAAAAGAGTTAAATTTCAAATCTAATTTCATGATAAAAGAGAATTTCCTTTAAAAGCCACTCTGTTCAATATTTTATTGTAAATTTTTTTATCTAAAATTGTAGATACAAACTTTATTTTTATAAATTTAAAAAAAAAAATCCTGAAAGTTTTTTTAAAAAAAAACTTTTTCCTACAAATTTGAGGCACCCTAATATACAGTATGTGTACGATAAAATAATGTGAACAACGTTTGCTTTCTCGCAAATACTATAAGTAGCTGATTGTAAAATGTTATCTATGTGAACATCGTTTAGTTTGATGGAATGCGTAAATATCAAGCGTATATTGAGGAAGACATTCTTTTGAGGGAATACTAAGAATATTTTTTTTCGAAGAAAACTTCTTCAAAAATAAGACATGAATAATTTACATGATCTACTATACTCTATCTACAAAATATCCGGAATTGCTAAATAAAACGAAATAAAGTTAATTATTGATTAAAATTTATCAAGCGCTGACGTAGTTGCATTGCAAGTGTTAGAGCCTACTTTAAAGGCGACAAATTCTAATGAGTAAATAATTATGTTTTGTTTTTATTTAACAATTCAGTATACTATTTACACAAAATATATACATTACAAACGTAGAAATTGTCTATATCACTCATAAGGAAATGTGAGGTTTTCTAATATTCATATTGCATAATTTTTGACGTTGTTTTACTTTGAGCTTTACTTTACTTATGACTGTTTTAAATAATTTTTTTTTTCTTTTAAATTGGTGATAATATTAAATTCTTTGTGAGAGCTAAACAACAAATCTTTAGCTGAAAATTTAGATATCATTTAATTTTATGTTCAATTAAGAACTTTTGTCTAAGCCTTGTCTCTATTCGACTAATAGGAATCGAAATATTATCAAAGAACTGTTTCTTATAAACTTTGACCTAACTTGAATATGTTAAAACTCCCAACGCTCATGTTTGCCAGACTGGGCATGCCTTATTCAGCAAGTATAAATGTACCATATCTCTCGATTTTCATGCATTTCAAGATGACTGAGATAGATCTGTCGCTAGCTTTTAAGTCTTTATTCGATTACCGGAACTACCGGTACTGATAAAAATTGCAAATTGTATACAATTGACCTATAAAGCTAAAATTGCGAAAAAAAATATTATTTGCCGATTTCTTTTAAGTTTAAAAATTTTCAAAAGCAGACAGTAAACCAATTATAAATACATGTCTTGCTTTGTTCAATATAAAATGGAGCAAATTAAAATGTCTGCAAAATTTGGTGAAACTGTTGTTTTTTTTTCTATAAATAACTTAAAATATAATATATTATGTGCAAGAAACATTCATTTATGTAAATAATCCGACTCAATAGTGGAACGACTAAAGTCATTAGGTCGTCCATGTGACTTTGTCAAAACTTGTGTGGTAGTAGCAGCTGAAAGATCTGATTGAGGGCAGTTTCTGCTGCCATATCATGTTAAAACTTGAAAGTTTAATCATTAGTAGCAAAGACAAAACATTTTATTTTTTCATCACGTTATCTTCACATGTCTTAATGAGGTTGGTCCAAGCTTAAAATCGGTAACTCCATCATTATCGTCGTTGCTTTTGTTTCTCCTCTAGCCAATTAATCAGTGCTTTAAATAATATTTGCAGACTTTTAGAGTATATGTAGGTGAATCCCCAGAGATTTTTTTTTTAAATATATTTTTAAAAAATCTGCATATGTTAATAAATATAAAAAAATCTAAGCTTAAGAGAAAACATATAATAATATAAAATTAATCAAATTAGCAAAAAAGATATCAAATATATAGCTTTAAGGGGCAACACAACTCAAAATTCAGTATTTTTTTAAATGTCTAAGGCTAAAAGCTAATATAGCTACTTAGTAAGAACTGCTAATTTGCAGCGCATTTGCCAAAGCGGTTAATTTTACAAAAAATGCAATATGTGCGACTATTTTCGAATGCAATTTATCGCTCAAATGAATATTTCGCAAACTAAGTCCTCCATTTCATCGCCTTGTAGCTTTTAGTTTATTTCAAAAGCTGAGTCAACTACCGACACGGATAAAAATCGTAAATTTGTACAACTGACCCCTAAAACTTAAATAGAGGCTAATAAAGACATAAAAAACAAGTTTGCGGATTTCTTCAAAACTTGATATTTAGCAAAAGTCGAAAGTTGACGATAAATTTAAAATGTGTTTTGCTTTGTTCATTATAAAATCGGCCACTTTTAAATGTCTCCACTTATTTAACAATACACAAAATTTTCTATTAGTTGTAGCGAAATTTGTTGTCTTTTTATTAAATAACTACATATAAGAACGAAATAATTTTGCAAAAAATATTCATTTATGCAAATAGTTGTACTGAATAGTGATACAACTAACGCACAGTGGGATTACTTCATGCGAAAGTTGGTCATTAATAGTGAAAATTAAGTTCGGCATAGATGTTGAAACAATGGAAATTTGGAAATACATATAAGCAAAATCCCCACACGGACACTTCTACAACATTCCTTTCGAGTGTTCCCGAAGAATTCTAGATCATAAGGTTTTTTGAACATGTCAAATGTACATACAAGTTACGTTTGTACTTTTGTATTCTCGTTAATTTTGCATGAATTGTTATTTATGACGCCTTTTTTCCAGTAAATGAAATAAATAAAGTGATTTTTATGTTAGTTACTTTTAAATATTTTAGCCTTTAAGTAGACAAATGCTATTTTGAGAAATGTTTATGTTTGATCATATTTCACACTTATGCCAAATTTTGTTCATTTATCACATCATAATTTATTGTGCTGGAATTTTTGCTGAATATATTTATGTTCCATGATTTTTAAACAATGTTTTAATTGCAAGTTGTTGCATTTTACTATAAGGATTTTTATAAATCTATTGAATTTTCGATGAAGTTTTTTGAAGTTTCCCTCAAAACTTACACACTATACGTGTACTATGGATAATTCCTGATTAGCATTTTTTAAAACCTTTATTTTTTTCGCTCTACTCCAATAAACATCGTACAAACTTGATTTATTTATTTTTAACAATAATATTGTTATCTTACTGAAGTGTTTTAAAATAAATTATAAAGTGTTGCGTTGTTCCCTCAAATTTTTCACCACAACAAAAGCAAATTTCCATTCACATATACATAATGCATATTAATGTTGAAAAAACCCAAAAAAAAATTATTTTAATTAAAAAAATAAGCAAAAAACATTCTGAAAAACAACAGACGAAAACCCAGTAGCAACAAATCAAAGCGATTTAAGCAAATGCTGCCACAACGTCACATTGTTGTTTTAAGCCAAAAACCTAATATTTGATTAAAATCACAACGGCGACCAATCAAAATCGACGTTAAGTAAAAATTTTTTTTTATTTATTTTGCCAAAATTTTTGTACATTCAAAAGGCAAAATGAAATATCTGCAATATTTTATCTAAAAACTACACAAATACATGCAGCATCTTATATACAATATACGTAAGTTTGTAGTTATAAATTTTTTATTGTGTATCCATGCATGTGGTCTATGTTTTTACCTTGGATACAATATTGTAGTTAATGATTTTCGATTACATCTGCATATGTTGCCCTCTATAGCTTTCTCTTTGTCCAAATAGTTTTGTCTTTTTTCTTAAATTCTCTCATATGCGCTCTCATTTTATCTCACTCTCCTAACGTTCTTATAATTATTTTTAAAAAAACAAAACAAAAAAATAAAACCCGAAAATTATAATGATGCTTCATTAATTGCGTTAATAACAACGTTTAGCCTTTTTGTATCTGTGTTATAGTTTTTTTGTTTGGGTTTTACCGCAATGATTTTTAGTCATATCTATCTTTGTATGTATATATAATGAGCTAAACATTTTTTTAAATTTTGAGCGGTCATTTTGTTAAAAAATGTAGTACTATTTCTCCAATAGCCCTTTTTTCCCCTGTAATAATCCATGCATACAGTTTTCAACATGACTTCAATTACCAATATATCAAGGTTTTTCTTTGTAATCATCTCTTGCGCTGTGCGTAAAAAAGTCAATTAAATTCTTAGTACCGACTGTTAAATTTTGTGTTTTATGAAAATTGAATTAAAAAACTGGGCGGCTAAAAAGTGAAAGCTTTCTCTCGCTCTATTAGTTTGCTTACAATTGCTAAGCTAGCAGCGATATTAAATGTGGATAAGCCACATGAACATTGACTTTTTTAATGTAAAACCTTATGACCATTTTTATATGTTGAGATTGAGAAAGATTAAGGAAAAGGTACGAGAGTGCACAAAACCTTTTTCTTTACAAAAAATTTAGTTATTTTCAAATCATTTAGTCATTGAGTTATGTGGCTTGAAGAAATGATTTTCAATGATTTATTTTGCTTTTTGCATTTGTTGCTGTTTTCCATAATACCCAATGATTATTTAAGGTATACAACATTTTTTGTAAAATTTTAAAAATTTTTTCAATTAGTAGCTACAAAATGACATTCGATATGTTTAAATTTGCATAAATTGAAGCAACTCAGCTTTAAAATGAAAAATCTGAATATGTTTTAAATGAAAGCAAACAAGGTCGATAAGCGACTCTTCAGCATTAAAATTAAAATCTAAAATACACAGCAGTCGTATGCGATATAAACAAAAGGTTGGCTTTTATCTTAATCCAATTAGTCTAATGTCAAATTGCTGGAATTTAATGATCTTCAGATTTTAGTATAGTATACCATAGTTGCGACACATAAAATCGTTATTTTGACTGGCTCGTTTTTGTAGCAAGGAACACTATCGAAAAGAAGAAGTAGAAAGTCAACGATTATTATGAAAATCATTGAACGAAGTGCTCCGGAACGAGTTGTGTTCTCTTGGCTATTTTGCTGCGTGTGAAACTCAAGTGTATTACTACCCAAAGAAGGCTTTATCATGCTTAGGAAATTACAATACATACATATTTTTTAAACTATTATTTAACAAATATATTTGAAAAATTGTTGAGCAATGTAACTATATAATTTCTTTTCTTATTTTTAATATTAAATTAAAAATAAATTAAAAAATGTTATTAAAGAAGAAATATTGTACGGCGATGTGTTCATTCACAATATAAATTGTTATCCATTAATCATAAAATAAATATTCTACTAAAAAGTCTTAATATCGTTTTTAATAGAAATATTCATTAGATTTGCGGCAAATTGCAATTAAGCGAATTCTTGCACGCTTTTAGCAAACACTTTCTTTTTCTGTCCATCTGTGTCTTTGTTTGCTTGCTGCTTTTTTTGTTGTTGTTGTTTTTTGTTAGAAGGTAATAATTTAACGTTTAATTGAAGACTTAAAAGTAATATTAATCACTGACAATAAAAAAAAAAGTTTAATTTAAATTTAAAAAAAGCACATAATTACAAAGTTTTTTGAGTTTATTTTTGCAAATAAAACACTCTAATTTGCTATATCTATGCGAACCTTACTAGTAACAAACCGTAGATAGTTGAAAGAAACTTAAGAAAACATCGCTTTTCAACTCGGAGAAGCGGAGCTGTATTACTAAAGACTGCGTTCTCCAGAAATTCATTCAGCAGAAAGTTAACATTTTTTGATAGTGTGGTCTAATTTTTCTAGTGAACGTAAAGTCTTATATTTATTTGGCATTCTTTGATTCGTTTTGCATCATGGGTTAGACATTTCTAAGTGGAATGCTTCAAATATAATATCTACTATTAATTATGGTTGATCTGACCGCCAAAGTCGGTTCAGAAAACCTTGGGTACGAGAAACGAAAACGACGAACTTCTCATTGACACTTGCAACACTGCTGACCTATCGCTAAAAGCGCTGACATTGGATCTGACCACCAAATTCACGTCACGAAGACCAACAAAAGCTATAAAAGAAGACTCCTGAATCCTGCTTCTACGACTTTTTATACTGTGATGACTCGTAGCAGTGGACTCCAATCAAATGCACCGTCGATCGATGAGATAGTGATCGATCAAATTACAACAGCTAAATTGCTTACGTGTAAAGTACAAATGTTTTAAATGTCAATTTGTCCTTAAATCCAAAATCCAGCAGGGCTGCTTATACTCTTAGTTAACAATATCTAAGATTAAGCTCTCGATAAAACCGAATGATAAATTTGATGGAACGCTTAGAAAACTTCGATTTTGATGACAACATCTATTACATATTGTCATCCAGACATTCAGATATGCAAAATACGATTAAACTGAACATTTTGTTTTGCAATCGCGAAAATTCGACTTAAAAATACATCAACCCACTTACTTACTTATATGGAAAGTAGAGCGAAAGAGGATATTATGTTAATAATATTAAAATGAGCAGCTTAACAAATACTGGAGATCTTCGTTTATATTCACCAAAGTAAATTGCATCTCTGATGCAAATGTCTTGTTGTACTCGTGCGTCACTGACCAGTTGATGATGGAACTGCAAGTATTCGTCAACAAATGCAACCGGATATGTAAAGCAAATGTAATTGAGCTACGCAGAATTAGATAAACTTTCAGAAAACTACTCAACAAAGTCTACCCCCAACGTAGTAGACTGAAAGCCACGTTTAGAAATTAATTGGAAAATTCAAAATTCGGGAGAGTAGTAAAGGAAAAAACATCGTCAAAGATTGCATGTGATGGAAAGGATATGGTTTTACAATACTGCTAGGAGTTCTAGCTCCTGCAAACTGTAAGAAATACTTTTTAAAACTTTTCATGTTTTATAAAAGAAATATTCTCGCAGGTAATACTTACTTTGTAAATATGAAATTTATTTTCTTGTTATTTTTTCGTTTTTTCCTTTGTAGTAGCAAAAAATCTTTAAAATAAAACTTTTACATTTTCTATAAAATTATTCTCGATTGTTCTTATTCATTGAAGCAAACATTGTTAAAATTGTAAGAAGAAAAAAATTTCAAATACCACTCCAGTTTCAACTGGAGTAAGAAAAATCTTAATTTATTAATTAATTTACTAACAAATCGGGCGTGGTGTAATAGGGGAGCAATCAATATATGACGCTTGTATTTATTTCAGTGATTTTTTTTTGCTTCTTAATATGATGTGTTAATTTTTTCTTTGCTTCATTGAATTGAAAACTGTAATGGCATGAAATGAAAAGAAAATGGTCTATAATTGGCACTTAATTACAGCGGTTATGACTTGTCCATTGGTAATTAAAAATAATTATCATATTAATACTAATGTAAAAATACATACATATATGTATAAGTACATACACATGTACATAATCTTGCAACGTAATGCAAAATTTTGCAGTCTTTCTTCAATAAATTGTTTATTTTTTTTCCGATTTACAAACCAATTTTAAGTAATCGCACATAACGTGCAATTGGTGGTGCATTTAATCGTTTGCATCTATTTTGTTTGGCTAAAGTTGTTAGATTTGAATTAAATTTAATAGGCCAACAGGTTGTGAATGAAATAAAGCTAATCGAGCAAAGATAAAGTAAAACAGTTGTAGAAGATATAAATTCACACACACACACACACACGCACACTTGGGTGATAAGTCGAATGTGTTATTATATAGCTTTTGCTTTAATTTTTTGCTTAAAAATTAAAGATAAGACCCGATTACGTTGTACATTTGTCAAAGTTAACAACATGTAAAACACGTGGAGGTTAGATTTTTTAAAAAAAATTAAGTGCTTTTGCTGCAGTTATAAATAATAATTTTTTTTAAATTAAATATAATCTGTCATATTAATAGCTGCAGTAAAAACTTAAACTTATTGGCACTGTAGTCCGTTAAATGACTAATGCTAAAATCAATGACAAAGTATTTTAGGCTAAATTTTTTATCAATTAACCTTTTTTCCAGTTTACGATGTACTTTAAAAAGAGCAGCTGTTCAGTTTCTTACATACCTCTTACAGACTTGGACATTTTTTAATGATATGTATGAGTCACAACATTCATTTAATAATAAAAAATATCGTGGAAAAATAAGCCTGAAACTATTGACAGATTATGGTACCTGATTGAAAATAACAAAGCCTTATCCAGTCAAAATTTAGAATGTGTCAGTAAATATCAAAAGTGCCTAAGTCCTTTTCTAATATGAAAACAATGTCATAATCTTGTTACCGGTGACTTTGTATGACCGATGCAGTTTTGAGGACCGTTATAGCTCCTTTTTTTTATTTTCTAGCAGCGTACTGGGCCTAAATATTTTTATAGAGATTTTGTGCCTTTAATTGCCTTTTTTTTGATTTTGTTATAAAAAATATTAATATAAAATTAGCTATTGAAGTGCTTGCATAATTTTTATTCACTCCCGAAAATGTTGGATACTTCTCAAATCGAGATAATGACTCTCAATCCTTGAGGACTTCGTGTATTAATTTTTTCCAAATATTTTCGATTGTCGGAGCATAGTTACAAATTTCTTTCTTTTCTTAATCACCATTTCGTAGGACTCCCTATGATTATTCAAGTTCTAAAAGTCAATATTAGACCAGTAATTCACGATAGATAGTCATATTTTTCTACTTGCAAAAAATAGCATCTTAAGTCTATTGTTTGTTAACTTGGAACATCATTAAAATTACCATTTAGTTTGAATTTAAAGATTATGAGATATCTTTGCGTTTTACTGCAAAAAAACGCTGTGGAAATAGCCAAGTTCATTTCTGTAAATTGCATAAATTCCAAAATTAAAAAAATCCACCCTAACAAATAGCTTTACACCGGTAAATATTTACGCGCATATTCAAACGTTTAGGCGTATTTGCGCACAAATACTCATATGACATTCAAATTCTATAAATTGTAAAATTATTGAAATTGCATGTCAATGATTATTAGCAATTAATTTCCATTATTTTCAAGATTTCGACAAATATATCGTTTTTCTATTTCTATTGGTTCTTGCTGTTGTAGTTGTTGTTACAGCAATAATATTGTCAGTGACATAACGTACATAAATATAACTTAACTTTATATATATATAATTTTTTTTACTTATTTTCATTTGCATTTGCACAATGCATTTGCAATTTGCTTTCAAAATAGAGTGGTTAAGAAATGTGAAAACTAAGATATTAAAAATGCCACAATTCGATCATTCAAATTCATAATATTCACCATACTTTTTAAATTTCTATATCTTACTTGGTTTTGAAAATATTGGACTTAAAAAAATAATCAGTTCAGTTATCTAAACTCTGAAATTTCGAAATATACTTAGCTAGATTTTTTTGTTTGTTATTTTATTTAAATAACGTGGACTAAATTATCAAATTCGTCCCTATCAGAGAACTTGTTGGAACAAGTTAAAATTGATTTTGAAGAGTAAATTTGTATTATTAGTGCTCGAAAATAAATTTTGTAACGAAATGATATAATTTATATTTATTTTGTAAGGTTATTCGATAATTTTGGCGGGTGCAATAAAAAAATAGCGACTTGAAAGAGTATACATATATTGTTAGACCAAGTTGATAAACACAGGGTTCTAAAAACATATGTATATTTCAACTCTGAAATTTTTTTAGTATTTTTTGTAATTGCAATTTTTAAGCTCTATAAAACTCTTAAAAATAAAAAAAACTTTGGAAAATAAAAAACAAAACAGTGTAACTCAGTCTCTAAAGTACAGAACTCTTCAAAATAAATATATATAATATGTAAATATTTTTTACATTGCCAACTTAATTTGCAGGCTGCTCCGCGTATTTTATAACATTCTCCACTGTTTGTCTCCTTATCGTACCTATGTACATAGTTATTTTACATTTTACTGCATAATGAGTTTGCGCAGGTTTAACCCCAAAATAAAAGTGGCGGAATTCAAAATAACATTCTTGAATTTAACATGACTTTAAAAAACTTATAAATATTTAATTTTAAAAAATTGAGTGTATTTGTAGCAAAAATAGAAAAAAGAAGAAAAAAATAAAAACAGAATCAATTCAGAAATAAAAACGGTGTTTGGACGACTAACACAGCTTAAGGTGTTTTTTTAAGGAGGCATTTCATTATATTCATAAAACTTTTTTCTGTTTCATTTTACAATGACTTTTATAGTTTTCCGTTCGCTTTAAACGGGACGCTTGTTTGAATTTTGAAAAACAAAAAAAAAAAAATATATTTAAATATTGTAAGAAAAATTAAGTAAAAATTGTATAATTGGGTAGTAGAGATACAGTGCTTTAATCCAAATTTTTACATAGCAAAAACAAAAAATATTTGTTGAGTATAGAAGTCAAAAATGCATTTTTGTAGTAGACTACAATGTTGACAATTTACATTTGCAAAGAAAGTTTTATAAATTTTAACTTCTTTCATCTAAGTTCTATTTTCTTCAATATATAGTTATTTTTTATTAAATATCTAAAATAATTATATTTTTTATTGTTTACTTTTATTACAGATTGTTGGCACCAAACAACTGCTGGTACGTCCCGCTGGTAACCTCGTTAAGGATCGCACAATTTCTAGCTCATCAGAGACTTCAAATTCGGCATTATCGCCAATATTAAATTCTTGCTCTACGGCAACAACACTCAATGATATCAATAATAGCAATATTAATTTAAGTAACAACAATAACAACAACAACAACAACTTTAAGAATATAAACAACAATATTGACTCCACAACAGCAATAGCTATAATAGCAACAAATACAAATGCTTGTACCAATACAATTAATGGTACAACCAACGTGAGCAATACCAATACAATAATAACAACGCCAACATTAACACCAACACCAACACTAACAATAGTATCAACTACAAATCCAACAACAACATTGTTGGACAGCAACAATCAATTAGAACTTCCGATTGCCGCTGCACAGGCTGCTGGAAAGCCATTCAATGAGGCTATCGAGGAGGTGAGTTCAAAAAAAGTTTTTTAAAAGTTCGAAAATGTTCTTTTTGAAAGTCTTAAGAGGCTAGGGAGTTGCGATTATTTGAATGAATAAATATTTTAGAGATTAAATTGTTATCGCATCCTTCTAAATGACTCGATTCAAATTTTGTTCTTTTAGTTCTAGTTAGTCTTGTAAGTTGTAAGTCTTACGATATGTAGGGCTGATTTGACAGTTGTGCCCCAGGCTCCCAAATGCTAATATTTTTTTTTGTTTTTACTGAGAACTTAAGAATTTTTTAAAGATTTTATGTTTTTTTTTCGCTTATGAAATTGTTTTTTAAATATCTGTAAAAATCCCAATTTTTTCTTCGGACTCTCCAGGTTTTTTTCATTCAAGATTTTTTTCACTTGTGACATTGTTTTTTAATATAGTTTTTTTTTAAGATTCTATTCATCATGACTCAAATAGTTTTCTTTTATCTAATTCAGAATGATCTCTTATATCTTTACCATTTCATAAATCGTTAAATACCCCGTAGATTGGAAAAACAATTATGGTGTTTATTTTACTCTTAAGGTCTGCTACATCAGGAACCACAATATTTGAAATTTTTTTTTACCTTACACTCAACTCAGATAGCGATTGTTTTCTATGTTGTTGATATTGACATGAATATGTATTTTATTCAGTTGCACCTTAATTTCTCTTAAAAAACTTAAGGGTCCATAAGTTAAAAACTAAACTTCATTCTTACCTAAGCCAATTGTTTTAAAAGTCCAACGACTTAAGTCCTATGTGCAGAACGCTACTAGTCATGTCATGTTGTCAAATTCTTTTCAGGTTTTTAAGTGTTTTTTGCCATAGTCAAACATTGTTCTTTTAAACAGTGATAAGTATATACCATACACCAAAAAGCTGTAAATCATTTACTGTCACTTTCTATTTTACACATAACTCAAAATAAAACAGACTACTCTACTTTCATCATGTCTTTTGTTCATGTTTTATTGTTATTTTATCACTGTTATAAATCTCAAAATAAAATGATTTAAAGGTATTAGAGTCCAGCACATGATATGCATATTTCTGAAACAAATTTTGCATTATTTTTATTCTTATATGGTATCAGATCGCTTTCTCAAATAGCTGTACTAAAAACTTTACCCTGTACTGACCAAAGTTCATAGTGGGTGAATAAGGCATATCAAACTGTAGAAAAAACGTCAGTATGCAAAAAAAAAAAGAAAAATTTATATGCAGGAAAAATGTTTTGCTAGACAATTTTATATGTATGTATGTATATAATGGCTCTAGTGCAGGTGTACTCTGAGGATTCTTTCACTCAAAATATATTTAGTTAGGCTTGGCAATCGAACTAAATGTGCTTGTCACTAATCGATTTGCAATTTCAATAAATCGAATAAAATAAAGCACTTCAGATTTTGCAAAACTACAATGAAATAAAAAAAAAAAACGAAATTTTTACTTTGCCAAAAAATTAACTACCATGACTTGTATATATTTGCATTTAAAAAAAATTAAAAGTTATTAAAAAAACATATTAACATTAGAATAGTTTGTTCTTATCAATATGGTTTTCTGTATGAGTGCGAGGCTTAAATGCCTAAATCTCAAAACAAAAAAAAACAATATCATATTTAACTCTGCTTGTAACGTGCAAATGCATATATTTTCAAAGTTATTACCAGCATAGAACATAAAAATTATTTAAAAGTCAAGTGTTACTTTAAAATCAATATTTTCATTCACAAAAAAAGTATTTTTAGAAATTTATGGCAAAGTCTGTGAATAGTTGCAGCGACAACATAAGTTATGATACCAAACAGTTCCAGTTGTCCACTCAAACGAAGTCGATTTTTTTTGTTTATTGACTATCAAAGTAATAATCAAAATCATGGTTTATTTGATGGTATGTTTACCATTTCGAGTTTTCACTCTAAAAAAAATTTCGCAATAGAAATGTGCACTCTTCATATATGCCTTGGTCTTCGACTGGGGTCTACGGTTCTCGTGTTATAGCGCGCGGCGCTCTAATCTTATCAGAGCGATAAGCCAGAGGCTGTCAGAACAAAATGATGAGTGTAAGTTTATAGTGAATTAGGGTTTTTTTTAATACGGCTACCTACTGCAACCATAGCAACAAAAACAATAATAATATCATTTATATTATGTATACAATGTACACAATGCATATAACAACAACAAATATCATACAAAATTCGAGTATCAACAGATTAGAATCATTAAATCGTTGTTATCGTTGAAATTTCTGATATTTGGGTCTTAAAAACTTTCTTGTTAGTGTAGCCAATTTTTGATATTGTTATTTGATTAGCTATTTACAAATAATTTATTACTGTATGTAGGATTTTGAAGCTTAAAATTTAATTGTATACAATAAACTAATTAGAGGGTATAACATTTTAATTAAAAAAAAAAAAACGCTCTATGCATTTAAAAAGCTTCTTTAAAACTATTGCTGGAATTTAAGGTATTTAATTGAGGAAATGTTAAACAGAAATGTAGTCTTTTACTAACGAACTTAATGAAGAAATGGAAAAAGAAGAAAATATTCTTTATATATATATGCAAAATATCAAATAAGTAAATATTAATATGCAGGGTATCCCAATAATAATTATAAAGTGAAGATAAAGGTCCACGAGGGCTATTTAAATCACATCTATGTGAGCTCAGTGATTCTTTGAATTCGTGAGAAGATAAAGCACACTAGAGAGATTACAACGATAAACGAAAAGTAAACATTCAAATCAAAAATATATATGCGAATACTAAGAATTTTTTTTTCCAGTACTTCAATATAACCTCTAACGTTAAATTCTATAGAATTAAATAAAAATGTGCTAGTGAATTTCAGAAATCAAATACATTAGTTAAATAGCTTAAGTAAAAAAGAGCAAATATTAGAAAAAAAAACAACAAAAAGTAATTACAAACAAAACATTGAATTAAAACTAAAATCATTAAGACGCTTGAAGTAAATGCTAGGGTGCCCTCATAAGTTTCTAGTCATAGACTGCACTTAACCCCTTGGCTTTGACGCTATTAAGTGCTGAATTAATGTCGCATGCGTACTTCAAGTCAGCTTGAAAAGAAGCATTATACGCCGATAGAAAGATTTTTTCAGTAGTGCGGACGTAAGGGTAATATGTACAAGGGCAACCATTGCAAACACCTTTTACATATTGATATATACAGTACTTTTTTAAATTTGAGATACAACAAAAACCCAACGTACGTGTTGCGATGCAGCTTGTGTTTTACTTATTACACCTAAGATTTGCTTTATTTGTACATTTTTGCATATGAAGTTTTTGCATCTTTAAGTTATATCGGTGGATATACGATGGTATATGACAATAACTCTGACTTGCATCCGTTTTGTTTACTGTCAAGTGTTTTTTTTTTATCATTACCGTCATTCGCGCTTAACTCGTCAATATTTACCCAGCAATGCAGTCGATTTCTAATATTTATTTATACAACAAATTAGAAGATTAACAGAAACATTGTTGAAACTTATTGAGCTTATACAGCAGATTGTACGCTTACACTAATCAACATATAAAATATTTTTAGGGGAAATTTGTAATAATTTATTTAATTTTCAAGTTTGTTGTATCGACAGTTTTTATGCTAAGCAAAAAATTAAATTATTGAATTAAAAAATTTATTTTGTCACATCCACAATTTTTAAGTAAAAAGATTTTCAAAGCGCAAGTGAATGCGACATTTCATGTGATCAGTAAAAAAAAATTTTTTTCTGTTGATTTGTGTTTTTGTTGCTAGGACAGTCTGAAATGTTGATATTTGGTAAAGTTATTCATAGAACTGCATTTTAAAGTTGCACTGCGAAAATCTCATTTATGGCAAAATCAATATGGACAAATTAGCTAACATTGTAAATAGACGTTAAATTTGTATGTGGATGCTATATAGACTCTTCTCTAGGTAGGGCATGGGATTTTATATATTTAAACTATACAGGGTTTTCTATTGGTAGAGGTAAATGATGTATTTTCAGATGAATGGAAAAAATGAAATAAAATGACTGAAGAACAATTTCTAAAAATTTTACAAACACAGTTAAGCAAACTTCAGATGTTTTTTTTTAAAGTCTGTTGTATATGGAATAAAAGGTTTCAGAAATAACGTGAACAATTCTTAACTAAACAATGCTTACTTCTGAAAATACATGACCGCATGATTTTCAATTGAGCATAACTAAAAGATATTATTCTTAAAAGAATAATCAATCATAACTAATTGCAAGACAGAAATTTAAGCTTCTATTTCAAAAAATAGAATAGAAGCGGGATCTTAGTGGGCCAGAGAAAGGCCCTGATATTTTTTAATATTTATTTCCAATTATTTTAATGATTCAAATTAATTTCAATCCATTTCGAAGTTATTTGCTCTTCATTAGTAGATAAAATTAATTTTACTAAATATAATTTTTTATACTTTTTAGTTTGATGAATATTTACGCTCTCTGTCACTGCTCGATGTTGACAACTTTAAACTTATAACCGATGGTCAATTACCTTTGCGTCAGTGCCTGCATCGTGAGGCGTGTGCCAAAGACATCGAGTTGCCGTCATATTATAATAGATTTTCTGATCTCCGTAAAGAATTTATGCAGTTTAGATCGGGAGATCTGTCACGTGCTCTGGTACCGATTAAAGATATTAAAAAGATATTACAAATGCCAACTTTACCATTGCCACAATGCATTGGCGAAATGATGAAGGGTAAGTAGAGCAGGAACTGAATATCTGAACTATATTTATTTGATGAAAATTCTTTTGTTTTTGTTTTTTCCAATCAGACTTAAACCTCACCAGCACCGATGATATGGACTTTTATATAAGAGAATCTCGTGATATGGTTACAGTGATTCAAGCCATGCTCAATGGAGGTATGTCAAGGTTGTTTTTCTTCAAAAATACTTTTAGCTAATTGTTTCTCTCTTTTTTTTTGCTCAAGGTCACAATTTTGCAGCTAACGAGATCGTGAACTTAGTTTTAGAACCTGGAATTTGGTAAGTACATCCATACATACTATATACATATCTATTTATTCTGATTATCTTAAATATCATTGTTCAACAAAATTTTACTTAATACAATATACTGTTTGGACCAATTTTTTTCAATTATTTATTTTATTTGTTATATTTAGTTAATTTATTTTATTTATTATTTTTTTTTAAATTTTTTTATATTATAAGATTTTCTTTTTTTGCATAAGAGTGTTGCCCTGTTAAAGTGTAAATATTTTTTTAATGCCACACTTAGTGCTTAATTTTTCAAGCTGAGAAAATATAGTCTACCGAAAAATATTTTGTTCCACTTACATAATAAAATAATAAAATAAAATAAAATCGAAATAATAAAAATACATGAAAAAAAAGGAGAACGTGCTACGAGTATGTGCAAATTAAAAAAAATTGAGATTCAGGTAATTTTTCAAATCTTTTTGAAAGTATGGACGGAAATCAAAATCAGGCTGATCCTTAAAAAGTATGCCTGCTATTTACTAAAAGTAGGTTCCTTAAAGCAATTCAGAACGAAAAAGGTTATGTGAACACGACTTGCTACTGAGTTTGATGGTATAAGTTGTAAGTAGTGCGAGGAAAGCAAAAAATAAAAGCAATACAAATAAGTAGCCAAAATTAAATTATAAATAGCCGTTGTGCTGCAAATGGAATAAAATATTGAGCCTGCTTCTGTCAATGGCAACCTTTGCATGACGGTTTTAGTCAAACCGTACTCACCGTGCTGGGTGAAATACAAAAAAACCAAGTAAAATAACTTTTTGAGTTGACTGTTAAAATTCAATACTTTTATTGCTTTAAGTAATATCTAATAGGACGAAACTGTTAAAATTCTAATTCCAAATTTTTGCTTCCCGTTTTCTACAAGAAAAAAAAAACAAATTTGAAATCTGACCTTACAATTGGAAAGAGCAGCAAGTTTTATTGTAAATTTGTTTATTTGTAGAACTGCTCCCGAAAAGTCCGGTATTTCATTTACTTTAATTCTTCAGAAAAGCCATAATTTGATTACTAAGCCTCATACAAAGTAAATGTGAACGAATTTCAGGGTGTCACAGTTTTTTCTTTGTTCCTTTACATGAGTATGGCACTGTCTCTTTACTTTTATAAAATAACTTGAAACTACCTTTACACATGTGATCACAGTGGTTACAAAACCACGGGCAATATTTACATGCACTTAAGTTTATATGTCGGGTGATGAGAACTTAACATATTTAGCCCTTATGCGTGACTTATGACCTTAACTTAAGTTTTTGTACATCAGAAAACATACTTATATCATTAATTTCAAAAAATAATTTTTGTATGCCAATCCTTAGGATTATCGAATGTAGCACTTTTTAAGCTATATAGCTTTTTCAAATGACAACTTTTCTTTAAAAAAAAAATATAATTCATGTCGTGCGCTCACTCAAGTTTGTTAAACTGATTCCCATTATAAATAGTACGTCCAAATCGATAGATAAAACATATTTCTGTTGCACTTTGAAGTGCCTTACATTCTTAATACAATAGAGAGTACTTTGGTCGATAGAATTAAGAATTTATTTATTTTGTTAAACATTCAAAAAGTTTTTTGAAAGTTAAAAAATTTCAAATAAATTTAAAATTTTTTTCTTCAAAATTTGATGATATTATGGGATATGTGCTTATCACCGAAATACCCTGTATCTTGATAAAGAAGAAAATGCACCTTAGTTTTTCAATATAAACTTATCAGCACTTAAAT
Source organism: Meiosimyza platycephala (assembly GCA_963662105.1). NCBI lineage: Eukaryota > Metazoa > Arthropoda > Insecta > Diptera > Lauxaniidae > Meiosimyza > Meiosimyza platycephala. The sequence continues at coordinate 90,255,669 of OY759211.1, forward strand.
ATATGAGAGCATTTAAAAGACTCAACCCTCGAATTCCACTGTACTCTCACTTTGCTGAGTTTTGTTTATATGAAATATCACTCAGTCAAAAGAACTCATAAAACTCTAACTACACCAATGTAGAGCAACAATCTTAACTTATACAATCTAACTTGAGAACACACCTACACAAATACTTAAGCATAAGTTATAAGAAAATCAACAACGAATTCCGAAAAATAAAATACACAGATTGTACTGAAAACAAACAGAAAACTGTCTCAGTTCATTCACAACCGAGTTACGTTACGAACAAGCCAACGATCAGCTTGGATCGATCGATTGATCGTTATCGCAGTTTGTTTTTAAAACAAATCTGAACGTTTATTAGTGCGAGAAAAGATTTAAATTATAAAAATATATAAATATTCAATTCAATCGGACTATTGTTATGTAAAAATTTTTTTTTCTTTTAAGTTTTCTCTTATTTTAATTCGGACAAAGTTCCTTACAACGGCAGCATTTTCCTTTGCAGCTACGACACCTCATCATTGTTTTTGATTAAAGCTTGAAAGGTAACACCACAAAGTTAAGCAATACAGTCTGAGCGCCTGTCCGTCGGAGTCAGTTTCTCAGTCAGCTATTTCTATGTTTCGTCGTATGTGTTTTTGCAGTTGGTCAGCAAAAATTAGTGGCACTTGAAAATGAACGTGCCATTATGCTGATATTTGATTTGATATATTGAACCAGCAGTAATGCTCAATATATAACATTATCTCTTTTTCATTCTATAAAATTGTTAAAATATATTTTAATCGAATATTTCATTAAAAACATGCTAGTGATATTGGATGAATGGTATTTTTGAAATGAAACATACATTTACAAACAATTTTAAATTTTATTTTTTTATATTTTAGCTCAATTGACGACGAAATTGACGGTAACTGTATCGTACGTGCTCGTGGCTTACCCTGGCAGAGCAGCGATCAAGATATAGCCAAATTCTTTCGTGGTCTTAACGTTGCTAAGTAAGTACTATTGAAGAAGTAACCTTAAACATTCTAACTGTGTGAATTAAACTTAGCTTGATTCGAAAGGAGCTTGAGTGCAAAATCTTCAAAATTATTGATCAATAGCTAATATTCTACACTTTGATTTTTGCATCTCATTGACTTTCATATGGGAACTCTCTACCGATTGCAATATCGATTTTCCTCTTAAGTTTATGATATAAAAATGCTCGAAATTAGTCCCATATTCAACATTCAATTTAAAACTATCTTCAAATTGAATATTTTGCAGTTAACTAATGATAGCATACTGTTTCTAAGGAAGTAAACTTTAATTTTTGATAATGCAAATAGTTTTCTTCATTTCGTTCCTATATACTTTCCTGGTATAAAAAATTGCCATCAAAAATCTTCTTATACTTTTATTAAGTATTTTATAAAAATTATGAAAACTTTTCTTCAGACTTTTTAAAAAAATATTGCCACCTCTCTTACTTAACGAGAAGCGCACACAGTAACGAGAGAATGAACGAAAAGGTCGCGCACGCACTGATAAGAGCATGCCAAAAGGTTACTTAGATAAAGTTTGGTTTTTCTGTTCAATTCTGTTTCTGTTACAAACCTCGCTTGGCTCAATGGCTTTTTTTGTGTTTGTTTACATATGAATTGCATTTTTTATTTAGGCTTCTGCTTTTTATTTGCTTAACCATACTTAACGCTCTCTCTTTTTTTTTATCAATACAGAGGCGGCGTTGCTTTGTGTCTCTCTCCTCTAGGGCGCCGCAACGGTGAGGCGCTTGTACGTTTTATTTCCCAAGAGCATCGCGATATGGCTTTGAAACGTCACAAACATCACATTGGAAATCGTTATATTGAAGTTTATCCCGCTACAGGTGAAGATTTTCTAGCGATTGCCGGTGGTGCTTCGAATGAGGCGCAAGCGTTTCTCTCAAAGGGTGCACAAGTCATAATACGCATGCGTGGATTACCCTACGATTGTACCGCTAAGCAAGTGGTAGTAGATTTTATAAATTAATCTTTTTTCCACATTAATATTATCATTTTGATTTCAGTTGGATTTTTTCACCACTGGAGAAAAGCCTTGTCATGTTCTGGATAGCGTTGAGGGTGTTTTGTTCGTAAAGAAACCAGATGGCCGTGCAACTGGTGATGCTTTTGTGCTCTTCGCTAATGAAGTGGATGCACCAAAAGCTCTTTCACGACATCGAGAGTCTATTGGTCAACGTTATATTGAACTCTTTCGTTCGACAACAGCGGAAGTACAACAGGTTTTAAACAGATCCATGGATCCGAAAACTTATGAACCAAATCATCAGCCGCCGTTGATAGCACAGCTTCCCACAGTGCAGTTGTCATTGTTGCCGCAGGTAAAATTACATTGATTTTTATGTTAACTTCACAAAGTGAAACAGTGACCTAACCAAAAATATTTAAGAACTTCATGTTTTGTGGACATAGTAGAAACATCTTCATACTCCTATAAAAATTCGGATTATTCCCATTATGTGGCTTATTCCTAAATATGTATGTCTTAAAAGCTGAAATTTCCATAGACTCAGAATAAAATAGCGTATATCAACATTTTTCCGATCACCTTCATAATTTATTTTATAACTTTTAGTGGAAACAATTATGTTGTAGTTCAGTACATTAAACTTGAATTGATGATTTTATGTATGTTTTTTCCGACCACAAGAAAATGATACGCTGCGCAGTAAAATTTATTTTCATCAAAATGTTTTGAAAAAATATTTTGGCCAACCTATAATATTGTAAAGTATGTATACTTATTTAAGCAATCTAAAAACGAAAAAGAATGGAAGCTATTTTTTTTGGAATTGAAAAACTCTTTCATTATATTGACATTAATATAATTTTTTTCTGTACTTTTAGCATTTAATTACCTCTGGTACAACCAAGAACTGTATACGTCTGCGTGGCCTACCCTATGAGGCTCTGGTAGAGCATATTCTTCATTTTTTGGATGACTTTGCAAAACATATTATCTACCAAGGAGTGCATATGGTCATAAATGCTCAGGTTCGCTTGCATATAATCAGTGAAAGTAAAGTAATGCTAATGCCTTCTTCTTTTTCATCCAAATAGGGTCAACCTAGTGGTGAAGCTTTTATTCAAATGGACTCCGAGGAGTCTGCACGTCTCTGTGCTCAACGAAAACATAATCAGTTCATGGTTTTTGGTAAAAAATATCGCTACATCGAAGTGTTTCAATGCTCAGGTGATGACATGAATATGGTACTCAATGGAGGCCTGCAATCGCCTGTTACACCGCATCATCCACACCTGCCTGGCGCAGGCAAACAGCCATCACTCCTCTCACCGGGTATGTTAGCTCAACCGCCGCCGTCTTCAGCACAAGCGCTAAGCACTCATTCACATGTCCATGCCCATCCACAATCCCTCACCCATTCCCATTCTCCTCATCATTCACATCATGCTTTGCAATCAAATCCTTCTGTTGCGGCTGCTGTTGCCGCATTAGCTCAACATCAGCAACACCCACATATGTCGCTTATGGCTGGCAATTCGCCGCAAATGACTGCAGTTAGCAGTTTGGCGTCGTACTTAACGACAACAACGCCCCCAAGCGTTAGCGCTCACACAACACATCCGTCCCTGGTTGCTGCTCAAAGCAATGCTGCTGCTGCGGCAGTCGCTGCTGCGCAATCGGCTGTACAACAAACACACTTGCAAATGAATTCACCCACAACAGCTGCAACTATTGGCAGTCAACAGACAGTCATGTCATCGTTGCCTTTCAATTTCTCACTGCCGCCACCACAATCATCTGCCGCCGCAAATTCTGCGCTGTTGGCACAGCAGCAGGCACAATTTATAGCGCAGCACAGCTTGTTAGCACGTCAACAGGCTGCTGCTGCTGCTGTAGAGCAGCAGCAACAACAGCAGTTCTATGCTAATTTTATGAATCCTATTTTTATGTCACATTCGGCGGCGGCTGCTGCAGCCGCTGCTATGAATCCGAATGCTGGAATGACTTATGCTGGGAGTCAACATGGCAGTCCAAATGCTGCCGGTGCAGCGGCTCAGCCACAATTTGTGCTTATGCCACGACCCTATTTTCAGCCCTTTCCCATTAGTTATATGCCACAGGGCTATCAATACGCAGGTAGTCCCGGCGCAGCAGCCGCTGCTGCTGCTGCAGCTACCGCAGCTGCAGGTGGCTTGTCCACCGGCGGGAGTACTGGCATGCACAGCGCAGCATCCGCAGGGCTGCAACATTCCATGAAGCGCTCCTATGATAATGCATTCCAGCATCAGGACCCGAATTCAGGGGTGGTATCGGTTGGTGCTGCCAAGCGTGCATTAACCCGCCCACCACCGGGTACTCTGTACTCGTTTTACAATCCAGGAGTTTGAGATTGAATAGAATGGGATGTTTGATAATTAAGGAGGTGAGAGTGAGCCAAACTTAGAAATTCAGACAGATTATTCGCAATGAAATCGTAAAAATTAATATTCAAATCTTATGTTTATTTTAATCAAAAAATCAAAGATTACGATTATCTTTTGAACAAAAAAAAAAAAAAATAAAAAAATAAATAAGTCAATCAATAATTGCGGTTTCTGCTTCAAGTTTTGGTCATGCTACTTTTACTCTTAGTCATGCATCCATTCAAAAAATCAGAAAATATTTCCTCGTACTCTTTAACATATCTCTTAGTATATATTTAATACCAACTTTTTCTAATGGTAACAAATATTGAACTTTCTTTAAAAAAATACATACGTAGTACTTAGTTTACCTAGGTACTACTACTACTTCCAAGCCAGCAATATTATGTCTTTACAGCTTTAACTTTCATTGAAAAACTGTTAACTATATGCTTGGATCATATTTATTTTACTTTGATTAAGTGATAAAAATTTAATTTTAAAGTTAGAACTTCCAAAATTTACACTTTACCACTATTGAAACTTAATATGAGCGGATGTTAAAAGCTTAACATCTAAGCTATTTTAAATTTTTCTTTAGAGCCTAATGCTTAATATCCTTTCTAGAAAATTATATAGCTTAACACTGATCCGACTTTATTCGACAATCGAATCTGCACTTTTGACAAAACTATTTTTTTTTTGAAATTAAAGTTAAATTAAAGATCCAGTTATAAATTTCTACATAATTGTCGAATGAGAATTAAAAAGTTAGATAAAAAGTTGATATATGTATACAAAATGAGCCTTTATATACGTCTTTCTAATTTGGATTAATTAACAACCGAATTAGCTTTTAAATTTTATGATGATCGATTACTCAGGCCCACAATAAATTTTTTTTGTTATGTAGTTTTTTTTGCCAATATGGTATTTCCATGTATTCAAAAACCTGAATTGCAATTCTGATCCCGGATTCCCTTTCAGCCGGAATAAATACATGAAAATGTCATATTTGCATCCAAGCTTCACAACAAAAAAAATTTTTTTTGTTGACCTGCGTTATCATAAAATTTCTATTAAAAATTTTAAATAGATTTATTTTTATATGACATAATTCAATTTGATTGAATTTGAATGAAGGATATACATATATTTAAAATCGTATCTAAAAAGTTAGTCTGAATTTAATGAGCAATATAAAAATTGTCCAACCACACATCACTAAGCTTAACTGGACCTTCTTGCTTAACTCTCTTTCATGCTGCACTTGCAATGCTTTTATTGTTGTTCTGTTGTTGTTGCTAGCGCTTTAAAATTTTATTATTTTTCAAGAATTGATTGCAATACTAGGTGAAACCTGCATCTACTTATGTTCTTACCTTAATTGAAACATTTTGAAATGCAATTCCAAACCTCCTCCCGACTTCTTCATATCCTTTCCTGATGCGCTCTTTTAACATTCATTGGATTCATTTTTAACAAAAAAAAAAAAAACAAAAAAAAACTAAAAAAAATTATTTTAAGTTATTATATTTTAAGCTTATTAATTGTTTATTAATTTTAGAAAATTTTAAATTTTTGTTTGGAAACATATTTTACATACTTAATTAAGGCATAAGTAATCGGTAATCATAAGTGCATATGTACAAGTATATACATATATGCATAGACAAACTACACACACTCGCACATTCATTCAACGTACGTCCAACACACCTAAATAAAACTTTAAAAGCTTTAAAACTTTCTCAAAAGTAACTTAACAAATGAAATTTTTTTACTTAATTAATTTACTTAATCAACTTTAATTTTGTTAAATCTTTTAAACTACATATATATTCTATTATTTTTCCTAACTATATAATTGTTTTATTTTTCATACATTATACATTTATGCTATCGTGGCAACTATTTTTTATTTAACTTAATGGACTTCTGGCGGTCTAATAAGAGCAGCTTAGATTTTTGTGATTGTGTTTTAACCATTCTAAAGTCAATTGAAGTCACTTTATTGGGCTTAAGCTAAAAAAGAAAGACAAAATTAAATTTAAAATTTCTTTGAAAAAAAATTTAAAACTGAACTGAAGAGGCTAACAATATTAATGAAGGGAACCAGAAGCAAATTAAATGATTTAATAAAAAGTGAAAACCATAGGATTTTTTTTAAAAAACTTCTATTGAAGATGTGCAATTTTTTTTACGACTATTATTATATTCAAATTTTTACTAATGTTAAACATTAATAAAACTGAGTACAGAAAAATTTTTTTACATTTACTATGCTTTATGTTCCCTTTGTTATTATTGTAAGGTGTTGGCTTTATATTATATTATATTATATTATATTATATTGAATTTTGGGATTAACTTTTTGTTTTATAAACATATTGCAAAAATTACCTAAACGAAATATTTAAGCATTTATATATTTGGTAATATTATTACTTATATTAGATAATTTTGTTTTGTACAAAATGTGGGGTATCACAATATATCCATATCTTAAATTTATTTTTTTTTTTAATTTTATCATGTTTTTAAATCAAAAGAGAACATGTTTCTTTCTGAAAGCTTTTTGTAAAAAAAAACAATGCGAGTTAAAATCCCTATTATGATGTAGTATTTATTATAAAAATCATTAAATTTTTCTTTTTTGGATCCAAAATGACCGTCATTTAAAATTTTTCGTTAAAAATGACGTACATATCTATTTGTATTAACCATGTTTATTTATTAAATCCACAACATTTGCTAAAATTTCAGTCAAAAAGTATGGTCTTTTCAAGTTTTATTTCTTCTAAAATCAATGTTTAGAAAATGTATATAGTTGCTCAAACAAAAACAGAGTTTTTCGATCAAGAAAACTATTTGGTGAATACTTTACGTTAAGAATAGATGCTTAGATGTGTGTTTTAGATAGAGTAACTGACTGAGGACCTATGTTCAAATTGTAGCAGCATTCAGTTTTTTCTCTGCAATTTTGCTTTAATCAGTTTTTTCGAAGTGGTTATGAAGAGTAAATATTGTACTTAAACATTGCTTAATCAAACCAATACTTAAAACTAAATGTTAAAAAACAAACAAAAAGCCTTCATTAAGAAATAAGAAAGGGTTTACTTAGTCCTTACAAAATGTACAATGTATTGTAATATTATTTTCTTATTTACAAAATATTACATTTTAGTTATGTGTTTTTAAATTTATAGCTAAAATTTATTTTCCTTAGAATTAGTTTTGTGTGTGTGTGTGTGTTTGTAATTGTATATTAAGTACATCTGGGTTTTGGTTTGTTTTTTGCAACATTATCTTCATATTTTGTTTTTTTTTAGATCCATTCATATTAATTCTTCCGTACCGAATTTTAGTTGTTGTTTAGATAAATAGCTATCATATGAAATGAAAAGTTTTTGTTGGCTCTTAACAACTTTTTATTGAAACGTTTACTTTTGTAACGTTGACTGTTTTTTGGTAGTAGTATATCTTATACGTATGTATGTAAACTTACATACACATATATTTTGAGTTTAATTATTATGACACATCATAATAAAACAAACTTATATTTTGGTGATTATTTTAGAATTTCTACAGAAATTGTAGTAAAATCGTAGAAAGAACATGTAATCAGTATCTATTTCAGCTCTGAAGTGTGGGGCCTTAAATTTTATAAATTTTCATATCCGTTTAAACTTTTAGAACCGGTTGATTTTAAGAAATTAATATTAGCCATTTACCAGCCACAATTTTCTTGCAGAAAGTGTTCTAATGCACATTTTTAAATACATTAAATCAGAAAAGTAAAAGTATTATCTCCTTTTTTCATACAGTCACATAAATTAATTTTTGAAAAATTAACGCAAATTCAATGCCATAGCTTGATTGACTTTTTTTTCTATTATAGGAGGGGCATAAATAATATAATATTGGCTTTAAAATTAAAATTCTATTGACATGTTCTGATGTATATCAGCGCCAGTATACTCTCGATAAGCTGAATCCTGATTTCTGAAAAATTCATTTTCGATTCCATTTGAATCGGCATCAAACAATTTATATTTATCTGGTTCGCACTTTTTGTTTGAAGTTTTCTCCTAAGGATCAAAAAACTCTAAGGACAAATTCTTTTTAGGTCCAATGTACACTTCAAAGTGGACCATTAAAACCCATCTAGTGCCAGATGAACACTTTAATTATTATAAGCCTATAAATATATGCCGTCCCATTCGAAAAAATTTATAGTGCAAACTCGAAACTTCTATTTTTGCCCGGCTAAGATGACTCATTTTAGTTTGGATAGCTAATAGAAACAACATTAGCGTGAGATTTGTGTGTGTTAAACTAAGCTGCACATTAGAACCAAAGCGAAAAGTTCCTCATTGAGTCACATTAAAAATGTCAAAATCTCTGCTAACTTTAAGTTTAAACAAGTTTTTTATTGACTTCTTTGAATTCGAAGAATAAGAATATAAACTAAAGACACTGGCACTTAAAGACGCTTGAAACTTTTTGCTCTCTCTCAGCGTAGCTACTTTATAAATGTAATAAATTGAATCGAAGCATATTTGGTTAAGGTTTTGAATACTACGTTTGATTACTATTGTAACGAATTAGTGCTCCTACACATTTTTCGTCTGTGCGATGTCGAAAATCTTTAATTTTTCTTGCTAATTGTTTAATATATATATTTTTTTAATATTTTAAAACAAAATTTTGTTGACCAAAAGAATAAATCAAAGCTCAAATGTATGCAACTTAATATCATTTTCAAAATTACTTGAAAACATACTTGCATATTTTATTAAAATACAACTTCATGCTTATCTTAATAATTATAGTTATACCGTTTTTTATTTTATTTAACAAAAATACATATTTTGATATTACTTTTTTTTAATAAAATTAAAACTTTGCAATAAAAATTAAATACTTAAGAAAACTCGAAAAAACTATTATTAACTCAGCATCAAACTCATTTTCTTGTGCTTTCAAGAGGCTGTCACCTTGTCTTCTCTAGGGTAGAATACTTGAAATTTATTATCGCTGTTGATCCTGTCATGGTCGTCATTCATCGTTCATATCTCTATACATTTTTTCCCCTTTAAATATTTTCATTTTAAAGCATTGAAATTTTTAACAGTGGTGTTGTTTTGGAGTCGTATAACTTTAATTAATACATATGCAATATAGTACATAGGTATATATTTTTTATTTTTACTACACAAATCTGAATGTTTTCGTTAAGTTTCGCTGCGTCCAAATTTAAAGCTGGGTAGTGGTTTGTGATGTAATTCGATATTTCTTTGCAGCAGGTTTTTTTATGTCTTGCCGAGGTCTCATAAATTTGGCACCTTTAACTAAATTATTACTTCTGTGTTTTTAATGATAACTTTATAATAATTTATAGTGCTAGTTAATAGTTTTTTAAGCAAAATTAATTTATGTGCTGCTAATTGTAAGTAAAAGCGGTTTTTATTCTCTGAGCTAAAAATTTTCGTTGAAGGCAGTTTGAATATATTAAAGCATTCAGTTGAAATTCGAATATTAATATGAGTTATTTTAGTTGATATTGTAATGAATAATAAAAAATACATTTATTTTAATAGCTTAATTTTGTAACTATTAATTTAAATTTTGCAATGAATTATAAGTAACGTTTCATAGAAAAAATTTAAAAATATAAAAAACTCAACTGCTTTCAGCGTTTAGCTCGTTGGGTTCTACATGCGAGGTGAATTGTTTGCCTCATAGATATCTATGCCAATTACATATGACAGCATTATGTATACAATATATGCATTTATTACTTTATTCAAATCTAATTCTAAGCTATCACCATCTAATGCATTTTTATTTAATTTAAAAACATTTTTTTATCCAATTGTTTAGTCGTATTTAACTTGGGTTCTACTTTTAGCAGAGCAAAAATGGAGCTTTTTTTACTTTTCAAAAGCCAATCAAATGCAATAACTTGTGGTTCATACTTACTACCTTTATAATATTACCTTTATTTATTAGTTACATAATTATTGTTATTACTGTTGATGTTGTTGTTGTTGTTGTTGCAATTATAATCATCGTCGCGATTTTTATACCTATTTGGTTGGTTACCTCAGCGTTACTCTCAGTTGCATACTTCTTAAAAATGTTGGTGCTTGGAATAAAAAAATTGCAAAAAAAAACTCAAACTGAAATAAAAAAATGTCAAGAACCTTCTTATTCATGGGCGTTGGTCGTTGGTGGTAAATATTTTAAAATATTTTTGTTGTATTAAAAAATCAAACATTATGCAAGTGTCTTAAACGGTGAGTGTTATTTTTACAAATTATTTACACTAATCTTTTATTTAATGCTATTATCTTTTGTCTAGTTATCCTTCAAATCCTAACTCAATCTAACCTTAACAAAAATATCAAATTTTGTCCTGTTTATTTAATAGCAATTAAAAAAAGAAACCTAAAATTTCCTGTTTTTGTCTACATTTCCTGCTTTTTAATAATCGACTATACCTTTAAGTAAAATAAAAACCATAGTGCAATAATTAAAAAAAAATATAAAAAATAAATCAAATAATAATTAAAAATTGGAAAGCGTAAAATATTTAGTAGCGGATAATTTATTTTATATTTTTAAGTTTATTTCAATTTATGTTTATATTACTTTTCAAATGATATTAATATTTAATTTTTCTTCATTTTCTTAGGTGCCTCTGTAATAAGTGGGGCATTTGGTCCATTTGCCGCCTTCGGTCCACCCACGCCAATGTTAGCCTCGCCTCATCGAACAGCGCATCATACACATCATGCACATCCTCATGCGCATCCTCATCCAGCTTTCTATCCGGCACCATTGGTCTATTGGCCATATCCTAGTCCGCCAGTTTCACCAACAACCTACTTTAGTCAGCCTACACATTCACCAACGCATGTCGCAACGAATTTAACGGCGCAGCATCAATCATTGGTGAGTTTCTTTTTTGTTTTAATCATTGCACATAAAATATTAACAAATGAGCATTTAAAAAAGTAACGATAAATATTTTATAGGATGATGATTTTCTCAAAAATAAAAAACGTCTAAAAGTTAAATTTTTTCGGGAAATCTTTATTATCATGAATTTAATTTTTAAAGCTAATTTCTTTCAAATGTTGGCCGTAACTGTGACTTATGTGGTCCATTATGAAGTTTCAGTTTTCGATGACGCATTCGAGCATTTCGATGTCCAAGTAGACTTTAGACTTTATGTAGCCCCAAAAGGAAAAGTCTGGAGGTTTGATATCAGATGATTTAGGTGGCCAATTGATTCCATAAATGCAAGAAATCATGTGAGTTTTGGGTGAATATGAAGTTGAAATTTCAATGAATTTAGTAAATTTCCACCATTTGCATGCGTTTTTCTGGCGTAAGTTATTCATGATGGAATGTTAAAAAATACTGAACAAAAAAAAACAATGACAGTTTGACACGACTCTCGTGTGGTCGGTCATAAGATCCTTACTGTACCACTAAATGAATCACCCGTTTGACACATTAGTGTCGGAGCTAAGTTGAAATGATTTAATTGAAATTTATTCGAATGAGCACACCCAGAAGTGATTTCTATCACTTGTTAGACAGCATTATCGGCAGCACACTATATTGATGTAGTATTAAATTGGCTAAAATCGAATTCAATTGATTTTGTCTAAATCCTCATAATCAGTTACCTAACATATGACACATAAAACTTATTTTTTACACCAGTGAATTGTTGCCCATTTTAATTCGCTTTCAACAGTGTGATAGGATAGCACTTTGAATAACAAATGAAGAGCTTTCTAAAATTTTAAATTGTTTTGGTTTTATGAAGAAAGTCTGGATGAAAAATTGTCACACTTTGTATCTTGTTTGAAAGATTTTTTAATTTAACTAACTATAAAACTTTCTCTTGCATAGTTCCCTGTAGATTTCATACCCGCTGCAGCACCCTCCAATTATGCATCTCAACCATCACCTATGAGCCCACCTAGTATAACGATACCAGCACCAAATAACGGTGGACTTACCTTAACGTCAAGCAAAACTCAAGCACTATCGATGGTGCCACAACCACCAAAGCAATATTCACCGCTATCAGCACCGACCGCGCCTACACAAACAGCATATCATAATAGTAAGATGTCAATTATACAACATCCTATTGCGGCGGCTGCTATAACGCCGATGCCAGCGCACAATAATCAAAGCAATAATATCTATACTCATTACAATGCTACATCATCATTGGCAACGGTAGCTGCGATTGCAACATCCGCTGGCCAAGCTGCAAGTCCAACACAGGCGTTACTTACCATTGATACTTCTTCAACAACATCTACACTTATGACAAAGTGCTTAACTGTTGCGCCGACACAACCGCCACGGTCAACAACACCAATAGCTGCTACTGCTGCTGGCAATTTGGTAGGTGTGGTTGCGGCGGCTACACCAGTGGTAGCTACAAACAGCGTTAGCGGTCAAACGCTGTTACAAAATCAATGTGTTGAATTGTACATTTCTTAGGTGAGAACTATTCACGTTTGTTTTCATATTATTTATGTTGTGTTTAGTGCTAAGTTTCCAACTTATGGAAGAATTAGAGATTTTGAAATTTGAATTTAATAGATACTTTAAAGAAAACGCAAAAAGGCGCTAAAATGTTTTAAATTATCTGTTTTTCGTTTACTCGATTAGTTCGATTTTAAGTTATTTTAAGTTAAGATATCACACAGACTGTTGGTAGTTTTGTGAACAAAATCGTTGCTGTGGGCAAGTAATCGGATTTGTTTCTTCAAAAAGTATAAAAAATATAAACAAAGTTGTTATATGTTCGCACAAATAGTCAGTACTTAACTTAATGCTGCTGCAAAAAGTCACAAAATGTGTGTCTAGATTTTTAGTATTTTTTTAAACAAAAAGTAACCAGTTTTATGTTCTTATGTACTTTCAAATTTTGATAAATACTTGTTTGAATTTCATATAACTTGATTAAAATGAACTAAAAAAATCAATTTTTAATTGTAACGAATTTTATAGTTTGTTCTCTTTGTGGTCCTAAAAATAGAATCTCAACTGAAAAAATGTATAGTGCGTCACTTTTTGTAGAAAATATTTATTATACTTAAGCAATTTTTTTACTCCAGTGCAATTATATATTTCAATACGTATGTCATAAAAAAAATCTTATTTTAATTCGTAATTTTAAAAAAAAATTCTTAATTCTAATGCATAACAAATCAAAAAATTTTCCTAGTCAATAGAAAAATTATTTATATTTAATTTAAATGAATTACAATAACATTAAAACATGTTATTTTGTAACGATAAACTTTAAAACTTAGAAAAATTAATTTAACTTGGGGTAGATCTTTCAATGCTTGGCTAAGTTATAGATGGAAATATTGTTTGAAAGAGAGACAAAAAAATTTGTGCTGCGTCAAAAGTTGAGTTTCAATGATATATGTATATATATAAATGATATATGAATTTCTGATATTTTTAAAAAATTTCTTAAATTTTGATTGAAAATTAAAAAAATCGAATTATTAATTACAATTTTGTTAATACTTACTTAAAACTCAGTTCGGTTTTGTAAGAACAACCAAAAATATTTTTATCTTTCATATAAAATAGCTATGTTCTCAACTGAGCATTGAATAAATGTCCCCCAGTTAAATTAAAATTATAAATAATTTTTAATAGTCAAAATAGCAAATTGAAATTTTTTACGATTTTCATAAGTAAAAGACATTTAAATTTAAGTATTTGTTATTTAAATTATATATTGTTATACTGCATAACGTAACACTTTAAAGATATTATCTATGTTTTTACGTTAATATAAATATTTAATTATATAAAATAAATGTGAAAATATTAAAGAAAACTACTTATAGTTAAAACAATCAATGAATTTTATTAAAATCAGTAAATTTTGGTATGTGTCTGCCTACGTTTGTTACGATAAATAATCAACACTAAGACCAATAATGTTTCAACTTATGTATGTAAATATGTAGCCGAATGTTAAGGTTATAATTTTGTTATTTGAAAAGTGATAAGTCGTTGACATATCAAAAATGTCATCCTCTGCTCATTACCGGGCCACAATTTTTTAGAAGTATGCTTGCACTCTGGAACTCATCTAATAAAATTGTGCGGACTTTAATCAGGTTGAACTAAAATCTAAGCCACGGCAGAACATCAAAATAATAGCATTTGAGTTTCACGTTTTAACTATTTGAAGTATAGACATAAATGATCTAATCTTATTATGTTTCAAATAAAAATGCTACAAGAACTACCCTAACTGAACAATCCATAAAGTAATGACAGCAATAGAAAAAGTTTTATTTTTAATAAAATTTATTTAAAATATAAAAAATTATTCAAATATTAATATAATACATAATATATACACAATCATTTGCTTACAAATAACTCATTATGTTGATAAATGGCGTTACAAACGGACGAAAGTCCCACCGACCCATGTTAAATAGAACGGTCGTTGAGGACCATCATCCGGTCGCACCGTACCATTAAATATTTTCACAGCTTATTTTCATATTCCATTCAAAAACAGAAAAGAAATAAATGAAAACTTAAACATTGAAGAAAAATTTGCAAAATGGCGAAAAAACCATTGACAGCACCTGACGACCAGCATAATTTATCAATCAGTTTTTCTTTTTTCTTCTCGTGTGTCATCAACGATCAGAAATCCATTAGATTTTGAGCGCATCTGTGCTATGAACGATTGCATCATTTGCATCAAGCAGCATTTTTTTCCTCCTATGCAGCAAAAGAGAAAGATTAATAATAAAAATATGACATACAAGTTTTTTTGTTTCATTTTGGAAGGAAATAGATTTTTATTAATTGTTTCGTAAATTTTTAATTATTGAAAGGATTTTAAATATTCGGTAAGTAATAGTTTATGGTAGAAAAGTTTCAATTTAATCGTAAGTAAAAACTCAAGAAGAAACGGTGAGTATAATGGAATTTCGAAATGTTAAGTTAACATAAGCTACGTTGTCACACCATATCAACAAAGTTTGCTGTATCGTTTTTTTGCTTACAGCGCCATCTATTGGCGAGTTATCAAAAGGTAGGTACCTTGCCACAAAATGTCAACAAAATCCGTTGACTTTTTGCTGAGTTATAGTAGTTTGACTATTATACTGAGTTTTCTGAAAGCGCCATCTATCGGTGAGTTAGCAAAGCGTTAATGACGTCACCAAAACCATAAGGCACCTCGTTACAAAATTTCGACGAAATCCGTTGAGTCGTTGCGGAGTTAGAGCAGTATGATTAATACATTTAATTTGTGCACAGCGCCATCTATGGGCGATTTATAAAAGCGCCAATAACGTCACTAGGTCATAAACTACCTTTCCGCAAAATTTCGACGAAATCTGTTAACTCGTTGCTGAATTATAGCGATTTGTATATTTAATTTGTTTATAGCGCCATCTATCGGCGATTTTTCAAAACTTTTAGGACATCATAAGAATCTGCTTCTTCTTACAAAAACTATGACACCACATTTATCAAAATCGGTTCAGTAAAAGCCGAGATATTGCATTCTAAAGATATCCTAGAACCCCAAAATTTTTGCGCTGACTGCGCTGCTCCGCCAAAAGCAGAGCAAGAACTCAAATTCTCATACCAAAAATTTTTCAAAATACCAGGCCACCATGAACCAGCAGCAAGCAAATTTGGTTTTTTGAAAATGTTTGTCACGCAATATCTCAGCTATTACTGGATCGATTTTGACAAATGACGTGTCATACTTTTTGTAAGAAGAAGCAGATTTTTTTGACGTCATTAGTGATTTGATAAACTGCCAATAGATGGCGCTATAAGCTGATTGAGTATTCAAATAACAATAACGCGGCAATGGTTCAAGGGATTTTGATAAATGTGGTGTCGCGGTTTTCGTAGGAAGAAACAGATTTTTATGACGTCATTTGTGTTTCGATAGCTTACCGATAGAGGGCGCTGTAGGCATGTCAATGTACTGATTGTACTAATCGCTATAACTCGGTAACGATTCTACGGATGTTGGTAAATTAGGTGTCATAGATTTTGTAAGAAGAAGTAGATTTTGATAACGTCATTTGAATTCTGATAAACTGCCAATAGATGGCGCTTTAAGGGGGTTAAATCATGAAAACTGCTTAAAGCGCCATCTGGTTATAGTTTTCAAAACTTAAAAGTTTTTCATTTTCTTCCTCAACTCATTTACAATTAAATGGCGTTTTTTTCATTCAAATCGGTCGGTTAGTTTCGGAGTTATTCAAGTTTTTAGGAAACTTCAGCAGCAGGGATAAGTTGTTCTACAGCAGCAAGCAAATTTTGTTTTTTGAATATCTTTGTCATGCAATATCTCGGCTATTACAGAACCGATTTTAACAAATGACGTATCATAATTTTTGTAAGAAGAAGCAGATTTTTTTAACGTTCTTAGTGATTTGATGAACTGCCAATAGATGGCGCTGTAAGCTGATTGAATATTGATATAACTATAACTCAACAATGGTTCAAGGGAATTTGGTAAATGTAGTGTCGTTTTTTTGTAGGAATAAATATATTTTTATGACGTCATTTATGTTTTGATAGCTTCTTGATAGATGGCGCTGTAGGCATGTCAATGTACTGATTGTACTAATCGCTATAACGCAACGATTCAACAGATTTTGACAAATGACGTGTCATAGTTTTTATAAACCGAAGCAGATTTTGATTTCATCATTTGTGTTTTGATAAACTGCCAATAGATGGCGCTTTAGGTGAAGTAAACGCTCTAATCGCTATTACTCGCCAACTATTCATTGCATTTTGTTCATTGTGGTTTCATAATTTTTATAAGAAGAAGTAGATTTTTGTGATGCCATTTGTGTTTTCATAACTTACCAATAGATGGCGCTGTAAGAAAATTCAATGTACTAATCACTATAACTCAGGAACGATTCAACGGATTTTATCCATATGTTTATGTTTATTACTTTTATTAGTTACAAAAACTTTCTGAAAGGGTGCTATCACGCCTTTAAGCAAGAAATATGTTGTTACAATTATACCAATGGTTATTGTATTTGCCTTACGAGTGATCAAAATTGGGCCCTTAAAACATCCTTCTTGACGTAAAAGCAAACGACCATTAGTCTCAAATGTTTGATGCATTTATTGTAATATGTATTTTACTGGGCATTTGGTAAGTAGACAAATAATTTATTGCTATGATTGATTAAAGTCGACCGTAAGATGAATAATGGTAAATTTCTGCCAATGCCTCCAAAGTTAGAATTTAAAGATTTCTGGTGCATATTGTAGGATAATATTTATTTAATATAAAAGAGACCTTCACTGCATGAAGGTGTTACATTTTCAATATCTGAAGAAAAGGAAGATTTTATGGCCTAATTTTTCCTTAAGTTGCTTGGCATCATAATCACATTTTCATGAATTTAACGGCTTACTGTTTGTTGCACCAAGGTCTTTAAATGTTTTCATCACTACAACAATAGAAAATTACCTTAAAAAAGCTATATAAAAATCGTTTATTTGTTTTACTCACCATTAAAGAGATATAAAGTCTAATGCAAAGCAACAAATACTTACAGCCTGCAGTTAAAATTTAAGAAGTCATAAAAGTGACGCCTTAAATTTGCTTTTACTCAGTAAAAACAAAGCAAAGCAGCTGTGTACGACAAACAACGCTAGAATTGCAAGTCCTGCCAGCGTCCTTTAGTAAGTCTTACTGAGGCCAACATACCTTGCACAAATTTTATTCCTGTAGTCATGCTTACCGAAAGAAATCTTTTTGTGCTTTACGCTTTTTTATGTGCTTTCAATTCGCTAAATACCACGTTAGGAGATGCCAAAAGCAGAAGTAATGCTGCCACAAAATAACATTAAACGCAGTAAAATCTTCTTCCGTTTTTCTACTGTAAATTTATTTTTTTTTTTGTGAGAGTTATTCTTTTTTTTTCTGTTTTGTTCATTTTGCATTGTTGGCATACATAGCTACTGCTTGAAAAATTGGTGCATTGCGACTTTTTGCCATTGGCTTTGATGTTGCAGTAAAATAAAATTTTTATATATGAAAAAGTGAAAAAGAGCAGTAGCAATAGTACTGGGAAAATAGTAAAAAAGGAGTGATAGCAAAATAAAATATGTATGTAGTTAAAATACATATAACAGGAAGCAGCAAATAACGTTGTAAAAACTGACAAATCACAAGTGTTAAAGTTAAATGTGTTGAATACAGACACTAATATACATTTGATAGATAATATATATACATATATGTTTGCACGGAAAGAGTGTTAGCTTGAAGTGCCAACAAATTCAGTAAGTGCTTTAGTTATAGGCAACAACTCATCATTTGAGCATTTTCTTAACAGATTTGTTTTTGTATTAATTTATAATAATTTTTTTACAAAGTGTGATAGTGACAAATTTGAAATGGTTTTGAGTGGCGGCTACTAATGAAATTTTCAATTACTTTAAGTTTTCAAAGACTGACCTACCTATTACCTACTAAGACCTACCTTAGATAAAGTTTGAAGTTAAAAAAGTTATGGAATTTTTTGTAAAATTAATTACTTATACGACGTGGTGAACCAAAAATGATTTTCTTTATTAATTATGTTTTATTTGAATAGTACGGCACTATTTTTCATAATATATTTTGCATGTAGAGACACCGATATTTTCATAGCAAAAATAATGTTAAAGTTCTGACTTGTAGTACTTAGAATGCTTTTGATTTACAACCGCTCTTCTAACATTTTAAAAAAGTTTCATTCTTTACATTTTCTATCGTTTTCATCAATTACTGCCAACAAAATTTTAATGCCCCATTCGGTTTGAGTTTTTATGACCCCTTGCATATAACAACATTATTTGTTTTTACCATACAACAGCTATCATGGAACCATAATAGCTGCTGACTTAAGTGCGCACTTCCGATTTGAGCCAAGTTCTTCAATGTTTGCAGTCGCCAAAGGACTTTTTTTTTTGCCGAATCGAGCACCAGATCATACATTAAGATAAAATTCTGAAATACGAAGTGATATGCGCATTATTTGTTTGCCATGCGTTTATTTCTATTTCGATTTTATGGATATTTTTATTTGTTGCTACTGAAGTTCTTGTGGTTGTTGTTGCTTGAAATGCCGCCGTCTTGTTTAAAGGTCAGGTCTTGCGTTATGACCGCAATAAAAAGGTTTTGATTATGGTAGCAGTTGTAAGGGTCAATGTAATGAAATTGTTGTTGCAAACGTTTCGATTACATGTTGATGGAAATCGCAAAAGTCTGGCAAGTGGTATGCAATAAATTTTCACTCGATTTGGGCTGTTGTAAAGTGAAACTTTTTACATCAATGCAATGATCTTAGACGTTTGGAAAGCGTTTATTGGAAGAGATTTTTATGGCAAATGCAATTTGTTTGCATTCGCTGTTAACATTTTCAAAATAAATTTATTGCTGTTGACTTTCAGTGTTCTATTTGTGCGTTGAGCTGTTTAAAATTTGATGACTAAGAAAACATACAACTGCGATAAATGTTAAAACGTTGGGAAGCCTTGTAAAAATACGTTCTTAAGGAGATATCAGACTCGGTTGAACTTTATCAACTATATTTTCATAAGATTTCTATCCTATCTTATATATCATCGCTTAAAAAATAAAAATAAAAAAAATCATAGTATCATGTTGTTTCATTCCTATCTCGATCTTTTCCTTAAGGTTTAATCTATTTTTACATGAAATTTCAACAATGTTGGGTTATTAGTTTAGCTGTGCTGACATTTTTCCTGTAGGGGGCAAAGCTCAATCTAATTTCATATCAAATTTCCTAAAAATCGGTTTGTTAATCTACCTGTGAAACTTCTGGTTAAAGGCGTGGTACCGCCTATTAAAACATATTGGTTCAATCAAAATATGTATCACATTTCCTCACGTATTTTTCTGTTGGAGGAGTTTCATTAGGATCATTAGTATAGTCGTAGAAACCCATTTTCCTATTAGAGGCGTAGTACTTTTTCTCACACAATTACCAAATATGAACGCCTACAACTGTGTTATCAATTTGCTTAAATTTTTGGTCAGCAAAATCACTCATAAATAAATGGAATTTTATTTTTTTTTTAAGTTTATAGGTCACAGCTATTGAAATTTTTCATTGTTAAAAAAAAAAATGTTAAAAATTAAGGACATTAAAGAGCAGAAAAAAGTATTTTAACGTAAACAGACAATGAAAAAGCTTATCACCAACACATTAAGCTGCTGCTAGTAGTAAACGTGATTTCCGTTGAAATTTTTAAAATTTATGACTGTGAAAAAAATCTGCCAAAATAAACAAAAACATAAAGGAAAGAGGAAGAGAAAAAAACAATAACGCAAATAAAACAAAAGAATGGAAACATAAGACAAAAGCTCAATTTTTTCCCAAGCAGCCTGTCGGTTACCAAGTCTTTTTGAGATAGTTGCAACTTAAATGTGTCAGTGTGGGTACCGATACAGTATGGAGGGAATAGGGCGGATTGCAACAGAAGGCAGTAAATTCGGCAGAATTTTTTTACAGTTTTTTGTTTTGTTGTCTTTTGTTTATTTTTTTTTTTTTTGTTAATCAAATATTTTCAAAGGGTTTCATCTTGTGTTTTAGCTGATATTAAGTAAAACAAATTTTTAATTTATTAAAATATTCTCAGTACAAATAAAGCATTTAACTATGTAGTAAACGAAATATGTTAATCATGATCAAAACATAAAGGTTTACACGAACTTTATAATGTTTTCTCCAAGTTTTTGTTATTGAAATATATGAATTTTCGTAACAAATTTTAGCTTGAAATAACGCCTAATATTATGCGGTTTTTTATGGTTACTCATTATTCATTTATTATGTTATTTGGCTTAAATTTTTATTACATACCTACTATAACAATTTCATGGCATTCTATTGAAATAAAAATCAAAATATCTTTTTAACAACTCACGTGCGACTATGATTTTCTTTCGCTGCACTGAAAAAAGCGTATGATTCCTTCAAATAAATGTATTTGGTTAATAATTTGAAAATTTTTTCTTAATATAAATCAATTTTGATAACTATTACAGTGCGCTGAGTTGAAAGTTAAAATGTTATTTATTGAGCTAAACATATTATTATGGGTTGTAAGAGATTTAGTTGTATCAAAAAAAATGTTTAGTAATACTTTTAATAATTAGTTTGACTTAATTTTAATATGTATGTATACAATTTAATTTTCACGGTAAGAAAGGGCACTACTACAAAACCTGTTAACTTATGTTCAAGCAACAATCAATTCGAGTGTTGACCTTACGAAATTCGTAACTTTGCGGCAAAAGAATATTTATACCGCAAAATATACTCATGATTTCGTAACTATTAGCAAGTGAAATATTGCGACAAATAAATATTTGTTTCAAAAAAAATTGGGTTTTGTTATTATTAGCAAGTGAATGTTTTAAAAAGAAAATAATTGTTTGAAACAAAACATTATATATAATTTGTTGAGCCAATATCAAAAATATCACTACCTGATTTTCATTTACAATTCAATCAACTTTTCTGTGTACATAACACATACGCATAATTGTACTGTTATGTATCGTATCTGTAAGATTGATAGCAGCTACGAGCTTGGAGTTAAGCAAATGTTATCTGCAATTTTTATTTCTTATGTATGCGTAGCAGTATCGGTGTCATTATCCGTGTATTTCTATGTGTGAGTAATTTTATTCGGCTTACATCAGTTTTTATGCTTTTTCGCATTAAATACTTATAATAAAAATATTATTATGCTACAAATATTCGATCGTTATTTCTTTCTTTAGCAGCTGATGATGATTTATTATAACACGTTTATGTTTATGCTACGAAATTCTTATCCAATTGTTACTTTGTGCCAGTTATTTATGAATATATAATGGTCATTTTTATAACAAATCTGCCTATAAAAAAAAATGTATGATTCAATCCTAAAATTATTTTCAGTTTGTTCAATTGGCTCAGGTTGTTGAGATGTAGGTGTGCGTTCTAACATGTCAAAAAGTTCATTTTCGCACAATTTCAATTATACCCAGTTGGAATAAAATTATTTAAGGAATTTTCATGCACGAGACTTCCTGAACGTTTTCCAAAACAAATGTTTTTATTTATACAAAGTCCTGAGTTTCACTTTGATTCGTAGACAGTAGCACAATATAAACAAAAAGTTAATAGAAATACTAAAATGCATTTTCAGCACGCACTTATGTGTTTCAAGACTATTCTGACATTTCCTGTGTACATATATATGCCCTCCCCCTCAATGTAATGACCTATGTCTGTACTCATATGCACAGATTTGAGTCTGACGTCCATGCTAATAAAATATTTGTACAGCTAATTTGGCTTGCTTGCTGAGCTAATTAATCAAGCGGCGTTTACGTATTTGTGTGCACAAATCGTTTATGTTATGTGTATACGTAAGTGTGTGCCATATAAAGAGCACTATATTAATATGGTATAAGGCTATATCAACATTACTACACATACCCATACTAATGCAAAACTTTTAAATTTATTTATATTTGCTTTATTTTTGGCCTAAAGTTATTAACTTAATGCAAAAGCTACGAAAAAACAGTGAAACTTTGGCATTAAATAAAACAACTACAACATAACGTAAGTTCTGATTATCTTTGTTAAATTTACCCTCGCCAAGGCAAGTTCATATTTTGGCAATTTTTTTCTCTCGTTTTTCGAATTGGCTGAAAAATATCAAGAATATCAGTAAAATATTTATGTCCACTTTTTACTGTATTTCTTTTTGCTGCACTCCATACAAAGGGGGCCGTTGCGCAAAAAAATATGCAACATTTATTTCAATTGCATTGCTGCAAGCGGCGGCAACAACACTGGCGTCGGGTCTGTAAAATATATGTGCATACAAAAATGTATAAAAACAATCATAAAAGAAGTAGCAATGAAACCAATGAAAATTTATTGTGCGGAATTTATGGCAATCATTTTTTGTAGGATAAGTCATAAAATGAAAGAAATGCGAAAAAAAATCAAATGGGGGAAAAAGTGCGAAAGTACAAGAAAAAGTAACATAAAAATCAGTCACAGAAAGACGAAAAAAAAAATGCAGCATCAAGAATCTTGTAAGGTAAAAAAAAGTTTTACAATTTAAGCCAAATTTAAGTAAAATTTTGCTTCTTCAAGTCTTGTTGTTTTTAGGAAATATGCTAAGTTTGAAAACTAGCATAATTGTACAATTGAGTTTTTGGAAGAAAAGACAAAATCATAAAGGAATTGCAAATGTTTGCTTGTTTTTTGTCAAAATTTATTCAGACTGGTTAAAATAAATGAAATATGTGGATATGTCGATTCATGTGAAAGTTCATAAGATTATACTTCAGTTACGGCCAATATAAAAGTTTAGACGCCATTGTTTTAAAAAGAAGATTTGTAGATCGGCAGAGAAAATGTTTATGCAATTTTTTCGGCATCAATAAGCGTATTTCTACAGCTTAGTATGTTTTTAGCTTAAACAACAGTAGCAGCTCCAATAATCAATTTTGGGATTATCCTATGTGTTAATATTTGAATACTGGTAAAATCATAGGTAACATTAGTTTACAATAAAAATGTACCATTGATGACAGATGATTTTTCATATATATTTTTTTCCGCTGTATTCGGTTAAAAAGATCTTTGAACTAAACCACTCAACATTTCCCAGTTTTTTACTGGTTATTGTGATTTCATCTCAAAACTTTTAAATTTAAATAGTTTAATCTTGGGACTAATGCAGAACAGAACAAAACTTCAATAAATTGAACAGCAGCTTATAAATTTAGAAAATAAATTACAGCATAAATTTCAGAGCGAAAACTTTTCATTTATTACAATTACGAAAAAATTTAAAAAAAAATAAAAATAAATTATAATTTAATGAACTTCTTAACACTTTACTTGCATATTTTCATCTGTGGTTAATTCAAAGCCTTCCATCAAATCTTTTAGTAACTGCTAGTAACAACGTAAGTTTATAACAACCCACAGAGTCCATTAAGAGCGTCCCTCGAATAAATATCGATGCCACTTTAATTTTACTCTACACCTAAGAGACCTAACCCTATGTCTGTATGTGCGAGTTGATAGTGGAGAATTCTGTCCTCGCAGTGGCATTGGTGTCGCTGTTGATGTTGATTGCTATAGGCGATGACAAAAAGTGATGCTAATAGTTTAAGCAGTCAAGTGTACTCTTTGTATTTTGCTAAAAGCATTACACTATGCTACTTAACCACAGCAGCCCTCCTAGCCACCTTTTAAAACACAATCTCATGCTTAAGCTTTCACTTAGCTGTCATGCTCATCATTTGTAATGCGATGTCAAAGTTTGTTTCCGTTTCCGTTTGTAGTACAAGCAGCAGCAGCAACAGCAGTAGCATGCGTCATAGTGTCTTTAAGCACAATTTTAAGCTGCTTTAGCTGTTGATTTATACTTCGGCGAGTGGGTTCATATCCAGCCTTACCATGTCTGTCTGACGGACTTGAAAGAAATTTATTATTCACAGCATGAGACATTAAATTGACAGTCGTCATCATTTCAAATAATTACGGCGCGTATTTGTTCATGACGGCAGTGCGCGTTGAATGGAAGTTATGGATGAAATTAATTTAATGCCAAAATAGCTGAGTGAGTGTGTGTGAAGACATGACATAAAATTCTGAAACTTATTGAGTGTGCAAGTAACAGTTGGCTGTTTAGTTTTCTTTTTTTTTGTAGTAAAAGTTTTCAGAAATAATTGACGCTGTTTGAGGACAAAAAAACTTATGCGACCAATTGGTAAAAAACGGTAACTAGAATATCTTAACTCAAAAAAAAAAAAAGCGTAGAGTAAGTCTTAGAGGCTATTGGTTGAACTGTGCCTTTACGAATTCGCAAGTAAATAATCCTTAAGATGAAAAAGTAAAAATCTACCCTTGAACATTCAGGTTAAAAGAAGTAAAATAACATTAATAACAGAGCTTAGTTTAAAGCTAGAGCAAGAATTAAGTGTCTCAGAGAAATTTCGGAGAGAATTGAAGCCACTCGCTACTGTTCTTGCACATTAAAAGAGTTTTTTGAAGGCCCTATGAAATAATATTAACACTTAAAAGGAACTCTTCACCGGCATAACACAATGGCAACAATAAAAATGTAGCAACTCATCCAACAAATAGAAGATTTTTGAATATTGAATCATGCTGGTAATAAATATTTAACAAATAAATTCAACGACACGGCGCTTAAAATATAGCACGTCCGCGCTTAAAAGTGTTTGCTGGGAACACTTAAGTAAAAGTTCAACTGACTGTGAGTGCCAAGATTTATGAATGTACGCGTACATATTTCATTTATGGCAGCGTCCATTGAAAACGCATTTAAAATCGAAAAATGTCTTGCGGTTCTGGCATAGAAACTCAGACCAGCACTCAAATATACATGCAGTAAAAACAAAAACAATTGCACATACGCACAAGGACATAGCTTATAATGGCGCATAATTGGCAAGGAATCGAATAGTCGAAGTTGTGTCGAATTTAAATTATGTAATTTTTATTTTATTCACGATTTAATGTGCTCGCATATGACGCAAGTGCTGTAACAACATATGGCAATAAAATTTTTTCGAAGGGAGCATATGACGCTATGCTTTATCTTGTTAGTGGCACAATTGTATGAAATTCACATTTAGCAGTTCTTGAAAGTTTCGAAAATGCGTCCACATTGTTTTTGAACTTAAGTAGAAATATTGCACTTAGACTTAAATAAAATAAACAAAAAACTTGCGAAGAGTTAAAATTGTAGCTGTCTTTATCATTTGTACCGATTAAGTTCGTGAGCTCTTAGTTCAAATTGCAAAGTTTCGGTAGCAGGTTAGCATAAACGGTCGTTAAGTTTAAGGCGAATTTTTATATTGAACTCCTTGAAAAAATTAAAATTAATTGCAGCAGGATTCTTATAAGTGACCTTCTGGTGTCAAAGTCTTACAAATTATTTATTTATTTGGGCTAAGTGTAATTATAAGCAATTATTTGGAGATCGTTCAAAAAATGTAGTGATCATATGATTCGAAAGGAACAATAAATGAAACATCGCAAGCGATCTATTTTCCCGTTCGGTGAGTACATTTATTTTTATTATATTTCCATTTTTAAAATATTTCGCACACTGTGCTTTATTCATTGTTTAAATTTTTATTGCACCTAAAAACAGTTAACGTTTGCGCTTCTACAAATGTGTGCATGTGATTGAGCTTATGTGTACACTTAATTTGTGGTTATGTTATGAAATATAAATAATAAAACAGTAAAAAGAAAAATAAATAAAAAAGAACATAAATCAAATGATTGTTAATTTTTTTATGTTAAGCCACAAATAAAATACACGCAACTACATAATAAATGTGAATGTGAGTGAAACTATTAACTTTTCTCAAATGTAATAGTTTGTAAATAAAGATTCATCAATGAATCCTCATCAATGCTGCCAAATATAAATATTGAGAGTTTCTCAGAGTTTTGTAGATTTAATATAAAACTAACGAATAATGTAAAAGGAGTTCCGTTTAATGTATGCAAAAATTTGAAGTAGAAGTTTTGATGAGGTCGTTTCTGATTCCTCAAGAAAGATTTAAGTTTTTTCAATCGTGTTTTTTTTTAATTTTGGTGGCTAACGAAATATTTTAAAAAATGTAATAATCTAACAGTAAAAATGTTTGCTGGGTACTAGCAAAATAACTAACTACACATGCATCAACACGCCCCAAACTATGCAATGATTTAATTGTTGCGGAGAAAAAAGGTCAGGAATATTCAAACTATCAAGAGTGCGAAAAGAACAATGCAATAAATAAACTATTTAACTAAATGTTGATTTATTATTTGACACAGGGACTTCTGTTCTTTTTTTGTTCTGTGTTTTTGAATTTATTTGCATTTTTTTCTCGTTATTTGTGTTACGCCGGCCATGACAGCTGCCTTTGTTTTTCTATTTTTTGTGCTTTAAATTAGTTGTTTGTTGTATGTATAAATATATTAAAATAAACATATAGTACATTAAATTGCAAACAAACAAAAGCTTTAAATATTTTATGTATTTAAGTTTTTCATGGTTATGGTTTATGCTTACGTTAAGCGGACAGATGTCCAATTGGAAATATAATTTAATTAAAATAAAGGTAATATTACGTAGCCTTACTTTTAAGACAAACGTAGCTTATCTACAAGGGTTTTAATGTTCTGAAGTTGAATTTGAATTACAAAATTTGGTATGACAGCCGAACATTTTATAAATCATATAAAATCAATTGAGGTTGGGCAATTCAAATATTAAAAAAAAAACAGTCTGACATGGCAGGATTTGGAATCTAAGATCAAAAATCAAAAAACAGTTTATGAATACTTTATTCCGCGGGAAGGTGAATTATAGTATCAATGTGCTAGAACCCTTATCGGCTTATTTATTTTCTATCCATTTCTTATACGTTTTTTTTTTTCTTTTCTTTTCCGTTGTTTTTTCACTCTACATGTCTCGTATATTCCTCATCAATGTATATTTATTTTATGTATATATCGTATATTTTCTCATCTGTCTTTTTTTCTTACTACTATTTCCTGCAGTAATTCAATTACTGTTCCAATTTGCAATTGTTCCGCTTTTAGTTTTATTGCCGGTGTTGCTACACTTTACAGTCCATAATTTTATCTACAACATCCGTTTCCTGTTTTCTTGCAACAATAATAGCTACAACAAGCAAACCTTGACAAGGTAACCTTAGTGCCGTACGCACAACAGTTTTCTTTATCTTTTTTGCTCCTCATTTGCCTCAAGTAATGAAATCATTTGCCTCTCTCAATGCTTATTATGTTTCTGACGCACAGGAGCATGGCACTTATTTGTGTGAGTGCATGTGTAGACATGTGCGAAAAATTTTATCCCAACAAACATTTTTAGTCGCGAAAAATGCAATCAAATAACTTTATAGATAAGTCGCCAAATAATCGCACGGATGATTCAAAATCAATTAATGTGTTGTTATTTATTCTCCAGAAGATTGTTAAAGAGATTACTAGCAATAAATTGATCGTCATAAATGTGAAAGATTTAAACATCTTCCCAATGTTAGCTGGGCTACTGCGTATTCTCACACGTAAATGCGTGTGTAAGTGTGCCTTTGTGCGTACGTGCACTCAAAGCAGTAATTTTATTTATCGTTTATTTGCTATAAAAATTCGCATGCGAATCTTTCCTCTTGCTTTTTGTACGATTTTTGCTTCTTTGTCCATTTGTCTGACTGTCTGTTAGTCTGTCTGATTATATCGTATAAATCATTTTTCTTTTTGCTTGAAAATTCTTTTGCTACTCTTTCTACTTTAATTCAATTCATTTCAAGTACCACATAAAATTTACGCGTGAGGCATAAACTTCAAGGATATGTATGAGCACAGGATGCAGTCTACGTTTTTAGAAGGGAAATTGAAATTAATGATTGGCGCAGCGGTTTTCATTGCTGCTGTTGTTGTTTCTGCCGCTGTTATTATTGCTAGTATAAATTGTATACGCTACCAAGATATGCACATGTATGGGTATGTTATTCAACACATTTTGTGCTATGGTTGATGAAAGGTGACACTTGTAAAGATCACTTTTGGGGAACGCTTCTTAAAACTTGGGATAAGAAAGTTAACAAAATTACATTAATGCTCAGAGCGAAGGACAACGACATAAAAGCCTCAATCAATCTTAAAATATCAATATGATAAGATTTTTCAAGAGACTTCGACACAAAATTTATGTGAATATTTTAAATGAGATGTTAAGCTTGTTATTTACATTTTCTAGAAAATAGCACTAACATTGCACTTTTCATGTATTTTAAATTTATTGCAGCAACTTATAGCAATGATATTTTGTAGAAAGTTCTAATATATAAGTATATCCAATTTTACATTTCATTGTGACACTTTTGTCACCATTATTAGTATCTTTGCAGTTATTGACAATAGTAGCAAAAAATGGGTTAACTACTTCAGCAATCACTCAGTGATTGCCGCAAAATAAAAGAAAAAAAAGAGATGAATAAAAATGTGATTGAAAATGGAAATGAAAATAAATTTTTTATGCTGTCAACGATGCGTGAGCAGAAATCAAATCAAAATCACATATAAAAATGTTGACAGAACGTCCACAAAGTACCAAAAAAGTAGTAAATCCTTTACTTAGTTTTCTATCTGACGCAAAAAGAGCAAATGCGAAAAATAACACAAGCCCGCCCATTTGCTTGTAGGCACGTAACACAAAGTACCCTTTTTATTCAATACCTCTTTTTGGCTACTTACATGAATGGTCCTTTTTTGGTTCTGCTTGTATTTTTCTTTTTCCTGCTTTCGTTTTATTGATGATGTTCGCATTGCTGATTATAGTTGATTTTTATAGATGGTTTGAAGGCACATCATGCAGACTAAATTTCAGTGACTTGCCATTTGATCGATTTAACTATATGACTGTGTCTGTCTGCATGTGCGTGTTGGTGTGTCCGTGTGTCTATAATGAGGGTTTAAGCATATGTTGCAAATATATTTAATGAACTCTGAGCATACGTTTTACTTCAGGCAGGACATGCAGACATGGATGTTGAATTTAAATTTTGTAAAGGCAGCAGAACATCAGTCATTTAAAGAAAATCTGAAAAAAAAGAAATATATTGAAGACTTAAAGAGGTCAATTTGAGAAAATCATGTGTATTTGTGATGAGCTAATAAGGCTCGTAGAAAAATTGGTTCGCAATTTGCTGTCACTTAACAGCTTTTGGATGGTAAATAACTAATGAGAGCAGTCAATAGGACATTAAAAATTTAAGTCTTAGTTAAAGTTCTTTAACTGAGGTGCATATAAATTCTACATAAAAGTGGAAACTTTGTCAACATTTTTAAACGATCAGGTTATTTGAAATCTTATATATTTTTAATATTTATTTTTAGTTTTTTTTTATATAGAAGCAAACCTCAAATTCATAAAAAAAATGATTTTAATTTCGTTTGTGTATTTTATATTGTAATTTATTTACCCACAACTGATTACTCGCTCAATATGTTGAAACATTTTTCATTAAAGTCAAAATTTATGAGAATTTATGGCGGACAATTTTCGAGTAATATTGTCAACTTTGAAAACGATTTTTTCTTTTATAAGTTAAATAATAAAATAATGTAGCTATACATTCAAGGAAAAGTCTCCTTAAATTATTGTTGTTATATTGTCACAATTTCCATATAACAAATAATTGCAATTAATATTTTCAACATTATTCTGCAGTGCGTATAGGCTTAAGCAGGATATTTAAAATGCAATTTTTTGTTCTTGTTTAAACCGTGTTGCAACGCATAAATAACGTACGTAGAATTCCATTAAATTTGTAACTTTTGCATATACAACAACACAGCAACACAAACACATAAAATTGCAGTCACTTGCACACTTACAACATGTCATAGCATCATACCATGGTGGCATTTCGAAATTTAATATTAAAATGAAGATATTTCCAGCTCATTATCGCCAAACGAAGCGAAAACTTTGCAAAGTTTGCGTCTCTTGCACTGAATTCTATAAATAATAAAAATGTCATGCAATGTCCTGCAGGACGACAGTCGAAAGTTGCGCGCGCTTATCGCATTACATAATTGGCTCTGCTTTACTGTTGTGTACTGTGTGTGTGTGTGTTAACTGATTGCATTGACTTTTACGCAAAATATATTTATAATTTTTAATGAATTGTTTTGTTCTGCTGTTTTCTGTTTTTTGTTTTGTTTGGCTTTTGTTTTATTTCGCTTAAGTTGCATACATTAAAAACGCATTAAATACGCTGCTACGCTGCACAACTGTGTTGGTGTTTGCGAAATTTACTTGCTTGTATTGGTTCATGCTTAAATACTTTGAATGTAAATTTTATGTCACCAGGTTTTTGTTTGCGTAAATTCCAAAGCTTTGTCAACAGCTGCAAGGTTTGCAATTTCGCATGGCAGTAATAAAGTTTTCATTGCATATATTTTAGCGCTACAATACTTTATATTGTTTGTAAATTAGTTTTAAGCATAGGGTGTATTTTTCGTTAAGCAGGCTTTTATTGTTAGTGAAATTTAGAGTTTTTTTCGAAAAATAAATGAAACAGGTGTAAGCTAGGGAATATTTTTCGCGATTTTTTAATGTTTTCTAATATAATTCGAGAATTTTCGGCATTTAGCGATATTTTGATTAATTAGATGATTTTTGATTTTTGTCAACTTTTTAGATGTCTTGTAATATTCTCCGACTTCTGATGACTTTTCGATAATTTATTCGACATTTGTTCACTTTTACCAAGTTTTTCGATACTATTCGAATTTACTCCTTGGTTTTCGATATTGCCTGACAGTGTGGACTTCTCTTGACTTTTGCTATGTTCTTTTAGGATTCAATATTTTCGTCTGGTATAATTTAAACTGTAATCTCTTTAAAAAAAGTTTAAATCAAAAGTTTGTCGTTATCTTCAATCTACCTTAACTCAATGCACAATTTCTTCAAAACTATCAAATATTGTACTTGTTATCAATAGACAGCAAAGTAGACTTAATTGTAGATGATCTACTAAAACTTAAAAATGTTCTTGCGTTAATCTTTCATAGGACAGCCTGACCAAAAAATCCGTTCACATAACGCGTAAATTTATTGTTAAAAACATTTCTTTAAATCATAAGTGAACAAAGTCATAAGTTTTTCTTATCATAAACTAAAAAACTAATAACGAAATTTTCACTTTTCTACTATGCATTTTCTTTGCATGCAAAAACAAGTTAAGAAAGCTTTCATTTTTCCACTTGCTAAGAAAATTATCTGCCTGCAATCTAAAGGCAAACTTGGCCCCAACAGAAAAAACAAATAAGAAAATATTTCAAGAAAAAAACTTTTGTGAACTTCTGCATTGTCTTCACGCCCAGATTATGCAAGCAATTGCGCTGGGTAGTAAAAAAAACGTAGTAGAAAAAACATCAAAATTGAAATCCTTAACGTAATTTCTTATGCAATTAAAAATCATAATAAAAGCAGTGAAAAACAAAACCCAAAATGAAGCAGCAAAAAACTATTCCCATAAACTTTTTAATAAAGACACTATGATAACACACTGACACACACATACTCCTACACAAATAAACACAAAAACTCAAAACTAAATTTTGCAGTGCATAATTTTAGGCACCAATTGCTTAAGCAAAATCAAGTTAAATGCAACTTTATACGCATACTTTGACAAAGAATGCACATAAAAGCAGCAGTTGGAGACGGTGGCAGCATCAGCTGCCAAAAACGATTAGAAACTATTTCTCGCTGCATGTTCTTTGCGGTGCGGTGCCGGGCGGATAGTCAAATTTTAATAATTTTAAAATTAAAGAAAAAGAAATAAGACCTTACTCGGCGTAATTGAAAAAGAAGTGCGAAAATATTTGAACAACTTAATATTCGTAAGGAAATTTGCAAATTGCAGCATGTGTAATGTGTCAGTGCAATTTTGTGAGAATGTCTACACGTCTGTGCATTTGATATGCCCGCACATTTCAGACAACTTTATTAACTAAGGCTATGCGCTCTAGCTAGTATTATAAAGTTTTGCACTTACTTCTTATGTAAGTCTACAACCTAAAGATATGCAACAAAATTTTTGCACTAACATAAAGTTTGCTGTCTTAATTTTCTTTGTAATATTGCTGTAATGTGTATTTGTGAGATCACATACGTATAACTATGGCAGTATATGTGTTGCATATGCAAGAGGTACTATTTTAATAGCTCTAGTAAGAAATGCTTAAATATTCAATATCCAAATATTGCAGTACTAAACAAAGTTTTTACAACCTATTAAAATTACATGTGTAAAAGCCTAAAAATATGCTTTGAAAAAATTCTATGAGCATATGTTTTCCTTCGGTAGTTAGAATCAAAATTAATGTAGCAATAAAAATTAAATATGAAGTCAAAATTAAAAATAGAAGTAAAATAACGTAGAATGAATACAGAATTATGTAGTAGGCATGAAACGCCTCCAAAAAAAATAATGTTATAGAATTCATTTGATGACAGAGCCGCTACATAAATTTTGTTGAAATTTAGTATTTTTATAACTTATTCCTGAGTGAAGATATTTGCCTTTTTATTGGGAGGTGCTACGCACATAACAGGATATTACGTTTTTACTACTAAACTTATGAACCGATTTTGATCAAATTTGGCACAAAGACAGATTAAACCTTGAGGAACGACGTTTGTTGTTTCATGGGCAGTGTTACACCCACTACCGGATAATAAGGAATAGATTTATATAGGGATAGGACAATTTTTTAATTTTTGGAAGAGATGACATTTAATCAGATAGAATCGCACTGAATTCTTTTTTTAGTTCTCGCTATATTGATATTGTAAAATAGTCCCATCTCAGAACTTAATTTTTAAGCAACTATTTACTTCAGAAATCTGCAATTTAATTTCCTTTTTCTTGCAATTTCATGTGTAAGGGTGTTAGCTTTGCTTGCATAATGTTCGTTTTTTCTACTTTTATTGCACAGACAATATCGTCAGTAGTCAGTTGTCAGTTTGCTGCAGTAGAACGGAAATGCAGATGTTGAAAGCAGACTAACACACATATGTACATATGTGTGCATACACATTCAGCCATGTATGTCAGTGTTGCCAACATGAACTTAAACAACTAATCTTGTCGCCTCTTTAACATTTTTTTTTTGCAACATATTTTTTATCATTGTATGAGTTTTTTTTTACTTTCTTCACTGTATTGCTGCAAGTTCAGCAGGAATAAATTTGTTTTTTTTTCATTGTTAAAAATGAGCTCGACGTGATTAACTTTATTACGGGTGCAAAGCTTAGAATTGAAAAAAATTCAGATTTAGTGTCGAAAAAATTGCTGCTTAGAGTCAGAGTTTGAAGTATCGACACATTAAAAATTTAACATAAAGTTCTTAAAACTAAATTCATATTTGAACACGGTGAGACAATTTATTTTAGAGGCAAGTACAAAAAACGCAACTTCTTTTGGTGAATTTCCAAAATTTCTTAATCAACAAGGTAAAGACGGTTAAAAGTCTAACATCAAAAATAGTTTAAACTAGTCTGGAACAGATACTGCTACATACTTACATAATGTGAAGATTATGCCACCTTGTAGATGATTTTCATTCAGCGGAAACCTTTTGTCAAAGTCACTCAAAAAATTTTCTATGTAATTTAATGTAGAGAAAAAAATTTTCCATTATCGTAGCAAAGTATCAACTGAAAATTTTTCAACTCCAGTTGAAAGTGTAAAGGATTATGTGCTGTATAACATGTGTAACACTTGCAAATTACAACATTTTTTTTTTTATCATCAGCGCATTTTTTACTCGCAAGCGCATACTATTCTTTTGATGCAGCATTTTTTGTGTTTTTTGGTGGGCGTATAGCAACATATGCTCAGCATTGGCATGAGTGTAGGTAGGTGTGGCTGCTTGTCTATCTTTTCTACAATGTTAACATATGTATAGTCAACTTTTAGGCGTGCTTTAAAATAAGATTGCACTTGCTTGAGTTTTATGCAGTTAGAGAACTTTCAATTCGTGTTGTTACCGCCTTAATGCTTTATGTTGAGATGGCAATAAGGGCGTTTGCATAAGAAGAGTTTAACTTTAATTTTTTTTCAGTTGGCGACTTTCGTCTGAAAGTACATACTTATTTAAAAATTTCAATATACAACAGGAAATTGACTCAATTTTAAGTATTTTTGTGGTCGCTGATTCTGAATTCGAAAATAAGTTTAAGTTGTGGGAAGTGGGCGTATCATCTATATTTAAAATCTGCGATCTGAGAAGTACATATGATTTCCAGAAAAGTCGGAGTATAAAAAAGTTACAAACTGTGGTACTATGTTACTGTTTAATTTACAGAGTTATGTAGTGGTGCAGATGTAGCAGTACTTCCACAGAATGCAGCATTTTTTTTTCAATTTATTTCAACATCTTCGTATAAAGCTTACAAGTTTGAATTTATTTGAGTTGGTATTTAAATATAAAACGTTTTAGTAACATTGTTTGAGTTGCAACATTTCAAGAAAAGAAAAACAAATTAAATGAATGGCAAGCAAGCACAGCACAGCACAGTTGCTTAGTTGAATATTTGTTGAAGAATTCATTACTTGTTGCAGAAATAAAAATGTTATTGCATACTTAAGTGGGCGTAAGTAGAAAGGCACATTTATATTAGCGGCATGCAATTTCTGTTGGCTATCAAAGTGAAAATAATTTTACTGTACTATATTTTTGTATGGACTTAGGAAAAACTAAGCTTACGTGAAGCTTGGTTACAAAAAATTTTTTTTTTCAAGTTTCAAAGTAGAATAGAAAAAAACTATAATTGTTAATATTTGCCTAGAATAAATGATGCTATTAGTAAACAAATTCTAAAACTTTAGCGTTTTTACATATATGAGCGATTAAAGCAGGCAGAATTTGAATTTTTGTCAATTTTTCTGATTTTTAATTTTATTTAAAAAGTCAGCTGAAACTTTACTGCCCGATTTTAATTTTTAAATATCGTGCAGACAGATAATTGTCTTGAGATAGCGAATTGCGATGTGTTATAGCAAAAAATAAAATATTACCGCAAAAAAAAAAGAAATAAAATTTCATCAATATTATCATCGTAATATTTGTTTTGCAAGATTTTATATCAATTCAACGACATCAACGATATCAGCGACAATTTTTAACAATAACTACTTTTAACCAACTTTTTTCAGTGCTTTCGTTATGATAGGAAATTTCCTGCTCCATCAAGTAGAAACTTCAAGCACAAAGTATTGCAAGTCATAAAATTTTCAGCTTCTTAAGTTTGGACATAAGTTCGGACTTAGTACTTAAAAGTTTATGCGCACTTGCAATAAAAAGTCATTAAAATGCCATAAGATATTTTTAAGATTCTTATTAACGTTCTCGCTTCGTTTGCATTATTTAAGTGTTCAACTTTCATACAGATGCAATAAAGTAAAAGTAACTTTTTCTTATAACTTTGTCTTATCGAAGACAAGAGTAAATAGGTAAAAATATAAAACTAACTTTAGTTTTTAATGCAATTATTCTAAGTAGCACGCACACAAATGCACTTTGAAGTTGCGTGCGTTGTAGGCGACCCCATCAAATGGTTTAGTCAATAACTCGAAAAGTAAGCCACAAGTAGTAAAATATATTATGACCAATATGTATTGTAGAGGAGATGAAACCACATCGATTTCATTGACGAAAATATTTCATACGACAAGATTTGACCCATCTAATGCCGTATTTGTGCAGTGGAAGTATCATAAAAGTTATGTCGAATCATAGTGCAATAATTAATTTATTTAATTTAAATAATGCCAAAAATTATGCTATAGTTATTACTTCTTTTTAAAGTATAATCTTCCTGAAGAGTTATAAATTCATGGCTTGAAAGTTGGAAGGTATGATAATCGTTCAATTGTTAGCTGGGTAAAAATAGTGTGTGCATCAGTGCATAGAATCCTGACATGTTTTTATTGCTTTTTGATGAAGTTTACTTACCAACAAATACGCGCGCTAATTAGTTTTAAGCAGCCAAATACTGAACAGTTTTGAAAACTTAATTTCTTAAAATTTTCGCATGTTGTTTAGTCTTAATATTTTATTTTTTTAATGAAAAAATCCATAGTTGCGCATTTGTCAAGATTTTATAGAAATTGACTCAGCACTTACATATGTACATTGATAATCTTAGACAAATATACAGACATTTCTTAACACATTTAATAAAGATCACTCATACGACATGTTGCATTTAAAAAAATTAGGTGTGTACTACTTTTTTAAAACATGTTATTCTAATATTCTGATATGTGCATTGTCAAAAAAAAAAAACTCAGTTACATATGTATGTATTTACTCACACACACACACACACGCATTTGCATTTACTC
Organism: Meiosimyza platycephala; assembly: GCA_963662105.1. Taxonomy (NCBI): domain Eukaryota; kingdom Metazoa; phylum Arthropoda; class Insecta; order Diptera; family Lauxaniidae; genus Meiosimyza; species Meiosimyza platycephala. Next base: position 90,293,199 of record OY759211.1, read on the forward strand.
AAAGTAAATGTAAACTTTAAGCAGCCTATTTAAAGTCAAAGCTGCATACTTTGCATGATTATGATAAAAAAAATGTGAGAAACATCAAGATAAAAACGCAAATTAAAAAAACGAATATACCCACATAAAGCTTAGAAATGTGAATACAAAAAAAAAGTGGAATAATATTTCTTTTTTCGGCTACATTGATATGTAAATTTGGCGGCATAATTTAATTTGTATTGCGCCTGGAACGCAGACAACGAATGTACAAGTTTTTGAAAATTTGTAAAGACAGTGCGCGACCGGTTCACAGACTCAACGTGTAACATGCAGCTTAACAAAAGCTAAAAGCTGACGTAGTGCTGCTTGTTGGGTGCGCAGTGCCACTAAATTCAAATTTTGAATTTGTAAATTTTTAACATTTTTAAGAAGTGAAAAGTAGCTGCAAGTAACGCGAACGCTGCGAGCAAAAAAAAAAAAAAATTAAAATAAAATAAAGTAAAATCTAAAAGAGCCAAAAAGTTGCTGCTATTGTTCCTTTGCTGGAAGTTGTTTTGAAATGTTTTTTCAAGTTTTGCTTTATAGCATTTCATTGAGTTTTACAACGTTGTTTATTTTTAAAAATTTGTTTTTTGGTACAATTTTACAACATTTTTTTTGCAAAAACTTAAAGCAATTGAAGTATTGCAATATCTCAAAGCACTACATTTTGCTGGTTGTAAAGACTTAACGCGACAATATGAACAACAATATTCTTATAAATAGTTGAAAAATAGAGAAAAGTAAGAATAAAAGCCAAAGATCCTATTACAAAATATGTCAACGTTGAGTCCGGGAAAGCATTTTTAAATGAAAGAGAATACAAATAAAAGTGCAATTTTGGCAATACACACACAGTGGCAGAGAAATGCTAGTTGCCCAAAAAAAAAAAACACTACAAATTGTCAAAAAATAAAAATCTTTTACAAATTTTGGAGTCATGAGCAAAGTTTTGGGTACATCAAAAAATGAGATAAGACCTAATTTTTCATTAATAGTGGAATTCATACTTTAATAAAAATTAAAAAAAAAATTTGAGTTAATTTTTTTCCATTGATACTAAAAAGCTACTGCACTACTGTGCAGCTCGAAAAACACAGCCAGCATGAAAACACAGTTGAAAGAAAATCGACATGAAAACCGGTAAAATACAGGTGAAAAAATGAAAAACGTTCCAAACGAACTTTCGATAAATCACACAGTTGAAGTGATAGCCTTGTATAGAGCCACTGCTGTTGTGGAATGCTTTGCTGCTTCCGTTTCCGGTTGCTTGACTCGTGCTGCGCATTCAATACAATAAACTGATGAAAAGCATATAAAACAACAACAGCAACAATGAAGCGGACTTGTAAAAAAAACTTAAAAAAAACTCAAATACAAAACGTGAACAAAACAGTCAAACAAACACAAATACAACAATTCTAAAAAGAAAAGAAAAAAAAAAAAACATTAAAAAACCATTGAATTGAAAATCAAAGTCGATTAGCAGCCAATTTTCCTTCAAATAAAAATTATGTGCAAATTGCCATTGTTGTTGCTATAATCAGCAATTGATATTGTTGTTGGTTTTTTTTTATCAGCAGCAAATTAACACTTCTCAAAATGTAGCCTTAAAAAATATTTGTCGCCCTTCATCGGTAAATTTCCCATTACAGCAGATTTTGATGAGCAACGACAGCTTTTTTTTTCTATTAGTAGGTAATACAAGCATTCAATAAAAATAAAAAGAAAAAACTAATCCATGTGAAACTGATAAGCAGAAATAAATAAAAAATGTCAGTCTATAAACCTGCCGCCCTCAAATAAACCTGCTGCTCGAGGCTACAGCTTATTGATCCTATATCTAATTCCGCCACTGATACTTCTCATGATGACAGCAGCCGCAGCGCAATAAAATATAAAAATTTTAACACTGCACTGCCTAAAGCATTACAATTATGTGGTTGTTCAGCTGAAATTTTAAAATTATATGTTTGCACACCTAAATATACTTAGTTCGCTGGTACTCAGCATGTCGCTGTATTCCGCAACAATGCGTACAATCAAGAAGGTTGCTGCTTTTCTAAATTATTTGAGATCCTATATAAAATATAAATACAAACTGGTACATTTTATCCTTTGAAAAACCTTTAAATAACTTGTAGATTCTTTATTTTTACTTTAACTTTATGGTTGTTATAGTAATCAGCGCTGGCAGAAACTCAAGCTTCAACAGCACTAACAATACTATTAGAGATTTTATCCGCTAGCACTAAAAAATTTTGTGAAATCTTAATCGCAATATTTCTTTTTTGAAATATTTAATGGAGTTCGTAAAATAATTTAGTGGAAGTCGAAAAGTTTAAATTTTTTATAATAAAAATATCATGATAGAAAAATGTTAAAAAATAATAAAAAAAACACAGTAACAAAAGAAAATTCGATTCAGCTAATTAAAAATAAATAAAAAATCATACAGCGTTCATTAATAGCTTAAAATATTTTTTTTTTAAGTAAACACTTTAGGGGATAATCCTCTGAATGCGTGTCGCGTTCGCTTTGAAAGTGAAGACAGAAATGTGGAATGTGTCTTTTTATAAAAGTAGATACATGCTATTTTAATATTCTAGTGAAACGATGAGATAAATAGTGGTCTGAAGCAATTGTTACGTCTTCGAATTTTGTTAAAATTATGTACAGATAAATGATAAATCGTTACATTATGCTATGTTATTAGTACCCAGAAAAATCCATCTCAAATATGATAAAAGCGTTTCAATTTATTTTCTTATTGAAGAATGAAGAAGAATGAACGATAGAAGAACTCGCTCAATTTGCATTAAATAATCATAATGACGATTTTCATATCGGTTCAATGAACTTCATAGTACATCCACTTGCAGACAACAGAACCCATTTCTTTCGGTATTGTCTTCCATAAATTGGCCAATAAAATAAATGTACGTTTCTTTTCGCAAGCGCCAAGTTTATGCTTTCAAAATTGCATATTTCAGTCGAAAGATCATCGATTATGAAATCGCTTTTGGATAAGTAAACATGGTAATGTACTATAGGGTGTGCGTTTGAGTGAATTATTGTTAAAAACGGACTATTCAGCATAAATGGCAAGTGCTTGTATGCAACGAATCAAGATATTTAAGCAGGTTGTTTTCAAATAAAACTGACCAAAACTCGTACATAGATGAAATTTGAGCGCAAATGAATAAATTTATGGAGAATGGAAAATAAAAGTTATAACCAGCACCAACATTTTTTGAAAAAGTAATTACATTATCTCACTTTTCGCAACTTTAGATTTAAACTTTCTTGTGAACGCATGCCAACTACATCTATTTCTTACTTTGCGTTTGTACTCGTTTTAGGTCAACTCTGAGTTCATTTTTTGCGGGTATTAATTTCAACTTATGAACATCATAAACCCTCAAAATCACTAAAACCTTTTTTCGTCAACTAAGTGTTAAAACTTACAGAAATAATAAGTGATTTGAATCGAAGTGCTAAGTAGCATGCTGTCAAATGGTAGAATTTCATTGAGTGTCCATTGTTGTAAAATGTTCAAAGTGGCAATTCATTTATTAAATTATTTTGCACGATTTTCTTTTTTGTTAAACTGAATTGAATTGTTAAACCCAAAAATACAAAAGAAATTAGGCGCAAAATTTATCTAACACCAAAGTTAAAAATAAAGCAAAACGAAAAGAAAAGAAAGAAAAAACGATATTCCCTAAATCTTTGAAAGGAATAAGCAAAAAAAAAAAATCAAAGTAGGTACTGCGATTTATTGACTTGAATTTGCCTTGCTCAAAGTTCTTTGCTTCCGCCTTTTCATAAATCAATTTATTATTTATAAAATGCCGTACTTCCGTTGTTCCGTAGGTAACTTTATTTTACTGTTTCCTCCATTTTTGATGTTTTCTGCGCCTAACTAATTGTGCGCTTAACTGTGAGCATCAAAGTAAATTCATATTTAATTTTGTATTTAATGTTGCGTATACGTCCTGCATAGCGCACAGTCTACAAAATATGTGGCGAAACCGAAAAATGCCATAAATTCTGTGGGCAATTTTTACTTAAGGAATTTGACTGAATGTTAAATTTAATGCGAGTTTTTTTAAAAAATTATTCTTATACTCACTTGTTTTTTGACATTATTTTTAAAGAGAATTCTAACAAATTTATTAAAATTTTATTCTTGGTTTTGAGATCTTCAAATAAACTCCAGAAAATATCTTAAGCCTTCATATTAGCATAAACAAATTGTCCGTAGAATTTGAGCTTTCAAAAATTTTTTCAAAAAAATCTAAATAAGTCTGAAAATAAGCCAGAACGTTCTGCTTTTCAATATTTTCTTAAAGAAAAGCTACGAAAAAATTAATTAAACAAAAGCTTTCCATAACATTCAAATCTAGGCGTATTTTTTGAAAATTATTTTTTAATCGTAGACACGCTTAATTCTAAGCACATTATCCTCTTAAATTTTTCAACTTTTTTCGTCAGTTAGTTATGCATGTTATTCCAAATTTCTTTAATTTTCAATAAATCATGAAATTAATTTTCATGTCATTCAATAAAAAAAGCAATCTATTATATGGCTCCTCATAGCCAAATCGATGTTGTAGTGTTTACTTTATGCTAATATCACTCACCACGCTCTGCTATCAAAAGTTATATTGATTACGCGTCAAAGTTTTTCTCTTTTTATCGGAATCAAATTGAAAGCATGTTTGTTTTTTTTCTCCAACTTGACATGTAATGAAATCACGCATATGTCATGTTATTTTGACCTCGCAAAGCAGAATGCAGAGCACAACTTTCTTGGCACATTATAAATTACATTAAAAATTCTAATTGTATGGTATGACACTGCATAGATTTCCCCCAGGCTCCCCTTACTTTGCCCGTACGTAGTAAGCATGAAAAAGTGTAAAATTTTCATTTAAATTTTTAAATATTTTCTTTTTTGCTGCGTTGTTTTTGTAAGCAGAGCTAAAACGATTGATAATAAATTGAAGCTGTCAATATTTTTATATAACTTGTCTGTCATACGTCTAGCACACATGTCAGAGTGCCACAGTGCCAACATGAAAAATAAACACACTCAAATGTGTGAATGTGTGTGTGTGTAAGCTGGAAAATATTATTGCATACATTTTGGTGCCCCTAAATTCTTTTCGGTCATATTTTGGGCGTGTGCAATGCTGTTGACAACTGCAACTTTTGCAAAAAAACAACATGCAATATTTTTTATTCATTTGTTTATTTTGAAACTGTTACACACAATCAGCAGCAATCACTGTGTAATTTGGTAAAAATATGTGCTTTTTTTATGCTTTTCACTTTGAATGACTGATGGATGGATGATCTTATTGTATTGACATAAATGCATTTAAAATCAATGTGATATGAAAAAAGTAATGTTTTATGACGCTTTTTTGATTTATCTAAAACTGACTTATTTATTTAAAATATTGCGTGCATATTATTCTTGCAATATTTTAATGTTTACTTTATTTATTTCCAATGAAATTTTTTGCTTGTTTTATTTGATTTCAATCAATTCCAGATAAATTAAAAGTATTTGCAAATCCTCTTGAAATATTTAAAGATGGAAAGCAGCTTTGTTGAAAGTACAATTCTGTGTAAAAAGTACCTGGAGCCGTTAAATCGCTGTTCAATATCTTAAATTTAAATATTTTTATTTTGCTCGGTAAGAGAAAACAGAATCTCAACACAATGTATGTATATTTCCAGAGTTTTTGAAAAACTATATTTTTGTACAAATTTTTCCAAAATCAGATAATGTAGAAGGTTTAAAAAGGCATTTTGAAGTAGATACGTTTCTTAATGTTTCAGTTTTAAAACGAAAGAAACAGCCAATTGGGCCCAAAGCGATTTGAACTGTAGCGAATGCATTAATATAAAATACATTGTTTCTCAAAAAAATATCTTGTCTTATTTATTCACTTTTTTAATAGTTTTTTTTTATGACATTTGGCAGTCCCATATAATATGTTTTTTTTTTCACAAGCATTTACATAATTTGTGTGGCCTAATTTTTTATTTCAATTATAAAAATATTCCATTGGAAATTTTTAATTCAATTATTTTGTAATGAAAAGTTGCTAGACCACGTTACTTTTTGGCAATTCATTTTTGTGCAATAAATTTGAAATTACAACAGTAGAAAAACAGCATACACACGCACGCACACACTTCTGTATGCATTCCATGCATGAATGCATGGTTGCATGTGTGTGCATGTGTCGGTTTTAGTTGCTTGGCTGCCAACTTAAAACCCCGTTTTTATGCATGAGTTTTTCTTGAAACTCGACAATAAAGGAAAACTTTCTAATTAGTGTGTGTTTGTGGGTATGTGTTGAATCACACACACACACATAAATGTTTTTTTAAACGAAATATTTTAAGGAGTAAGTTTTTATGCTGAGTGTGTCTGCGTATGTATATGTTGGCATACAAATTGTCCTAATTGCATTTATGATAAATTAATTTTTTCTCTCAAGAAAAGTTTTCTCTTTTTTGTTTTTGGAAAAATCAAGAAGAATATTTCAAATTGAAACCATAAACTTTGTTGACTTCGTTAATTTTCTTTCAATTTTGTTTTTTTTTCTTCGTAAAATATGCATGATTTTCTAATAGTAGTTATGTAAATATAAAAAAAAACTTACCATTGTGTTATGCAGCAATGAATGTGTGCGTCATGTGAGGTTAAAAATATAGTCAAACACTGCGTGCACCTAAAAGTATGCAAACAGAATGGTAAACAAATTAATAAAGTTGTTATAGCAGAAAATTTAAAGTGTTTTTTATAATTAAAATATGATGTTAATATACACGGTGGTCTAGAACGGAATAAAAATGTGCCTACGCTATTGAAAGATTCGGCTTGGTAGAATCGTTTCCTGAATCGTTTCTGATAATATAAAAAATCATCGAGAACGAAAAGTTTTATAGAATAAAATCGGAAATATTTTTTTTTCGGCCTTAAAACTGCTGAAAACCTTTTATTTTATTTTTTGTGATTCAACGGCACTTTGATCACAAAACTCAAAATATTTTTTTTTATATTGTATTGTTCACCATTTTTCATGGAAAAATATATCCAAAAAAAATTCATCAGAAGCCGCTGGCATACGTTTCTTACTGCAAAACAAAAAGTCACACGAAAAGACGATATGTTGTTCTACACCATTTAGTTCCTATTCCGAATAATCTCAAAAAGTCGTCTTTGCTAAAAGGGAGTTTTACTAACATTAGGCATTTCGCAAAATGTCACTGCTACAAAAATAAAAAAAAACTGGAAAGTGGCAGACAATGTCATATATGAACATAATTTAAAATCGCGAAAGAGGTAAACTTGCAAGTAATGCTATTCATAACGCAACCAAAAAAGTATGCAATAAACATGTAATTTTATTTTCCTTGTACAAAACCTGACACTGAAGACTAATAGCAACTAAAAGCAAACTTACAACACCCACACCTTGAAGAGCAAAGCTATAAAATAATGATACTAACTCACTTATTAACGAAGCACTTGTCACTCTGCCGTAGCATATACCATTCACCTAAAATTAGACTGCATTGGCTTTTTTTTCTCGGAAAGTGACGCGTAAAGCAAACGACACGTAGAAGCCAAGCTTATTTTCATTTACAATGTGCAGCTTGCAATTGTTAGTTAAGTGCACAAGTACACAAAAATTTTATGGCATACTCTTAGGCGCATTGCAAAAGGGTAAAAGCAATTTATGAGTACTTCAGCAAAAGGAAGAACTAAAACAATAATAAAAAAAAACTACATTAGACTACAAACTGCAATTGCAAATTGGCATAATTTACAATGCATACACATGCAAGGCACGCACATACAGATACACATGCATACAAGCACTTACGTGCACGCAACGCTACAAACATTCAACAAATAAACAGGCAAGCAAATAAAATGCGATTTTGCATTCGACAGCTCGTTCAAGTATTTGCTTTGTGTTAGTTTCGCCTTTTTTTTTAGCTCGTGTCATTGTAGTTTTTCTTTTATATGTCTTGTGTGTGTGTGCGTTGTTGTTGTTTTTGAAGCAGGTGTTTGAGTATGCGAACTGTAAGTAAATGTGTGCATGTGTTTGTTTAAGTTAGTGATTGAATGACTACGAATGTTGACAACATTTCTTCTAATGCTGCACTGCGACGAATTCTTTCCTTGGCCTTTTTTCTTCTTGAAGACAAATAGTGTTATTGTATTCGTTTGTGGGTTAGTTAAGAAATCGGTTTTTTTTAAGCTGAATGTTCAGAGTGTTTAATTTTTTTCAAACTCTTATTAAAAATGTTCAAATAAATTAAGCGAATTTTTTCTGTTTCACATGACGTATGAATAACGTCTAAATAAATAATTTTATTTAACAATTTAGATAAATTCGAGCTTAAATATATTAGCTCCGATGTGATGCAGTGCTCGTAGGTTCTTGTTATTTTCTTAATTTAGAGTTGATGTGTCCACGAAGTTGAGGTACTACAGCTCCCATGTGAAAGTATTAAGTTTTTCAAATAACTGATAACACTATTGGTAACACAATTTGCATACAACACACAACAGCACACGCACACTGCAACCGACACAAATTGGCGAGCAAACAGAGAAACGTACGAGCAGACAACAGCAGCGACAGGCTTGAAATGCAAATGAAGACGACGAAGTCTTCAGAGCAGCAGTTGCTACCGTGGTAAAAGTGTCAATGTTGCTCGTGTATAAAAGTGTCTAATATTCAATGTTGCTATATAGTAAGAGCTGGTGATATTATTTCTTACTGCTGCAGTTGTTGTTGTTGTTGTTGTTGTTGTCGCTGTTGCTGCAGCAACGTGCCATGCATTCTTTGGTATTAACGTTGCATTGCGTTAGTACGCTGCATTCATATCTTTTTTCAACTCAATTACTTAGCAGTCGAGACGTGTAAGGCATTTTGTAGCAGCTTTTTAGGCGCTACTCAATGGCTCACTGCTTTACTGCTGCATACTTGTTCCATTTCATTTTTTTGCATACATTTTTTTTCCCTGCAATCTGTGTGATCCTTGTTACCAAAATGCATGCAAGTTTATTTTTGATGGTTCTCTTTTTATTTTGACGCCTGCTGTATAGCATGAATTGCATGCAAATTGCTGACATGCATTAAGGTGATACACAAAATAAAAACCCATAAAATGGTATTGACATTATTAGAAAAAAAAGTAGCTAGAATTTAAAAAAAAGCTACTAGTAGCAATGACATAAGAAAATTGCATGATAGCGTTGGACTTTTTTTTTGTCTTTTTGTGTCTCTTAGGACAGCAAAACTTGAAGGCAGCAATTTTAAGTCTGTGAAATATTTGCAGTTAAGTAGACATAAAAATGGTAACTTAACGAATTTGGAATGTTTCAATGCTGATGCATGCACTTTGACAATTACTGTTTGATATTTTGTTATTTTTTCTTGACATATTCGTTAGTAATTTGAATTGTCTGTCTCAGACATTTTAGATGTGCCAAGAATTTGACATAATTTTTCCAAGCTGTTATGATGAAAATCTAAACTTAAAAAAAAAAAAATAGAAAAAAATGAAAAAATTCAGCAGGATTGTTGTATTCGTGCAACTTTGGATGGACTGAGGAAATTTAAGGGAGATGAACTTATAACTTTCGTGCGGGTAACTGAAATGAAGCCTAATTTTCTTTTGAACTCAAATCAGAGTTATTACCAGAAGAACAAAAGAACAGTAAGCAAAGTTGTTAAGGTGTGGATATACATTGTAAGATTAAATTCTATAATTCTTCGACGCTTAACTCGAAAACTTACTTAGCTATTCCAGTCAATACACTTCATTTGAAACTTCTGCTTGTTACCAAAATCCAACTAGTGGCAACTTTGCATTGTAAACACATTGTAAACACATTGAAAAGACTTGAATAGCTTAACACTTGCGGCGATTTAATTAACTTGGTATTACGCGCCCTAAAGCATGCTTTCAAAATACTTTAATTGACATTTAAGCCGCCAACAAAATACAAATAAGAAAAGAGCTGAGACAAAAAAAAAACTAAATAAACAAAGTTTCAATGGAGCCAGCGTAAGAACTTTTTCAACAACAACAAAAATAGAGTAGAACGGTTGATACACCCACAAAAAAAAAAATAATATATGAGTAAGAGTCTATAAATTTCCAACTCAATTTCCTTTTCAAATTCACTGAAGCATTCAACTAAAAATAGAGACAGGAAAAAAAAGTTTCATTTTATTTAATTTTATTTCATTCAACTCAGACGGTAATATACAAAAATTTGTATACTCTACACAAACAGCCGCCTATCGTAGTGCACGAATGAACGCCTACATAGTACATACAACAAAAGTGTGCCCCATATCCCAAAGCGATATTTAAATACCCTTTAATTAGAGTTCTTCTCAAGTATTTGTTTAAGTTGTTGTATAGCAATACAGTTGTAGTGGTTGCTGTTGCCATTGCTACTATTATTGCGGTTGTCTGCAACGAATATAGGCAATTCGCAATTGAAGGAAAAGGTCAGTGTAAATGTTTTTCCCTCAATTTTTTTCACGTTTATTTGTTGTGTAAAAACAACAAAAAATATTTTGCTTAGAATAAAAATGTAGCAAATAATCACAAAGAGCTTAGTTATTTTGTTGGAAAGAGTTCAAAGAAAATAGCACTTTATGGAAAAATCGTTACTTTTAAGGAAAAAGGTTTACGTGCAATTTTTTGAGGTATGCAAATGAAAACCGTCGCTTATAAAAGGCATAGTAGAATGTTAATTGAAACTTTTTGTAAAAAAATTTGAAATGAATTTTTATTCAAGAATTAAGTACTAAAAGCTTTCAAGCATTTTTTATTAAAGTCATTCAACATGTTCATGTCGTGCGATTGGTCTTTTATTTTAATGTTTAAAAAACTTCCAATATTATTTTGAATAAAATACAGACAGTGTTTTTTAAATATAGGGGCGGTAGCACACCTACTAAAGAACACAGAATTTTAAGTACCATATCGTGTATCAAAAATTGAATCAAAATATATTCCTGTTAGCGGCGTGGCACTGCCAACTATTGCAAATAAAATTGTATTCTGCTCTGCTCCTCTTCACAAGCTTCATAGAAAATCAAGCGATTATGTTGTGTTATGGGAGTTTAAAATGGATGGAAACGTTTTGTCTTCGCCTACGAGCACATTGGGACATGTTTCATCAGAACCAGTTCGGTAGCTTTCCATACAAGTACAAATTTTAAACAGAAGGTGATGACAGTAAAAAATTTAAGATTAAAGTCTTTTTAATTTCATGCAGTAGTAATTTTTTTTTATTTGGTTTTCCGCAAGTCTAATTTTTAATATCTTAATTAAAACAGCCCCCAAATACCCAACAGGGTTAAAATTGCGTCGGTAAAAAAAATGATTTAAGTTTGTTTTTTGTAAAAAGCTTATTATTAAATTTATTTACTTGCGCAGCGCCTAAAAATATGCTTACATCTGCAGTTTGTTATAAATGACATAAAACAAATGGTGCGCTATTAAATTATGCGTTTTTCTAATTTTACTGTATACTCTGCAGGAAAATAAGAAAACGAACTACGCGACAAGAACGGGGACATATTTTGTCATTTAATGATGTGACAGCAAAGTTGCCAAGAGACATCGTCGCGCCTACAGGACCAGACCACAAAAAGTGAGCGGCAGTACAAGTTGACAAGACTAGTGCAGGGGTAGGGTCCCAATACTCAATGGAAATTAAATAATGTTGCTTAAGTTTTTTCAATTTCAGTTGGCTTTTTTTTTATTTTCTACAGTTGAACATTTTATACGCCTTTGTATATGCAAGGATTCTTTATTTTGCTACGTATCGTAAGTTGGCACTTTTGTGTTCACGTTCTCCTTGGCTTTTTGTCTGATTTATGGCTTTGTTTTTCTCTTGAGGCCATTTATCAGTTAACGCTAAAATACTTCATCCTCTAAACTGCTATATGATTGTATTCGTTCTTGTTCGCATTCTCGTTTTTGTCCTCGTTCTTGTGTATGTCCTTAGAGTGCGGCCGCCGCGTCAAAGTAACTTTTTTATTTGAATTTCTTTTTGTTTTTTTTTGCCTTTTTTGACAAACCAATGAAGTATACAAAATCAACAAAATTATTAGGGTGCACCTTTATTTATGCTTATGGTGTTAATAGAATGAAAAATTTCGGCATTTATTTTTTCTAAAGCTATCTGATTTTTGCGCAAAATTGCATATTCTTCTATGTGTGTAGGTTAAATCATTGAAAAAATAGTTCCAAAAATGATTTTTGTTCGTTTACGTCCTGAGCAATTTCCTTATATCCGTGTTCCTCAATTTTCTTATTTTTGAATCTTCTCGTAAAAATTCTTTCAGAAAAAATGTTTTCAGACACTTTTTTTAATATAATTTTTGAAATTCTTGCTTATTTAAGAATTTTTTAACGTATTTTTAGATACCTTGTCTAGTCTGTTTTTATCGCAAAACAAAATTTTTATATGTAGTTTCTTATGATAAGTGTCACCCTAAAAGCTACTCATGCGAAAGAATGTCGCCGTGTGTTGTCACTCTGTTCTGCAACTACCACCACCACAATGTGTTCATTTTCTGCTGCTTTTATTTGTCTTCTTTCCACACAACTGTGTCTCATTTCAAATATGCTAAATGTTTGCCTACTTTTAGGCTTCAGAAAAATAAAATTCAATGATATTCAACGCTAAATAGTTTTTCAAAGTGAATCAGAGAATGTGGAAAGGGAATAGTGCCAAAGCAACCAACGAGCGTAGAACTGATTTTAAACGGAAATGCGGCCATGGGTTGCAGCATTCAATGCTGTTTATGTTGTATTTGTTTGAGCAGCTTTTCAAGCTTGTTTAGTGTACTGTTCTACTTCTTCTTTTCTGCAGACTATTTTTTGCTTCTATTTTGGAATTGCTACTGCTGCCGAGGGTCCTCATCGCCACTAAGTTATAAATTTAGGCCAAAAACATGAATACTTGAGTTTCGTTTGGTTCATTTGATCATTTGTTCGTATGTTTGCTGCTTTGTTTGCTTGTGTTGTTTGTACGTTCGATTGCTTGTTGTTTGCGAAGTCAAGAGTGCAAATGTTCAATCAATAAATTAGCCAGTTTATTGAAAGGCAGGAAATTTTATTCGAACGATTGTTAGGCGTCCGTCGGAGCGTATTGAGGTCGACAGCGTGTGAGGTCAATTTGGGGCTATTGTTATTCTATTTTATTGCTTTGTATTGTAGTTTTAAATCTATTTAAATAGTTTTAGTTTTTAGAGAGATTTAAAAACCAGACACAAATCAAATCGGAAATTAAGTTTTAAATAGTTTGATAAAACGTTATAAATAAAACATACTCAATGTAAAACGTTTTTCATTTCGGAAATTAAATTTTGATGAATATGGAGTGTTTTTTGTTGACAAAGTTTTTGGTTTTAATTTTATGAATGCGCCATAAAGTATACAATTTTTTTTCAGTAAAAATTAACAAAATCTTGGTTTAATAATTTTGCTTAAACTTTGTTAGAAATCAAAGGCAGTTTACTTTCTACACAAAAAAATTTTAATCAAAGCAAAGCATAAAAGTATGCTACATTTTTCTGCTTAGGTTTATACTAAAATTTAACTTTTATATTTTTAATTCAAATTAAAGCTGCTGCTTGCTGCATACTTACAAATACTCATGTAAATACACATTCATCTATATGCGGAAATACAGTAAAGTAAAAATACAATAAATTTCATGCTCTATGAAACTGAATTTAAAGTTTCATGTATAAAATAGCAATAAACTTTAAAAATATCATCAGATAATTTTTGTTTATGTGCAAAAAAGCAGCTGTTTTTGACACAACCAAATCACATTTTTTTTTTGCATACAGCTGTGTGCGTGTGTGCTTCGGTTTATTTATATGTTTCTGTTTATTTATGCATGTCAATATGTCAAGTTAAATGTCTGCATATAGCACACAATTACACATTTTGATAACAACAGATTGACTTTTAAAGCTGAAAACCAAGTAGGAATTGTTGCTAAAATTTTCATTAGCTATGAATTTGGCAACTACCGTTTTTAGATTTGGCTCAGTATAAAACTTAGATACAATTTTCAAACTTTCAACAGAGTATTTACCGCTCTTTAGAATGAATTGTTTTACTTTAAACTGTTTGCTTATGCATGAGTATTATTAGTCTTTATAAACAAATTTTATACAAAATTTTTCATCACAAAAATATAGTAGAAAATTATTTGAATGTTTTGGAAAATCTGTTCATTGTCCATTTCAAAGGGTAAGTATACCGATCAACTATTCGTTATACCGAAAAAATGTACGATTTCATTTTGTTTCCAGCTGGGTATTTTGCCCATGTTAGCTTTCATAGAATGTCGCTTGTCATATTTAGAAACTCTTTCGTTACTTTTTTTAGTTGACTTTGAAGCCATCAAAGCGCCAACGTATGTCAAAGTTAGAAATAAAAAATACAACAACAACATATAGCGTCAACAAACACAACATCAAAGTCGGTAGAGTACCTTAGAAAAAAAAGTTTTGTTTTAAAATTCGTTTTATAGATATTTTTGTTTTTCATTACTTCTTAGTTGCCCTGATTTTGTTTTTCACTTAAACCTTTTTTTGTTAAAAAAAATGAAAAGTAACAGAAATGTCACTCATGTGCAAACAATTTAATTTTACAAAGGATAAAAAATAAAGCTAAAGAAACAAAAAAAAACAAGTGATGTTGTTTTTTTTTGGAAAAAAGCGTTGCAAGTCGTAGGTAATGGAGTGAAAATAATGAACTTTTTACAGAAAACTCATTTTTCTTAAAAAAAAAAGAAAAGGAATAGCAACATCGTTACTTAAATATTTAAAATAGTAGTGGCAAAAAATTATGGTAACAATTTTTTTTTTGTAAGAAACTTACACGTACATCAGTAATGGCATATTCGGTACATTTGCGTCCTGAAAAATGGTCATCAGCACATTCGGTACATTTGCCGAATTTTTAGCACATTTGGTGAAATTTCAGCATATTTTCAGTACATTTTCGGTACATTTGAACAATTTACAATAATTACTTTTTTTTTAAATTTTTAGAAAAATTTTGTACATTTTAGTAAAATTCGGTGTTCAAGACAGAAATGTACATTCCGCCTCAAAAAAGTATATTTCAAAACTCTATATTCACAAAACCCAAATGTCATCACTGACGTACATACATAGATTTATAATTAAAAAAAAAACCTATGTACGTACATATTTTTTTTTCAACTTTCTTTGATGTACAATTGAAATACCTTTAGGCATTTTTATTTTCATTCCACATTCTTTATATACCACCATGTCTCATTTCAATATCAATAAGCGCTACCATTTTTAATAAAGCTTTAAAATATCTGTACACTGTGCAATTTATGACCAATACTAGGTATAAAGAAAACAATGTAGGGGGTAGCCACGTTGTGTTTGCTCATCATTTATGCCAAATGTAACTGCTTTGCTTACTTTGCTCTATGCCACAAAATCTCGAAACAAAAGCCCTGTTTTTGTATTTATTTTTTTTTTTTTGGCAAAAACCAATAGTAGAAACCGCAGATTTTAGTGTATGCTGCCAAAAAATAATAGCAACAATAACAAAATACAAACAACAACAAAAAAAAACAACAACTGCAGAAACTTAACAAAATACATAACAATGTGCAGTACTCGTACCCACCAACGCAGAAGAGCAGCGGATCTTAACGGCAGGCATACAAAATTCAAATATTTATAACAAATGTATTGATTTTTCTTGATTTAAGGCAAAAACTATGAAAACATATATCAAAAAAGTTAGATTTAGATTAAACATACATTTCTAAATTATCAGTGACTTGTGAGTCGAGTTACAAATACAAAAAAACAGCGGAAAAACAGAGATTTGATTTTGTCGAGTTACGCATTTTGCTACGGTTCTCAACTTAGATATTCATAGGCTCAAAGGTCACTGATGATTCCATTTATAGATAAAATTAAGTAAAAAACTACACTTTCAGCAAACGTTTGTGAAACACTTATGTTATATTTTCGTATGCCATTCATGCATTCGATTCATTTCAATTGAACACCTACGCATATGATTAAAATTCCAGCTGGAATACGCATACCAAAACACACATAAATTTATATAGTTGTGCACAGAAATACACCCTGTACCGTACTTTATGCCATCGAAAAATCTATGTAGTTGTACTTGTATTTATTATTGCTGTATTTTACTATAACGACTAGGTATTTTGTTTGTTGGTATTTGTGGTTGTTGTTTAGCAAAAACAGCAGCTGTAGCTACATGTTACGAGTAGTTGTTGTTGCAGCAATCTTTGTAAGTTTGCCAAAAATTTATATGCAAAGTCAATAATTTAAATAAATTTTTGGTAAATTTATTATTACTGTTGGGAATTTGATGTTGTGAGTGCAAAGTAGAGTTTTGTCGTTATTATTGTGTTGTTGTCTGTTATTGAAAGTATTATCTTTAAATTATAAATATTAATAAATTAAATGAAATTGCTTTTGCTAAAAATACAAAAAAATTAAAAGTACAAAAATAATCAAATTATGGAAAATATTATTAAAACTAAATTAAATTCGCTAAGTGGTATTTGTTGTATATTTTTGCACTTAAAAGTTTTTGATAGATGTTTAAGTAGCAATACTGTAGAGTAAAAACAGTGTATGGATAGCCAAAAAATGGGTAAAAGATTTAAGAGTTGATTTTTGCATAAATATGGAAAGCTGAAAAAATTGGCGTCAACTATTTTTGAATTAATTTTGTTTTAAGTTTTTAAAAGGAATTTTACGATGTGAAAAATGCTTGAACATTTATTGGCTGAATTTAATTTCATATTTAATTTTTGGTGATTTTTTAACAAATCAACTTCAGTCTCACTACTTAATAATACATTTTACAACAGCTTTACATTCAACAATTTTTCAGTAAAAAGTCAAGAGTTTGTTCATACGATGAACATCGTTTAAAACTTTTTAAAACTGCGATAAAAGCCAAAAAAAAGAGCAAAACTCCTACTCATATCAGTTAACAACGTTCGTAGTTGAGCTAGTAAATCTCTACAAAAATCAAAACATGTTCAGAATGAAGAATTTAAAATAAAAGTTTTTTATTTTTTTTTAAAGACTAAAAAAAAACTTTTTATTTAATTTTGTTGGAAGACTTTTAATCCAATTGATTAATACTTAAAAAAGTTTTCCTCAAAAATTAAGGTTTCTCATTAAATATGCCTAAAGTTAATGCTTTAAGTAACACAGAATTTATTTTTTATTTTCCGTTCATTTTCAGCTCATCTCTCCTACACACAGTTTTTTTTTTTTGTGAACATAAATAAATTAACTTGTCTTACAAGTCAAACCAGTAAAGTCCAAATATTGCTATGTAAATATCCTTGCGCATCAAAATCTTAAGTTAAGCAAATTGAAAGGACTTTTTGGGTAAAGGATTAACAGCTATTTTAAACATTACTGGTAACAACAACAAATACAACAACGACTTGAATAATGTTAAGTCATGTTGTTGCAAGGCGTGACTGAAATGACACAGGCATACAATATTTTATTTGACTTGAGCTTTTCCTTTGCATGCACATACATATGCACACATATGTGTGTATACATATGATATTGTAAAATATCCTTGTATTGTATTTTGTTTGTTTGTGGTTGCGTATCGCCTTTTGTTCGTGAGTAAGCTTGGATAAAGATGTTTCTTCATTTGATTTTCAATCCTTTTATTATATGCAAGCAAAGTATCCAAGGAGTTGCTCAGTATTTTTTATTAAATTTTTAGTAGCGTTAAACTTTCAGAAAAAATTAGTCGAAAAAAATTGAAACTAATGAAAATTTAACAAAAAAAAAAAAAAATGGAAATTAGATTTTGCCTACAGTAATAGGAAAAATAGCTCAAAGCAAAAAACGAAATTATGACCATAAAACATTTTAAAGAAAAATTATGTGTACAACGGGAAAATGGAAACAAATTAAAAAAAAAAATTAAAAAGAAAAATTTTAATTTTGCATCTCTGAAAGTTTTTTTATTTTTTGTTACAGTATATTTTTTAAAAGGAGTAAATTTTGGAATTTCAGGCGTTTTCGAAGAATTATAGAAAAATTGATATTATTTTTAACAAAATCACCCCAATTTTGAAAAAAGCTTGAATATTGAATAAGATTTTTGAATTTTTTTTCTTTAAAAATTTTTTCAACACAATTACGGCCTAATACTTGGTATACTTCCTCATTTCTTATTGTCAGTGTTGACTTTGAATAAATTATGATGATGCATTGTACTGTGTGTAACTCTGCAAGGATGAGGTAAAATGACAATATGTTGGTTGTTCGAGTGCTAGTATTTTGGGATGGTTGTCATATTATGACACTCAGTGTCCGTTTAAAGTGGGTGTGGCTAGAATTTACAAGTTTTTGATATAATTAAATATTCATAATTACCTCGTTTAAGCAGCTTGAATTGATATTTATGCTTGCATGCTATACTTTTGTCATTGCAATTGCTTTTGCTGTTCTTGTTGTTGTTGTTGCTGTTGTTATGAAAATCCTTTATTTGGTTTTGCAGCAGGATATTCACAGCATTATCTGACAAAAGCTGAAAAATAAACAGAAAGCGTTGTATTAGCATTTGCATCAGTAATGAGTTTACTGAAAAGATTTTTAAACTTTTCTTTCCTCATTTCTTTGTAGATTTATATTTAAGGGTTTTAAGGGTTGGCACCACAAAAAGTTAAGTTCTAAGTTAATTTTATTTTTTTTTTTGCAAAAGTAACTTTGTTTGTATTTGCCATAAGGTTTTCCAAAATCAATAGAATTCTGTAAAGTCATGATATTTAGCTTTTAATAACAATTTAATCTTACTGTATTAAAAAGTTATCTAGAAAACACTTTTTGGCAATTGTTACCTTGGGGGAAGAAAGTGCTGATACGAAAGTTATTAATTTTTGCAGTGAGTTTTTTGGGCTTTGTATGCTGTAATGCTGCAAAATAGTGCATATATAGAACTGCTAAAGTTTAAACAGATGCTTACTTAAGTAGACTTTATTTCCAAAAGTTTGGTGTAGTATTGAAAAATAGCTTCCACATAAGAAATTTACATAAATTAGGTATTAAAGAATTTTATTTTTGCTATAGTTCACAAGCTTAAATTTCTTTTTTGCAAAAAAAATTTTTTAGTAATGGTTTTTCTTATCAAAATAAGCCAATCAAAAAAGTTTTAAAAATCGTTTAATTTGCATGGAATTACAATCCCCACGGAATAAGTCAGTATGAAAGTTTTTATGTAATCGCTTAATTGCAATGCGTTTTTTATTTGAAATACTTTAATGCTGAATTACATGAAACAAATATCAATAAATTTATAAAATAAAAATTGTAATTTTATCAGGATATCAAATTATTGTATTGTGTATTTCCTGCGGAATTTATTTGTTTTTGCGTCAGTTGTAAAAAAACATATATGAAAATAAACATTTGAGTTGACATTCACTTATAAAAATTATAAGCTACAGTTTCATTAACGCTCTTCTACAACAGAAGCTTGAAAATTTAAAATGGCTTATTTCAGAATGTGTCAATTTTTCGAACGAGAAACCTTTGCGGTGACTAATGATCGTAATAAGCTGCATAAAAATTATATGTCAACGATCACCCTAATATATATATCCTCATCAGACCAGTTTTAATAAATTTGTGTCATATGAGTTTTGAAGCCTGTCCTTTTAATGCATACATATATTAGGACAGCCGCTTAAGTTATTAATTAAGTTATTGCATTTTATATTAATAGCATTATTTAAATAAAAAAAATCGTTCAATTTCATTGAAGAAATAAAATATGTTTTTTTATCTGCTTTTCAATTATAATTTAATTTATTTCATTTTTATTTAATTGGCTTTAATTTAGTAGCAAGAATTTTATATATAAAAACATGTAATTTTTTCTGATAACTAACGCTGAATAAAATTGTTTTTTAATTTTTTTTTGCTGCAGCTTTTTCAGTTGATTTACATTTTTAAATAAAAACAGAATTTAAGACAAAAAAAAAAATTTTTAAATGGCATTGTACTTTCGCTTATTTTTCAATTGCTGATGCGTATTATTTTAGTTGTTATTATAATTTGCATTTAATTAAAAGGCAAAACAAATAACTTTACGACCCATATTTTTTTGTGAGAAAACGATTTAATATTGTTTTGGTATTGATTACAGTTTTTATTTGTTTGTTTCTTTTTCACTATAATTTGCTGTCAACTGTTAATTATTGAAATCAAGTTAAAATATGCCACTTAATGTAATTATAACTGGCGTATTTATTGCATTTGCTGCAAATTATCATAAGTTAACAAAAATGTTGTCTACTTAAAATGCAATAAATACAATTCAATAAAATAAAATAAATTTAATTTTATAGTTCTTTAAAAAATTTTACGATAATTATCGTAATAAGAATTATAATTCTTAAAGTCTGTACTTGCATTTTTTTTATAGAAAAATTTTGAAAAGAAAATAAATCTCAAAATTTTAAGCTTTTTCGCTTCTCAAACGTTTAACTTTTGGGTTCCCAGCCAAATAAATTGCCAACACCATTTACGCCTACATAGCGGTCATATTTCAAGTTAACACCAACGACAGCAGCAGCAGTAACGCAACAAGTTTGTAAGATGCGCCAAAGCAATAAAACAAATCATTTGCTGCTTTGAGATGAAACATCACAAAAACAAATGACATCAGCTGCAGGGCTTAGATGGCTGTTAATATTACGCTTTCGTTGTTTATTTGAAATTAAAAAAAAAAATTACGAAAAATAAAAAATCTGCTTATGAGGACGATTTTAGTTTAAAAATATTTATTGTGAAATTTTTGTGTTTTTTTTTCTGAATGAAAAGTTAAGAATTGTGGTCTTTAAAGCTTTTTCGTGAATTTTTAACTTAGTTTTCGTAATCCATAAGAATAAAAAGTTCTACAGTATGCGGGCTTGCTTTGTTCAAATTTCCATACAATGCACATTCATACATTAAGGGCTTGTGAAAATTTTAATATGAGATATCAACTTTATCAAGGCATTCAAGTTGAACAAAATTTGTGCGTGGTGTATCTACTTGTGTCTTGATTATTTGACTCAGAAAATCTCAAGTATCAAAGAAATTTTTATCTTTATTTACATCTGAATCGAAGTAACTCAAAATGTAAAAGTCTTCTCTTGCACACAAAAGCATAAAGACAGACTGCACCTTTATAAAAAATTAACTTAAGCGCTTGAAGTGAACTTTCAACAATAGGCGTGGCTTATTAAAATCGCACTGGCAAAAAGCTTCAAACTATTACTAATTATTGTGTTTTTATAAAAATTTATTTATAATTTGTTTAGAGCGTAAAAAATTAGCAACTAATCGCATGCTCGAATGTAAAGCCCCTCGATGTCATTGTGAGAAAAGAGAGGTTTTTAGTGCTATTGCGGTAAATTCGCTTTGTAATTGTTTACTTTTGTATTATAATTCCAGCAAATTAGAAAAGCCTATAACTATTATACTTTATACGTTGTTAAACACTAGTTAACAAAAGTAGAATTTTTCATGCGTAATTAAATAAAAAATGAAAAGTAAGCAAGCGCTTTGCTAAATACATGTAAAGTGGACAAATTAAGACAGATGAGAAAAGGATGACTTCTTTAAAATTAGCGCATTAGTTTATAGAAAAATATTTAAGGTATGCACGCATAGAGTCACCGGATACAGAATAAAATTTTGATCTCACGTTCAACCCTACGCAACAAAATCCAGCAATATTAGTAAAATTAACATTAAAATAGAGCGTGAATCGAGGATATTTTGTAATTAAATAAAAAAAATATTAAAACTTAGTGAAATTCTAAAAAATTCCTTACATTATAACGCAAAACTCATAGTAAATTATGCATGATATAGTCGTATCATCTATTTCTTACCTTAGCGTCTACACTACTCCGCTCTATGTATCAAGTAATTTGTTTTGCACTTGTGAAGAACTGCTACCTTTTTTTAACTTATGACTTCTCTTTTATTTGCCTGCTCGCACGCTTTGCTTTGTCACTGTAGACATCATCAAGTGAGCCATTTATTATGTCATTATGACAGTGCTAAACAACTTGACAGCCTTACAAATGAGACACGCCCCATTATTGTATTTACTTATATTACTTTTACAAGAGAGCATAGCACGTTAATTGTTCACTAAATGTTGGCAACAAAAAAACAAAAACCAGAAAAAAAAGCTTTTTGTGACAAAAAAAATTCCAATGTGCGTTACATTGCCAACATGCCAACATAACATAATGACAATTGTTGTTATATTTCTTTTATATTCTGGTCGGAATTCTTATGTTACATTGCGTGCGTTTTTACTTGTTTGCATTAACATAATTCTTCTTCTTCTTGTTGTTGTTATTGTTCTACGAAATTGTTTGAGAGTTTTAAAACAATTTACGGTTGTAAAAAGAAAATTACCGGAGATATTTTTATGCATACCATGGGAACTTTCACAATTGAATTACAATGTTTTCTTTACGCTAAGTGTGGCAAATCTTGTGCGGAAAAAAAAGCAGTTTCCTCAGATGTAAAAATAATTTCAACTGTGTATGTTACAAAAATTGTCATTTTATATGGAAAATTAAATGTATATACCTCTACCTCAAGTGCCTGAATTAAACTTAAAGATCCAATCTACCATAAGTTCACTTGTAATAAAAAATTTAGAAGAGCACGCAGAATACATTTGCATTAAAACTACAAAGTTGCTCAAATACCAAAATTTTTTATTGCATAAAAATGATAAAAAATGGTATAATGATATAATCAAATTCAACAGTATCTATAAACTTTTCCGGCTGCTCACTTGTGACATCGAAAAAACGTTGTATCTCAAGAAGCGTGTAGAATATTTAAAAATTTTTTTGAACAAATATTATAGCTTATTAAATTATCTATCTGATGACATCTATATTTTGGAAATCCATTCAGGCGTTCCCCACTTATAATGATTTTTTCAAAAATATTTTGTATTTTGAAACGCTTAGGGTGTACCTTCACGACCGCGCCAATGCTGCCAGATATTGATTTTCTTATTTTAATTGTACTAAGTTAACACAAAATTTTAGCATTGTGCGAGTATATTGCCCAAAGTTGATGACAGCTCTAAGACAATGATGAAAGACTTCAGCGTAAGAGAGACAGTGAAACGATTTAAAGTCAAATTTAAATTATATAGAATTTGTCATTTGTGTAAGTTAGAGAAAGTCTTAAAAATTTTTGAAAGTCACGCATAAAAGCTCCCACGAATAAAGAAAGAAATTCCGAGCACACGAATAAAAAATTTTAAGTTTTTAATATTTTATGTCAATTTTTCTTGTTGCTGTTGTGTTTTTTTTTTGCGGCTGTGCTGACTCAAGTAAAAATGTAACTACTTGCTGTTGTTGTTGTTGTTAAAGTTATTGTTGTTTTTATTTTATGTGCGCATTAGTGTAAATATTTTAATAGCTTTATTTAATTCAAGAGTCAACTTGTCAGGCAGCCGGGTGGAATTTTGATTGTGCTTATGTGCCTGCGGTTAAAAATAACAAGTATCATGGTGTGTATGTTAGGGGAATGCGGTTTGTGTTTTTATGTTTGTGTTTGTGGCTAAAGTCATATTTTTACAATTGCTCTTGTTGTAATTACCACTGCGATGGAATTTTGATTTTGTGTACAAATGTTGACTTGAATTTTTTAATTTCTTGAAAAACAACAAAATATCATAGCATACTTTAGGGCATAGAACTACATTAAACATAGCTAATTATAAGTAGTTATTAAATACAAATATTTTTTAATTGTGAATGTCTTTGTATGTTTGCATGCCGTTTTAGAAAATTCCTTAATTTCTAACTTCAATTGAGGATTAAGCACTATGACATTTTAATTTAATTGAATATCAAAACTTTTCGCCATTATCAAATGAACCCTTTCAAGAGCACTCATTTATGATAGACTGCCTAATGTCAATAGGCATAGCTGAAGTGATTGAACTTAAAATTTCCACAATGTTACACACAAATTAGGGTCGTTATATATACATATATACATATCCTTATAAACTTAATTTTAAGCGCCTTTAAATGTCTATTTTCCCGACCAGGAGATAGTGGGAGTGTATGAAAAATAATTGAAAGGTAAAAGATGGATGGAAGCCACAAAGTTTAGCATAGACGATATTTCATGCGCAAAAAAAGAAGATTTTCGACATTTCCAAAGCAGATTTGGTGCAAAGTTTTGCGTGTCAATTACAGTCGAAAATTTGTGTTGAAATTTTAATGCTTAATTTTTATATAGCTGCTTCATATTTAACACTTGCATGAACATAGTTATTTATGATACGAATGAGTGAAACAGAGCTTTTACAAAATATTGATAAATTAAAAATTAAAGTTAAGGATTTCTTTCCGTTGAAAAACTTTATGATGATTTATTGAAATGTTAAAAAAAATAATTAACTGACACAAAAATGATGTGTATTAATTTAGCGACACTGTTCAGTTATGTTTTATCGATAGACCGAAGATGTTAAAAACTACTTTGTTTATACGAAAAACGTACTAAAGGATATTTTTATTAACTAATAAAAACTAATAAATTTACTAAGAAAAACCAGTGAAATATAATTGTCAGCCATTTAAGGTTTAACAAATTTATTAACGAAAATAGGACATAATTTTCGCCTTTCACAAATGTGTGAGTGTGACACACAATAGCCCTGTGTCATGTGCACCGCTGTCAGTAGCATGCAAAAAACTATATTCTCATTTTACGCTGTCGCTGACGTCTTCTTAAGGCTGCCTTTATATACGCCCACTACCCACTGCCGACACTCACCACCGATAACTCCCTTAAACTTTCACCTAACTCTGTGCTCATTGTGTAAATAACGATAAAATCTAGATAAGTTATTGGATTTGCTGTCAGGAAGCAGCGCTAAGGACTTGATGTTTTTTTCTTTTTCATTTTTTTGTAATTTTTTTTTAGATTAATTGCTTTTTTGGCATTTATTTTATTTCCTTTTGCGTGCTTTGTCGTTGGCGCTTTTATTTTGATATTCATTTATTTTTATTTTATTCTTCATACTTTCATATCAAACAAAAAAGAAAAAACTATTCACGCTACGTTAAGCTTAACTCAGCTCAACACAATTCAACTCGACGCGAGTCGACTCAGCTACTACTTTGGGCCTTTTAAATCTTTGCCTAACAATAGCGTCAAGGATTTGCTTAGGTTAAGTGAGGATTTTCATTTCAGGCTGTGTCGTCGGAATAGTCGTTGTCGTCAGTGTCGGTGCTTCTGGGTCGGTTAAGCGGAAGTAAAAACTTATTGTGTCGCTGCCTTATAAAATAGTTCTCACAGCTTTCAACTGAGAGAAAAAAAAATAAAAGTGTCACTTGCATACTGAGACACAGTATGGGACAGTGGAGCAAATGCGGGGAAATTTAAGTATTGATTGGACCAATTGTAGTGAATTGAAAATTTAACATAAATCTAACTAGAAATAATCAACAAGGATATGTTTTTTATTGATTTTTATTCAATTTAATAGCATTGTGCAGCTGCTGAGTAAAGAAAAATGTACTGTATTTATGTTATGAAATAAATTTATTTTATTTCACTGTTACTACAAGTGAAAATGTCTAATCTAATCTAAGCATAATAATATGATTAAAGCTGTCAACGTGCGCCTTTTCTTTCGTGTTTATATTAAGTTTTTCTTCCATGCGTTCAAATGTTGCACTGAGTTGTCAATGTGTACTTATGTCGTTGTATGAATGTTGTATATAAGCATATGTAGTACAAGTTTTGTCAGCAAAATATCAAGCATTTTAGTGTCAGTGCATGAATGAACTTGTGAAATTCAATATAACTAAGCGAATAAAACGAAAAAAAAAATTTTAGCCTAATTTATGGCGAATTAACAAATGGCTTTGAGGTGTACTGCAGCATGCCGCTCTAAAAATCAAATTTTTTTTACACGAAAACACATTTAATGTTAATATTAATGTTAATGTATTTAAGCGTGCATTAGTGCGTTAGAAAAGCAAACAAAAGGCGTGCAGCGGACGCGCCAAAGCGATAACGCGGGTGTGTTATTAATTCATTCAAAAAGGTGTGCACGAATGTCAAAGACACTGAGCACACGCTTAACTGTTACGTGTGAAATAAAAAGGTTTTTTGCAAATACTTATAGTGAGCATTATTATAAGTCCGTATAAGTTAAGTTATATTGAATTTTGTATAATATCATTTGTTTTTTTTTTTGGGGAAAATTAATGTGTTTGTATAATTTTTTTAAACTGCATACATACTGAAAGCTCACTAAAAAAGTCATAGCAATATTGCAAAATATAGTAAAATAATTCAAGGTATAGGCATAATGGGTTAAAAAATCATATCTAAAGTCAGATTGGCAGAGAAAATTAATATAATTTAAATAAATTAAATTTAAGAATCTCCTGAACGTGCAAAGAGAAATTTTCTTAATCAATGGCAAAATGTCACAAAAAACTGGATAGAAAATTGTCCAAAAAAATTTCGTTTGAAAGCAATATTAATTTCCTTAGGAAAAATTCCTATAAATTTAACATTTCTTTTATAACAGATTTTTCTCCATTTTAGTTTTGGGTCAATTTTTTCATAGGCAATCTCACTCGGAAATGAAATTAATTTAATGAAGTACTAAATATAAAGCGAGCAAAATTTATGTAAGCTAAAACCATATGAAAAAAAGAAGCTTAAAATAAAAGAAAATTGGCGTTGTGATTTAACTTTCACCTCATTTTTACTGTACAACATGTAATATTACTTTTTTGAATGACTCAAGCTACTAATACATTTTCAGTACAAATGCATACCTATCGCATGTATGTAAAAGTGTTTCCTTCAATATTTTTCTAATATAAATATCTCATATTCTCCGCTGCCTCAAACAAATTTTGCTGCCTGTTAAATAAATGAAACAATGTAAGCACATTTAGATTGATGATGACAGACACAAGCGATTACAATATGACGCAGGCAAGAACTGTCAACACTTTCCACTGCACTCACTCAGACACAGCAGGATATATGCAAAAGGATAACCTTAAATCGCATAAAATAACTAAGCAAGCAAAAAAAGTTTAAAATAAAGAGAGAGAAAGATAAAAAAAAAACAGAAAATTTGTATTATAAGACACATAAGGATAAAAAACAGAAGTAAAAAGAATAAAAACTGATTGATACATATGTCAATAGAAAGCAAAGTTATACATGACGGCTTATTGATATGCATATGCACTGGAAGAAAAATACATATGTGCTTCAGGCCGGAAATTGTAGATTTATTTAGTAATTATTTTGCAGTGTACCATAATGCTTTAAATTTACACTGCCATCTTTTTGCGGGAAACTTATAATAAAAATATATTTTGTGCCTTTTACCGAAATTTCATTGCATACTTATACGCTGCTTAAGCTCACTGACTGCTTATCGGAATATATAGCAAACAGAGTGATGCGTTTTCGCTCAGAGTACATTTATGCAAAGTAATTGTGAAATATTGCTGAAATATGCATGCGTTTTACTAGTGTGTTTGAAAGTTTAATAAAATAATAAAAAAATTGCACAAGGAAAAACACAAAGTAAAAAAATAAATTTTATTTTTTGCCTTTATTGCAGCTGCTATTCCATAGCAATCTTATAAATAAACCAATCAAAATGTGCAAATATTGTCAACTATTTGATGTCGCTGTAGGCAACGTTAGTCAACAGACGCTTAAGAGTTCATAGATATGACATTTGACGTAAGCGCCGTTGACAAGTTTAAAATTACGCAGCACAGCTCAAGTGTCAAGTGTAGTGGAAGTCAGATATACGTGTGAGCATGCATTTATTTCTGTAGAACAGTAGGAAGGATTTCGATATGAAGCTATTCGGTTGATAAAATGCAGAAGCATTTTCGTTATTAATAGAAAATTTACATACACATGAACACACATATGTACACACGTATGATTCGAATAAAGCTGCACATTGTAATGGAAATCATTCAAGGGCCCACGAGGAAAATTATCTCAAATTCGGTGAATTCAACGAAAGATAATTTTTTTCTTTGGTATATCGGAAAAGAAAATAATTTAAATTATTTTATGGAACTTACTCTTCAGTACAAAAAATCAATGCAAAAACCGAAAACATATAAATCTTAGAAACTCTCACTTATCAGCTTAAGGGTCGCTGATGATTACATTTAGCGATGAATGAAACTAATATAACTAGTGTTAGCTCAGTTTTTTTGTTTTGTTCTTCTGTTCTTGTTACTTTTTTGGTGTAATCAGACATTGTACTGAACAGTAAGTTTATTAAATTAATTTCTATTCTGATACAGCACTAAGAAGTTACAGTTGTTTTGAAAAAAGTGCATTTTCTGATAAAATAATACAGATTTGTCATACGACCCGGTATACGTAAATAGAGCAAACAGTGATGGCTCACCAATTATTTCCAATTGGGATATATGTAAAACTTAAATTTATTCGTATTGGCTACGTTATGTGTGTGTGTAGGTGTAAAGGCTGACGCTGTTATTTGTGCTATTTTTAAATGTGTGAATTTGAGACACAACCCCGCGGCTGCTGTTTTTGTTGTTGTCAATAAGTCATGATTTTTCCTTTCCTTCGAGTTATCAATAGAAATTGTATTATTAAATTAAATAACGTGTCAACGTCATTGTTCATAGTCATCAGGATCAACAACAACATCATATTGTCACGCTCACGCTCATGCTCATGCAAATATTGTACTCATGTTATCAAGTAAGCAACATAAAATATATGTTATAGTCCTGATTAAAATTGTTGTTGACAGTAAGAAATTGAATATTGCCATTAGATTTTGTAGTTTGTAAACTATGAAAAATTGTTCAATACAGCACAAAAATATTTTAAAATTTTATATAAAGGAACTTGCTACAGATTTGCTTAACTTATAAAAGAATTTTGACAAATACTTTTGAAATTTTGCTGTTGTTTTGGTCAGTTGTAGCGTCAGTCGCATATGCCAAAAAAAAAAAATAAAATGTTCAACCACGGCTATTTTTCTTTATGTTGACTGTTGCTATGTATCATGTGGTTAGCTTTTTCTTCCTCATTGTTATTTGTGTGAACTATATGTCATTCGTTTTATATGTTTTATAAGAATTTTTTATGTTGGTATTTTTACTTTTATATGACAGCAATGTTTCAATGCTGCCGCAATTTAAAATGAATAATGTAAAATATGACATATTTCTTATCGTATTCTAGTTGTTGCTGGCTAAGCTCTTGCTATTTTGAAAAAAAAATACTAGGAATACGTTAATAAAATGCCATCAACTGTAGAAAAATTGCAATCTTATTTATTTTCAAAATGATGAATGAGAATCTTCTTACACAATTTTATTTAAATTATATAATTTTTTTTGTAAAATCGTTTTAAAGATTAGCATGACACATATTTGAGATATCTTAAAAAAAACTTTAAAGTTTTGCTTTTACAAAAAATAGCAATAAAAGTTGTTTTCACGTCCTTTCACGCATCTAGTATATCATTTTTCTTGCCCAAATGATATAATATGTTTTTGTTTTAATTGGGACATTTTTTCCGAAGAAAATTCATAACAGCTTTTCACATTTTGTATTGACATAAATTTTTAAAGGAAATAAAATCAACACATTAACACGATGTTGAATGAAATTGCTTGGCTTACGTGAGATTTTCGAAATGTGCACTGCTTTATTTATTAATAACTTTTTCAATATTGCAAAATCGAACATGCAATTGTTTTAAGCACCAATACAATAAAAATAAAGTGATATTACAATAAAACCATAAAAATAATACAAACATAAATTAAAAAAAAAAAAAATCATACTACATAACAACAACTGTACTTAGCAATAATTCAAGCGGAAGCGCAAATGGTTTCCGTTATAATAATGCTTTGTATTGGTATTTTCGAAATACTTTATATGTATGTGTGTTTAATGTATACACATGTGGCAAACGTGTGACTTACACAAGCGTATACGCATGCAAATTAAAATTGCAAATCGAAATAAAGCAACTACAACACACACACATATACGAAGTATTTCTGCATAAATTTCATTAAATAGGCATTAAATGTGTTGGACAGGTTAAAAGTAGCTGCAGCAACAACAAACCGTAACCAACAACAACAATAACAACTACAATGCATTTCACTTTAATAGCCAATAAAATTTAAATAATTGATTATAAATTCCGTAAAGAGGCTTACAAAGGCAGAGACCATGCATAAATTACGATGCATTTAAATGTAGTGGTATTTTGTGGGCGTGTCATGTTAAAATTTTCCACTTGTGCATGTGTCTGTATGCGGCTAGAGAAGCATATTTTTATTGGTATGCAAATAAATTTTGTTTACATTGACGCGTAGCAAACAAAATTAATAGCGCTGTATAGTGTAATACGGGGCGTATGATGAACATTTAATATGCATGAGAAAAGTTTCAAGTTACTCGACATTTCATAGCATAACTGCTTTAAGTTATAAGGAAATAGTATGTTTATTACAATAAAACAAAAAAAAAACATTTATAGAAAAATCATTGTTTGTAAATAAAATTACTACTACTGCTGCTAATACGAAAGGTAACAACGCACCTTGCTTATGGTGAATATTTAATGATGAAAAATAATTTTGAGAAAATTTCCTTGAAAAATATACTCTGACTTCAATAATTAAAACTTTATTTTAATTGGTTTCTTGACACATGGTTTCTTTACTTTCTCAACAATTAATACTTCTTGTAAGTGTATTACTTGGCGCTATTAAACTTGTTGCCTTGACTTAGTGTTGTCATAATTTCATATTTACTTTTGCAGAAAATAATTTGAACTGACTGCAATAACATAATCCTTTTTCTTTTGTCCTTAAGTGGTACAAGTACATCTATATTTCTTCCGTTGTTTATAAAGTTGCTTGTATTTAATTACCGCCCGCTGTGTGTGGATGTAACTGCAGTACACGAACACGTCGTAGTAGTACAATTAATTTTTATTTTTCTTTGTGTTAAACAAGAGCGTAGCTGCTTGTACAAGCAAAACAGCATTAAAGACTACTATAATAAGAGCTTCAATAATAAGCATAACTAGGTGTACACTTTAAGAAATTTTATTTTGAAAAGACCAAAACGATTTTAAGATAACTCACAAAACTTAAAGAAAAAGCAGTGCAAAAAGTCCTTGATTTCTAATACTACTTGAAAGTTAAAAGCCATTTTTGCTAAAACTTTGGTGGGTTTTTCTTAAATATTTTCTTCGAAGTATTGTACCCCAACGTTAAAAAAAAATTTACTACTCCAAAAATTCGAGGAATATCAGATTTGGGGTTTTTTCATTTTGAATTGATGAAAACTATTCGGAAATATTTAGGTAATTACCAATTATTTTGAGTTATTTTGGAATTTGAAATAAAATTTTTTGGGTGATATTTAACTAATTTATTGTTGGCATCGAGTATAGCCGAGAAGATAGTGAAAAAAATTAATTCGTAAATATCTGAATAGGATCTGACACAGTGATGGCATTTGGGTTTTGTGAAAATGTACTGAATCCAGACTTGAAATGTACTTTTTAGAGGCCGAATGTACTTTTTTGGCGTGAACATCCAATTTTATTAAAATGTACGAAATTTTTGTAAATTTTTCTCAATAACTAAAAAAAACCTCTCAAAAACCCTAGGAAAATGAGATATACATATATGAAATTAAATTATTAAATTACAAAAACTACACCTTGCAATTATTTATACAAAAAAAGGTAATTATTATATATCTTCACATTGCAATTATTTTTTCATTTAATTAAACCGAAAACAGGTAATTCTTATAAATTGTTCAAATGTACCGAAAATGTATTGAAAATGTGCTGAAAATTCGCCGAATGTACGAAAAATGTGGCAAATGTACCGAATGTGCTGAAAACTTGTTAAATGTACTGAATACGATTTTTCAGGACGCAAATGTACCGAAAAAAGTACAAATGTACCGAAAATGCCATCACTGATCTGACATTTCTTTAAATATTCAACACAATAGAAGTTGCGGTCTTTTATTTGGTATAAGTTGTGGAACTTAAATATTTTAAACTTTTACATACATATACGAAAATTCTTCTCAGTGCACAACTCTGACAAACGTTATAATTTATACCTTAACTGCCATGTCTTGTTCATAATCGGAAATGAAAATCATAAATTATAGCATGCAGCTCGTCAATTAAATAGAAAAAATGTACACATTCGTACATACGAATATATATATATATTTTACAAGCGATTAATTTGCGCTAAAAGTTCTCAACAACAATAAAAACAACAACAACAACATGCAAAACTTTGTGTTAGTTTGCACCAATGTTTCTTGGTAGTTTCTTTCACCGCCTGCCATATAGGGTGCTGTGCTCATTTGTTCTTACAATTCTTTGAAAAGTAGTAGCAGCTGCTGCAATACGCCTTCTCTGCACACTCATTTACCTCAGTACAACACAACATTACTCAAGTCAATGAATGTGTGGGTGCGTATTTTACGAGTAGTTTTAGTGTGAACGTTTGTATGTGGTTGGTAAACTGATTTCCCGCTGTGTTGGTGTCCCTGGCTTTTGTTTGTGTATGAGCGCGTGTAATTTTGACACTTGAATTACATTACACAGTGGAATAAATTTAAATAAATAGCAGACAAAAGTAAAAAAAAATAGCTTACGTGAAAATTTTTTTGCAACAAAGCTTGGGCTATGTATTAAATGATAAGAGATTAAACGATAAATGTAATGAAAATCAAAATGAAAGGCGTCGATGCGCTCTTAAAAAATATTTTCAGAAGAGTTAAGTTAAGACGTTAGATATTGTTAATTTGAGTTCGAGAAGTCGTTGGGCGCGAAACTTCATGCAAAGACAGACATAATTTAGGAGTTTTAAAAGCAAACGTTTCGGTAGGAAATAAATGGTACAAAATTACCAATGATGGGTACGATTGCCATAAGATCCCATTAAGCAAGACTTGAAGTTGTGCGCACTTGCGCAATATAGAAGCTGTGCTCTTTCTAAACAAAGTTTTAACTCATCTTATAGTTCTTTATACCACTGTACGTCATACTTCGCAGTACTTTCGCACACAGTTGGATTTGACTGAATGATGTATTGGCAGCAATGCCACAACTCATGCTCCAAATGTGGCTACGTTTGTATGAACATATTTATGTATGCTTAAGTATGTATCTGTGTAGTGTTATTGTCGAGTGACCTCTCTTGTTCAATTGTGCTTTTTTGTACCCCTAAGGGGGCGTTTTAACTTAAATGTTTAATGAACACTTAAGCTGCATGTTGGGCGCCATTTGTTTTGCTTCTGTGTCTTTTGCTGGGTTTTGTTATTTTTGCTTTTGCCAGTTTTATTCAGCGCATTTTCCTGCTGCTGCTGCTGCTGCTTTACGAATTGTAGAGTTTCACTTGACTTTTGATTGTTTTTTTACGATTGTTGAGGATAATTGATATGTTTTATAAGTAGATTAACAGAAAAAAGCAGTGCACTTTGAGTTTAGCGCTTGCAGCACACTATTAAATATATTGCTTGTAGCGTTAAGTTTTTAGGAGTATAATAAAAATTTTTTTTGTTTTATCTTACTTCTATATAAAATTAAAATCGTTGAAGACATACATTTTTTATATAAGTTTCGTCTCATAAAAAAAGCCATGAAAAATGCTTTAAGATCAAGATTATATTGAATCAATTTTGAAAATACGAAAAAATATATATATTTTTTTTGCATTTTTTATTAAAGTTATGGAAGTTTTTTAAGAACTGACACCTAGGAAACTTTTGGTCGTTATACTCTAGGAAGATTTGCCAAAAATTTCACTGATTTTACTTTGCAGAACATTTTTTTTTTCGTGTGATTTCGTGTTCATCAAAACAGTTCTCAGCATCTACACTCAAAAAATGTTTTACAAATCTGTTTTTCTTTACTTCATTAAATTAAAGACTGAATCTTTTATTTGCTTACCTTTTATGAAGCCATAAATGCGGTATTTTACACAAAATTCCATTAGGTTTTCAACTGGTTTTCTGTAAAAAAGAAAAATTAAATTTAGCGTGTCTTTCAGTATTTAACTTAAATTTAATTTTAAAATTTTCGAATTAAGTTGTCGACTGGCCTCAACGCAAAAAAAAAAAAAATTAAATGCTCGTATTTCATTTTTAACTGTCGCAGCTACGAGAGAACACAGCAGACGCAATCATAAAGAAGCGATGCCCATAAAATACGCATTTATCTGTTAGCTCCTACATCCTGCCCTCATGCCAATCCCTTACTTTCATTCATTGTCCGTCTCATTTCATGATACTGCACAGCAATTTCGCTGATTGTGATTTATTTCAAATTGTTTTCCACAAACTTTGGGTTTTTTTTTTTTAAATGTTTTTTTTTTAATATTTTTTTTAACTTTTAACTTTACAAAAACTTTAATGCGACTTTAAAACTATACAAAAAAGAAAAATATAGCAAAGGATATGCCATAAGGATTTGACAAAACTACAACAAGTCGTAGATAGACAAAATACAGACGCAGATTTGTGCAAACCATGATACAGCGTGTATTACAATTTTGTAACAAATATAAAATTAAGTTCTGGGTTGTCATCGTGATTATCCATCGCAGAGACAAAGACAGTGGGGTGGTGCAAGAGAAATTTCAAAAGAAAAGATAGCAATTATTCAGAACTTATATGCTGCAAACGAAAACTTTATCACATTTTGAGAAATTATATATTTTGGCAAAAAAATTTTAAGGAATTATAACTTTAACTTGACCCTTTTCATCGATTTGAAGTCATTCTCTTAAGTATGTAAACACTATTCAACATTTTAATTTTTGACACACTTTTTGGTGAACCAAAAACTTTTTAAAAATTTTAGTTTTTGTGCAAGAAACTGATTTAACTTTTTGTGCAACTTTTAGTAAAAAACGTTCCACTGTGCAACGTCTGTTGCGAACTGCTGGTGTTCCATTGTGCTACTGCTTCTTCTCAAAACTCAAGCTCATCTTCTGTTTACTTTTTTATTCGCTTTTTTTTGTTACAACAGAACTTGGACTTCAACTTCCGCCATGGTGACTCTTGATTGTAGCGGATGGCAAAGATTTGTTAAGGGATCTCTAAAGTCGTAAGGACAACGCTGGTATGTTATAATGGCAGCAAAAGCAACAGCGCCAGCAGCAGCAGCAGTCGTACAAATTCTATACGAGTATGTGAGTGCACTATGGATGGGTATGGAAGCACAAAATCACATGCGTGTACGTGTATATGTGTCTGCATACATATGTGTTGTTATAGTATAACAAGAATCTTACTGGACACAGCATCAGCAGTAGCAAAAATGGAACACAAAGTTTTTGGGCAAAAAAGTTAAATGAAAAAAAAAAATAAAAATTGAAATTCAAAATTAATGCAAATGACAGTAGCAAAGGGCAAAGAAACCAAGAAAATTCGAACATAAAAGATGAAAGATAAGCGTGTGCAAAAATGTGTGAATTTTGGAAAAGCTGCCTGCATGTTGAAAAGCAATTTAAGCCATATACTGGTTTAAGGGATAACATAAATAAAGGATAACATAAATACAAAATAACTATGTGTATTTTAACAGATTTTTGATACATTGAGTCTTAAGTTGATAGTAAATTTTGGGTTTAGGAAAATAGGAACATCAATTGCTGAATCTTATAAATTATCTTTGTTTTTTTTTTTGGTATTCAATTTAAGAACCGTAAACAATGCTTACAATAACGCTAAAGAGGTTGTCCTTTGACATTTCCGTGAGATTTAATGAATTTTTAAAAAAAGGTTCATTTCCTATAACTTTGAAATAAGGCTCATGAAAAACTGAAATAATTTTTTTTCTGTCCCTTATTACGATGTACCCATTCAAAACTTGAACTCAATTGGATCTTTGTCCAATCGTATCCTAGCTGTTAATAAAAAAGTTTTGAAATGTATCATGAGAAAAGTAATGCAGTTGATGATAAAACATTTGAAAGCTACTCATACGTCAAGATTACCGAACATATACAATTAAATAGATATACCATATGAAAGTAGACAAAAATGAATACAAGCTTTTATATCTTAAATAAAAATAACTAACGCCAAAGAATTAGCTCCTTAAATTAATTATCAAAGCATGAGAGTAAGCAAAGAAAATATTATCATTTTTTTTTTTTAATTCCAAAAATTTATTTCCAGTATTTTGAGTCCCATAAAATAGCACCGATACGAATTAAGCTAAAATTTAATTTCGTTTGATTTTCACACCTGCATTTTACAATAATTTAAAATTTAATCAATGGCTGCTTGAAGTTGGCTGGATATGAAAATTCTATATTTCACAACTTTTTAGCTCTAATGGTTCAATGCAAGCTGGTAAAAAAAATTAATGATTTTTTACCCATTCGTAACAAAATTTATGAAAAAATTGGACTTGCACCAATTTTTTACTAAATTTAATTTATTCACGTAAAACAATGGTAAATTTTTATTTAATTCAGAATTAATATTCCTTAGCAAACATTAAATGTAATATTGAAATAAAAATCCATTCATTTATTAACATTTTTCTGCATTAATCCACTACTAACTCTGCTACTTTTCATTGTATTGTAAATTTTATCGCACATTTAGAACCACTGTTGCAATTTCATTTGTACGTTTTTCTCTCTCTCTTTTTTATTATTATAATGCTGCATAACAACTTCAAATTAAAAAATTCCATTTCATGCGCTCGTGACCCCTTGGCAGGCACATTTGGTGTGCACCATGCATGCAAGTTACAAAGAGTTAACCCAAAACCAACTGAAATGAAACCCAAACGCTTAGCGGCAACCAACTACCGCCGCTGTCAATGGTGGCTACTATCGCTTGAAAAGTGCTTTTTAGTGTAAATTTCATGTGCTTGCCCTTTTTTTATTTTTTTTTAGTTTTATAAACTTTTTTTTTCCTTTTGGCTCGATGTGGCTCCATATGACCACAAACGAGACGGCCTTCTAATTAGCACGCTGCCAAGGGGCCGAGGCTAAGTTAAGTTTGTTTGTATTACTGTTTAACACTGGCTATAATCAAATGTATACATATGTACTCGTAAGTGTAGGTTTGTAGACTTTTATTTACTAACATCATCTTACATATGGCCGGCCAAAAATGGCCTGCTATTTGGACTAGAAAACTAACTTTGGACTGGCAACTCCATTTGAGTGTCGACTCGAAAATAAAATGAAAGAAAAAAGTAAGCAAGCAGTTAGGATTATGTATATACATATATACTACGATTTCACTACAGTCAGAAGCGCTGCTTTAATGGGTTACACTCGAAGCAACAGTGTTGTGTATACAAGCGTTGAAAAAAAAAAGTTGAATTAAGGTTGAAAATACCAACAATTTATCATTATCTTCGTTGGTTTATAAAATTTTAAATTTTCTACTTATTTTTAAAACTATTTAACATGCTCTACATAGGTCTGTAGAGAATCCAAAAATGCATAATTTTTTTTTTAAAATGTCTTTTTTTATGGTTTCGCATTTTCTACATATTCTCCCATTATGTAAAGAATTGATGTATTAATATTTTTGTTCTGACAAACAACAACATATACGCTTTACATTTTGTATTGTCTACCTTTAAGTAACAATTTTTACATTTACAGCAAATTTTCACAAATTTTCTACATGGTTTATATGAAAACGTAGAGAGAGCATACTTTCTTAAAAGAAGCGTTGGTAACTAATTTAAACGTATTTCTTTAAGTATTGCAATTTTCTTTGAATGTCATTATTTAATTCACATATTTTACATTCTTGACACCACTAACGAATTTTCGACACGCTCTAAATGACGAAGTACAGAACTCAATAGAGTATTATTCTTGCTGTAAGCTACTGTCAGCTAACAAGAAATTGTCGTTCTTAAATTTTTTACAATATTTACATTTTCTACACGGTTTTGTATGATACTCAAAAACGCATAGTTTTCATATTAAAAAAAAGGCTGTAAGTTTTTATTGAAATGTGCTTGTGTCCTGCCGCAAATGTATGCGCAACATTAAGGTTTTCATTGCCGCAGGCACAAATTCAAAATTATGCACAGTGAAATCGCATAAAAAGGACACAAAAAAGGACATTTACAAAATGTTCACAAAAATAAACGAAATCGAAATAAAAACCAAAAAAGCCATAAAAGTAGAAGAAAAATACGTAAAAAGGGCAGTTCGAAAAAAAAAAATGCAAACATTCGTAGCCACTTCCGTGCGGATGCGGAAACGAAAGCGTTTGTTTTTTTTTTCATCACTCCACTCTACGGATAAAACGCTGCGACGACTAAAGTAGTGTAGTGGCTTAGCACCAGTGGACTATGTGCATATGTATGTATGTGTCTAGGTTCGTGCTTTTTTTTTCCTTAAGTGTATGTATATATACGTTTGTATCATGCTATAAAGGACACTTTTAGCAGTTAGTGCGGTCATCAGGATATCATGAGAACATAAGGACACGTTCTCGTCCTTCCTGCTGTAGACGACGACATTCATTGAATGCAGCTTTAACTACAAATCGTAGCAGTTAATATACAAACATATGCCTACATCTATAAATGTATGTTTGTATGAGTGTATTATTTTTTTTTCAGTGTTTGTATATTTTCATAGCAGCACTTGTATATGAACGTAAATGGTGCAGGATATGAGGTGTATGCGGTTGTGTGCTCAGAAGGAAATGATTGCGACACACACAAGTTTATAAGAATTTTTGTGTGAAATCGAATTTTTTCTTAAAAAGTACTCAAAAAAAAGTATTTATTTAATCTTATAAACAGCAGTTTTTGCTTAAAAAAACCTACCTTTAATTACACAACCTTAAACGAAAAACACGGCAACTTAGTTCATCAATGTCATTTCAATTCATTTCTTATAATAATATCCATTTCTGCTTTTGTGCTGTTTAGCTTGCCATACACGTTTACTGTATTTCTATTTCGTAAAATAACAAGAAGAGCAACAACAGTTAAATATTATCCTGCAAACGTGCAGTCAAGATTTGGACACGTACTTTGAGGTAAAATAAAATAAATAAAGAAAATAAAGCAAAGCTGCTTTCGTGTTATTTTTTCCACTCCACCTTTTTCGCTTACTGTTTGCGACAACTGACTGCTTTAAGCAGGATTAGAGTTTCGAAAGGACATGCGAACGCTGATTCGTCTTTGTTACTTTAATAACATAAAATCCTTGTGCCTTAGACAGCATTTAACAAAAAAAAAAAAGGAAAAAATTGTTGTTGTTTTTGTTATGCTGGCTTTTTTATTAAATATGTTTTTCTATGCGCAAAGCATTGCCGTCTACTAAAGAAGACAGTAAAATCTAATATTTACACAGACGTCCTGCAAAAATGTCCTGAAAAAACAAAAGCAGGTAAAAGTTGAGAATGAAAAGAAAAAATGCGGTGATTAAAAAAAAATCTCCGCCAAAGAAAAACATTGGCGCGTTGCAGGAAAAATTGCTCACACAGCGAGAAAAAGTTATATAAATTAAGTTTTAAGCATGAAAAGTGGCTTCAAATTTTGATAAAGTTTATGCATTAAGGCGGGTTTAAATGTCAAGCACTAGTGGAGTGTACATACATAAGTAGTTGAGCGTGGTTAATGTTTAAAAAAGTGGAAGCTTTTTGAAAGTTTTTCAGTACAAATTTTAATATTTTGTAGAAACTAAATTTTTTTAATAAAAATTGTTTTCTTTGTCACGAAAACTCTTTAAACGGATTCGATACTTTTTGACTATACAATGTTTTTTGATGCTTTTTGAAATTGTCGATAATTTCCAGTACTTTTAGTATCAGATTTTGGATGTTATTTCCTTCCAAAAATACATCTCAAATACAAAAATCTTTAACAGGAAATTTTTCGAATTTTCTACTTTTTTTTGAATTTTAAATTCAATTAAATTTTCAGCCAATTTATTAATTTTGTGTAATTTTAAAATTAACCCGATAATCATTTCGATTGAAAATTATTACTGTAGCAATATTAAAAAAACAATTTTTCTCTGCGTGTACCAACTTCATTCGTTGTGTGAAGCGCAAATCCTTTGCCAAGGATAACATCACAGTTTAACTGCTAAATGTGTGAATGAAAGGCGCTTATGGCAGCTTTTTCAAAGCGTTTCGTTGGCTATTGACAGTTTTTGCTTTTGGTTTTTTGTTTTTGTGGAATTATTTTTTTAAATTAGTTCTTTTTTAATGGTATCTTTTTTACCTCACACTATTTTTAATCAACCGTTTCGTCGCTGCTTTAAGCTACCTTTTCGGATCACTAGCACAACACATAATATGGGGTGTAGTTGTGTTGCGCGGCAAACTTCTGTAGGCGATATACCCCATCTACTTAGAGCTGGGGGTGCATTTTCCAAAAAAAAAAATATGAAAAAAAGCAGCCTCAATGAATGGCGGAATTGCATGTCGTGCAATTTGAAAATTTGTTTGTTTTTAATTAATTGCACGCAGCAGTAATTTTGATAAGCAGGTAGGCGCAGGAAGTTGTTGTGTTGCTAGATGAAACAGAAGAAGGGTAGCAATGTTGATGCGCTACGGATTTGCTTTGGCCAGCGCAGCGTTCTTCAAGGTTTTTTTTTCTTTCCAGCATAAAATTATCGATAAGCCGCCGACTGAATAATTATACTAGAAAGTGACTTTTTATAATGTTAACTCTGGGATAAGAAGTTAAAATCTTCTTTAGGTCACTTTTAAAAACTGAATTTTCATTTCAGACTATTGTGATTTAAAAACTTTCATATCACGTGCCCAGCAGCTGAAACTCTGTGAAATACTTGAAAAAAAAAGAGATGCGATTATCTCATCGAAAGTTCGTATTTTGCAATTTCATTGCTACGATTAGCAAATCAAAGTTTGCGTTTGCAGCAACGCCTGAAAGCATTTGCCGTTTAACAAAGTTTTGTTGTTGTTTTTTTTTTTATTTGCTTTAAATTTTGCATTTCAAATTATATTGAAATTGTTGTTAAGTGACTGTTAATCAATTTGATTGCACTTTTTTGTTTTTGTTTTTTGTTTGCTAAGCGATAGTGAGTTTTATTTTTAACTCATTAAAATATTTAATTTCAAATAAAGTTTATAAATAGAACTTTCAGGCACTGATTAAATATTTTCATGACAATTCTCATGATGGGCGAATCAAGAAAGAATAAGTTGATGAAAGCAGCGTTTGTGTTTTGGTAGCAAACAGCAAAAGATATTTTTCGATCGGTCAAAGTCTGTCAGCAGTTTTCCAGAATTATTGGTATTAGCTACTTTCGGAATTGATTTTGAACTGTGGAGCCACTACTTAACGAATCTGTCTCTGAGAAAGAATTTATGATGTATGTATGTATGTATAAAGATATTTTCAGGGACATAACTATCATAAGTTTTTGTCAAAAAATTGGTTTTTAATTATTTTTAATAAGAGATATTATATTAGTTGTCGATAATTATTAATTTTCAATAAAAATTTTTTACGTTGATTCATAACTATTATACATAAGAAATTGTTTTTTCATTGTTCATAACTATTATTGCGCAATAGATTCTTTTTACGTTGATTCATAACCATTGTCAATTATTTTTCAATGATTTTCCCGAGTCCCAAAAATGCTCGAATTTGGTCGAATTTTGGAAATTTTTTTTATGCACCAATCGATGGAAAGAGGTTGAAAATGGATTTTTACCATCTTCAGAGGTGGTCTCGAGTCCTAAAATTCCCCGATTTCGGTCCTTTTTCAAAAAAAAATGTTATGCACCAATCGATGGAAAGAGGTTGAAAATGGATTTTGACCAACTTCAGAGGCGGTTCCGAGTCCCAAAAATGCCCGATTTTTGTCCATATTCAGAGGTCGAAAATGGAATTAACATCAATTGGTGTATCTCCGGACCTTAGAAAGGACCGTTTTTGACCCATTTTCGAAAAATTTTTTTTTGCTCCAATCGATTGGGAAAATTCGAAAAATAATGTTGGACATCACTTAGGTTGGCTCCGGACCTTGGAAAGTACTGTTTTCGACCATTTTGGTGCCTTCCAAGGTCCGGAGCCGCGCTAAGGTATGTCCAAAAGCCTTTGCCGACCATTCCTTATCGGTTGGAGCAAAAAAAAATTTTTTTGAGTACACACGAGATTTTTATTGTTCTATTGAAATTGTCAAACGAATTTCGCTTAAAATGACACATATCTTCCAGTCCCTTAAAGTTCGGTTTAAGGGAATATCACAGTATATGTATATATTTTGCGGCCAGCAAAATCACAGTAGTTGCATCAGGATACTACTGACTGAATGAACAATTTTTTAAAGGAGTTTCTGAATTGGTACGAATCCAGCTCCTTAGAATTATGTTTTTTTTTTATATACAAGAATCGAATTTGATATGTAGCTACAGGGCATAGCTAATTTTTGGATAACTGAAAATAAAATTTAGAATATTTTCCAACGCTCAGAGGTGTTCAGTAATGATTTGGAGAGTTTAAATAGTTAACTGCATTAAAGTTATAAAAAACTTATTATAATATTGATAATTTCATTAATTTACTTCAGATATGTCCTGACAAACACATAAGCACATAAATAAATTAGTGCTTGGATAACTTTTTCTGCGTGTGTGCGTCTATAAATTATTTGGCTTATAGCACTCAAACCAATACAAACTTCAAAGCAAAAGCCGCAGTAGCAGGACACAAAAATAATAATAACAAAAACAACTGTAACAATGAAAAAAAAAAAATGCTTGTGCTTATTAAACGCTGCTTGGCAGCTGCTTATCTGCATGTTTTATTATAAAATGAATATTAGCGACCATGACTGCGACTGCTGCCTTCTCCGCTTCATATTTGACTTTGTAACAGCAGCGGCAGCAGAATCAGCCTCAGCGTGGTCTTATTTCACAGTATAAGAGGAAGGTCGATTTTTTTGCGGTAGGGTACCAAACTAAAAGTGTCGTTCAGGGTGCCGTTAACTAAATCTATTTTGCTACGTCTTACTTAAGCGAAAACTAATTCCAATATATTGGGCTTTAAGCAAGTAACATACACGTAGATAAATAATAATATTTATGTTAAAGTTTTAAAATAGAAATAGTTACACTACACTACAACTTTTGTGAACAAATTTTTGAGACAAAATTTACTGATAAAAAATTTGGTTAAAGATATCAATATTTCATCTGGGCAGAATAGTTATTGCAGAATTATTTTCAGTTTTAATGTTTTGCATACTTTTTGGAGTTATTACTATGAAATATAGTGCTAATGCAAAAAAATTGACGGATATTTCTAGTAATATTACATATATAAAAGTCTGATATTCAAATGATTTCTAGTCTTTAAATCCAGTGTATTTATTTACAGTGTAGCACATACTATATATAAAATCATTTTCTTATAAGTTTACTACTCCTAGCGTGTTTACTTGTCTGTGTTGTGCCTAAGACAGCAACGACGATGACGACGACGACGTTTGCTGTGGCACCACAGCGTCTTACACTTGAGTCGGCAACGCAATTATTTATCTATGCCAGAACACTGTGTGTTAGTGTTAACCTACCATTGCGACCTCAAAACGCTGCTACCCTCATCATCAATTTCTACCCTTTTTGTTCTACACTTATAAACGTTTTTTAACTCCTATATTTAATGTGATATCCTGCAAAAGCCAAGAAAACATTGGCTGACTTTATTTTGAGTTGCTATACAGTCAGGAAATGCTGTGTGCCGCGCCTCCAACTTAAGACTGACAGTAGCGCCAAAAACAAAATTTATGATGCCGTTTTACATTTTTTTTCATATCTTGGCTTTTCTTAAAACAAAATTTACAAAAATTTAAGTTTGAATTGAATTTTGCTAAGAAAAAGTAAGAAAATGTGCCTAAAAGTGGATCATTTTAGAAATTAACTAAATTTAACATTTTTTTATTTATTTTAGAATACTGCAAGTTTGTTGTTTTATTTTTGACTGCACTGTAATTTCGTAGTCATAAATAATGAAGTCAAAATGTTGCAACAAAGTTGTGGTGCATAGCGTGCGAGTTGCCA
This sequence comes from Meiosimyza platycephala, assembly GCA_963662105.1. Lineage (NCBI taxonomy): Eukaryota > Metazoa > Arthropoda > Insecta > Diptera > Lauxaniidae > Meiosimyza > Meiosimyza platycephala. The sequence goes on from OY759211.1 coordinate 90,337,538, forward strand.
AAATAAGAGGGTTGTAGTGGGAAATACTTGAAAAATTCAGCTTTATTATAGCACTTCAGCAATGACGGGGAGACGCTGTTACACAAAACTGTTTTTGGCATAGCGAGTAAAATAGTTGGCGCTGTTGTTGCACCGAGGTTTGACATTTCTAGGATGCGGTTGCTTTTAATAAATAAATTATTATCATTTTAAATAAGATGAACATTAGGCGAATGTTTAAATTTCGGTGCAAGTGGTTTTAGTTAAAAAACTAAACGAACGCTCGTAAGTATGCAAAGAAAATTAATGAAACTCATAAAAATATATTGGAAAATTCAATTTACTTTCACAATAGCCATGCTAGCAATTTATATATCATAAATTGCATAAATAAGACAATTTTTTTACATAAAAATAATATCTGACATTTACCTTAAAATAGCTGTCAGTTTATTAAGAGCTGACAGAGACAAAATAAAAGAACATACACTCGCACTTACGTTAAAACACTCACGTATGTGTGTGTTATACTACAATGACAACTAAAATGCATACAACATTAAGCCAAAGCAAACATATGCAGGGTGAATGAGAAAATATTTTGAGCACATGTACACACACACACACACACATGCACTCAATCTCTTGAATTCATGCAAAAACTCCTGCATATGGTGTTGTAAAATACAGCTGCTGCAAAAGGTATTGTGCTTTTTTCTATCTCTGCTCACTAAGAAAGCACTACTTTTGCTGTTTGTTAAAGAAACAACAAAACAATTCGAAAACGCTAACATACTAAAACACACACGTGCATACAGATCCACACTTAAAAAAATTAAACTTGATAATAATAGCGTATTTGAATTGTGGTCAGCATACAAATAAAATATAAAAATAAAAAATAGTAAGGCAGCCTACATTGTCCAAGGATACTTTAGGATAACAATTTTTAGAAATGATTTCAAATTTTAACTGAGTTTCGAGGCCACTTTTTTTATAGCTTACTATTGAAGTGACTCATGCTGTCCTATAAGATTCTTTTAATCTTTAGCGTAAGGATTTATTCCACAATATTGTTTAAATAAATAAATAAATAAAATAAATTTTTAAGAAAAAAGTTTATTTTCAAAAACAAATTTGATGGAACTGCGAGATGTGGTTTATTTCGACAAAACAATGAGTTTGGGAGAGATTCAATACTGTTGATTTTTATGCAAATTAATTGACTTGATTTTTTTCCCAGTGTACATAAACAATAGCAGCCACCGCTATTGTTGTGCATTTCAGTGTTGCTGCTTTACTTTTTCTTACACACTCGTACGTATTTTCTTTTGATTGTATTTGTTTTACGTTTGCCTACGTTAGTTTACTTTGTAATAGAGTTGTGTGCTTGTGGTTTGCTTTGCTACTCAGGTTGTAGGAGTGTTTGAATATGTCAGTGTGTTGTGCAGTGTTATAATGGTAAATATGAAAATGTTTTGTGCTTTTAATTTGGTTTTTTTTTTACAAAACATAGACGAGTTTTCTTAAATAATAAAAAGAAAATCTAATTTGCTGTTATACTTGAAAAAAAAAAGTGAAAATAAAATTCCTAAACTGACTGTATTTTTGTGTGTAGCTTTAGCGCTTTGCTTATTTGAGTTTGCTGTTGCGCTTTTTCTTTGGTTAACAGAGGTTATACCAAGTAGATGAACGGCATGGAACAGAAAAAAACCTAATTGAATTGAAATTTTGCACAAATTTAAAAAGACATGATTTTTGTTCACTTTTCGAAGTTGGTTTTAGAAAAATAGCACCCATATTTTATATTCAATTCAAGCAGCATCTTAGAAATAACTTCGGAGAATCGACATTCTTTCATTCAGTAATTCATAAGAAGTCATATCCTGCATTCAAAATGCCGCAGGGATAAAGGTTTACTGTCACAAACACATTTGGCCTTTCTTGTACTTATGCTTAGGTACAAGCTCTAAAATGATATAAAAATTCTGATATTAAACTGATCAAATTAATTTTGTGATATTTTCAAAACTTTTTCAACAAATCCATTCAACACTCAATCCAATTAAATAAATCACTGCAAGCTTCACAGGGTTTCACAGAAGTTTCAAGCTTTAATTTAGCTAAATAATTACAAAGCTTCAATTACATTACTTCATTCGTTTTTTTTTGCTATTCACTATCTACTTTTGCACCACTTTCGCATTTATCAGTGCACAAATCGCCGCATGCAGCATTGTGCACTGCAGCTATTAACTGCTTCAGCATTTTTTTTTCCCAGCACTTAATTTATTGAGTCATTTGTGTGCCGCTAGGACTTTTCTCATTGTTTTTTTTTTTAAAGAAGTGATGCTCTCAATATTTTTCTACTGCCTGTAGAATTTTATCAGGATGTTATGGTTTTTTTATTTTATTTTTGTTAAATGTCTGGACGTCATCATGGCATAAATTAAAAACAAAGTCCTCCATGAACAGTGCACAAATTAACGATGCGGCAACGGTGGTGGAGTCTAATGACAATGTAACAAACAAATGATTTAGGGATGAGATGAAAAAATGTCAATTTCATAAGAGATCGATAAATTTTTCCAACATTTTTGCAGGTTTACAACAATGTTAATGTATAGGCTTTAGAAGTTATTAAGTTTTCGATATATACCGATATTATTTACAGTTGCGTTGAATTCCATGCCATCCTTAACGCTGCCACAAAGACTTGAGAAATAATGCAATAAAATACACTTACAAAGGCACACAGACATTAATAAACAAAATGACACAAACGGATGCGGAAATGAGACGCAACCGAAAGTAAATGAAATGCAATGAATTGAAATTGCACTACGTTGCGGCATAACGCAAATGCAATTGTCAAGCAATGACCTCATTAGTAGCGCAAGGATACGAAGAATATGCACTTTTTTATCAGAGTTCCTTTTACGTTTTAACATAAAATTAAATAACATGGAGAGAATTAAGTAAAGCAAAATATAATTATTTATGGATTGTGTAGAGAATATGGAAGATATTGTTTATAATAAAAATAAAAGAGCTTTGCTACTACTGCTATAAGCCCTCTTAGCTATTAAGCTTGAAGCTTTAAATCAAGTAAAAAGCTTACTGAATTAATAATGAAAATGAAAACTGAGAGTACAGTGGACAATATTGTAGACAATGTAAGTAAAGTGTCTACTTCTCATTAGAAATTAAGTGTTATAAATACAGCAAATATATGTATATGTACAACATAGATTGTGTAAAATATATAGTTAATGTAGACAATGTCAATAATCAAAGAGGTCGGTATATTTTCTTAAAAAACTTTGCTAAAAACTTCATGACTCCTTTACAAAGACTATATAATTTTTCCCAATTTTTCAAATTTAATAATATGTAAGAAGACTTCTCCTTTATTCCGAAATTACATTAAAGATTACAAATTTAGGACAATGTTAAGCCTCTTTTACTTAACAAGAATATAAGGACAATAATTTATGTCAGTGTACACATGCTAAGGCATTAAAAGAAACCGCACAATTAGTGCAAAGTGCGCGTGAGACTCGCCTTGATGTAATTGTATTTGAGTGTGTGTGTTCGTATATGCATATATGCACACTACATAAGCTAACAGTAACCACAAACACTACAACTGCAGCAACAATAGCAGAAACCTATAAAGGTGCATGCGACATTAAAAACAATAATAAGAAGAACAACGCATGCAGCCGATGTTGCATGATAAGCACGTTTATGCAACTTGTTTCCTTTTTTTTTTCCTTTTTTGCATTCACTGCTGTTTTTATGTGCAACAACTCTACTGGTAGTGCCCAAACCAAGTACCTTTTGCATACAACATCCTTGAGAACATTGTAGACATTTGTCTGCCATGTTGAAAAAAGGCAACAATGGCAAATTGTTTAAAAAAAAGAAATGTCATAAGACAAGAAGAGAGTGGAACAGCGGCAAGCAACTGCAAGTGTCAGTTTGCATCACGCGTCATATATGTCAAAAAGTGTTGCCACTGTCAGTCGTTGTTGTCATCATCGTCGTGTTGTCTTTTTGTCTTGTAATGGTTTTTTTTTACAACCTTCTCAATCCGCCATCTTTCTTGCTGCTCCTGCTATTGTTAAGTGCAGCCAGCGCCTACAAAAAACTAAACAATAACAATGAAAAAGTAATAAAAGCATAAAAATCTAAAGACTATGAAAAAAAAGCTGACGCTAAATGAATAGAACGACCAAATAGAAGGTTGCACGTAGGGACACAAGTGGGGTTGGTATGTACATATAGCATCAATGATGAAATATTGCTGATGGGGCCAAAGATGATGCTGCTGATGCAAACTTGTCAAGTAGTCTCCGCCATATAAACTGGCATACAGACAGGATATGCGGCTCAATGACGCATCATGACGCGTCAAGCGACACGTTCTTACAAATACAATATATATATATAGGGAAGTAATAAGTTATAGGGATGTTGATGAATGCGGAATAGTGATTTTTTATACAATGCTGCATGTTTGTAGCCTGAGGCATGAAAAACAATGAAAAAAAATTAGTGTTAGTGTCCTTTTAAGGTCTATTTATAACTTTTAATTCAGGAAATTAACAATGATTGCTTATAAATTATATAATAAATTAAGAAAGATCTATTTATCTCTATATTCATTAGAATTTCAAAACTGTTTATTAGAAAATCAATTTAATTCCGGTAATGCTCTATAACTAGTCACCCAGAAATTCATTGACTCTCGCCCGCCAACGTTTTATACCACCAGCTTGAACAACCTGGCACTGAAATCGCAAAAGTCTATAGACAGTAGGGGTGCACATACTTTGTTGAATTAAATAATTTCTTCTATTTGTAGGTTATCAACCAACTTTGCTTTTTTCTATAAATTTCAACCTGGACGACCGAATAAAAGAAAAATATTTTTTTGTACCATCCGCTAGATGTGTTCGGTTTAAACAATTTTGCCCCTGCTTTTCTTTTTATTTTTGTTATTAAAACTTACCAACGAACTTGAGGTTAAACATTCAGCTAAAAAGAAAACAAAAAAGGATATTATTATTACTTATTAAAAATAAACAGAAATATATAGCACAAAAAATTAAAGGATATGACAAAATAACAACTTGAACAAATTTTAAGTTTACAAAGAGCTTTATATATAAAAATAAAAATGAAATATCTTAAGCCTTTTGCAGGTAACCAGAGTTGTCGCTTTGAATAATTTACTACCATTTTTTTGCCAATTCCGCTTTTTATTTTTTTTTTCTCTATAGAATACAGCTATCACCTTTTTATTCTGATGTTTTTTTTCTTTTTACTTTGATTTGTTTATTTTGCACCAAAGCAAACAACAAAAACATTAAAAGCACTCACTACTGATGCAGTCACCAGGCACACGCCCATACAATGACGACGACGACGACAACATAACGTTGCAGACATTTCAAGGTAAAACACTAAAAATATTTTTGTGAGCCAAGTCAGAAAACAGAGCTACAAAGAAACACAAAAATGGACAAAAAAAATTTAACAAAAAACATGAAAAAATGCAACACTCGCTGATTGCCAAAAGAAAAATGCTCAAAAGAGATGGCGTGCAGAAAAGAAAAATTGCAAAATATAAACTAAAGTTTTTAACTACAGTATGTTGCAAATATCTTAGAAATTTTTATCAGAGAAAAAAATTTTAATAGAAAAATTCAAGGACTGACTGATGAATGAAAATCAGCAAGCCAAACAGCTCAAGCGAAGACGTTTAGCAAAATTTTCATTACAGCGAATATCAAAGTTAAGGCAATATTTCCTAAGTATGTATTGATTGATCTAATATCAAAATAGCAACAGTAGGCGTGGCATCTCTCGCCCAACTATAAAAAATGTTCTTGCTGTGCTATATCAGTGATCATAACAAAATTTGGTAAAATGCTGTAAATTTTAGAAATAGGTGGGATTGAACGAGATTGCAACAGTGGGCTTGGCACCTCCGACATATACTAAAAAAATGTAAGTTGAACTTTAGGATCAAATTGCTACGTATCTATAAGTTAAAATACACAGAAATACACAGGTGAGAGTGCATTTCCCACCAACTTGGCAACATACTGTATGCATTTCAACATCACTACTATTACCTCGTAGACTATGCTATAAGGTTCGGCACGGTGGTAAAAAAAAACGGTAAACACTATTGCTTCAACGTTTCGGTTTGCAACATAAAAAAAAATAAATATTCTTAACTACTATTTTTATTGATATGTATGTCCGTACATTTGTGTATAACTGTATTTTTTATGGGCAAAAATGCATAGCATTAAAAATAGGCATAAAAAAGTAGGCACCAAGTAGCTCCGAAAGATTATAGTTTTCTTTATTATTTGTTGTTGTCTTTGATATTTTGTTTTAAATTAAAAATACCAACATGTTGGCACCGAAAAAAAAAATCATGCGCAGCAGCGAAAGAAAAGTATTAGTAGTAATAGTAGTTGCAACAGAAAAAGGCAGTTGCTGTTTTCGATAAGAAATGTAACAACAGCAGAACATTGTAAGTAGTCGTGGGATGGATCGTGGAATAGGCAAACTAGACGTCAAACTTATATAAGCAATGAATTTTAAATATTTGGTGCGCTATTTGATTTTTCCTTCTCAACCTACACACGCCAATGCCAGCGCTTATCCTTGATGCAATGCTACATTTTTTTTTGTGGAATCATTGAGCAAAAGAAAAATGAACACAGCGTGTGATATCCTTGCATGAAAACGGATATGATATTTAGTTGTTTTGCGCCTGTGTGCTGATAGGTTTGAAAATAAAATTTGCATATCAAACTGAATTGAGAATAAAAAGATATTAAACTACTATTTTTTGGTAAAAAAAAGAATGTCCTACTACTATTTTGCAGTTGATTTATTGTTTTATTTAAAAGTTCCTTAAATATTTGTAATATTTAAAGAGTTATCCTAGCAATGTAAACTTCAATTCACTTTCCCTTATCAAACAAAAAAGAAAATCTATATATTTTGCAGCATATTTTCAGACACTATATTTTTGTCAATTACTTAAAATTCACCCGCGATTTGCACAGGCGTTAGATTTAGCTAAATTACATATTTTTGAGTTTTTCATAACAGAACTAATGAATTCATGCCTTGAATAAAAACTTTACTAATCCAAGGCAAACAACATCTGCGTCCACTGCCCCTTCGCGCAATTACAATTCTAATTACTTGACATACTTAAAGGACATAAAATTGCCATGTACTGTGAAGTGCCATGAGCTTTTGTTCGTTTCATTAAAGTTAACCACACACACAGAGTCATACCGGCACACATACTAAATTTTACCTGCCACTTGCTTTGTTATACCACGTTAACATTTTGTCCCATTTTTTTAGCGTCATTTAAAAATGGTCACTCTCTAAGTCCCCACTCACACCTTCCCTTAATGGAAAAGCGGCGCAATAGAAAAACCCTTTTTTAGTGGATTTTACTTTGGCGTGCAGTTAATATACACGAGAAAATATGCACGGGTATGCAAACCCGTGTCAAGTCATGTAATTGCCAACAACAACAACACAAACAGCAATTGCTGCGACTATAACAACGAGAGTTGTTGACCACTTTTTGTTGACTTAACGAAATTACAACAAATACAAACAAATGTTGCAGTGACAAGGCACAATATGAACAAAAAACAAAACTTAATTGGTGCAACCAAAGTAGCGTTTTAGGCGAATTTAAAAAAAAAAAATTGCTGACACTTTTTTTTATTTTGTGCCTAAATTGCGAAAAAAAATTGGATTGTTGGTTTAAAAAAATGGCCGCTGTTGTTTGGTGCTATAATGGAAATTCAGCTACGATTTTTGGGACTAAATTTTTTTACTGCACTAATTGAATATTTATTATATCTCATCCAGATAGAAATTGTTTTCTTCAATTTTATTTAAAAATTAAATTTATTTTAAGATGAAAATTAAGTAGAATTTCTTTAATATGTATACAGTGCCTGACATGCAAATGGTGATTCGGTTGGAGGTAAAAATTTATATATACTATCAAACGCATTGAAGTTTGATAAAATTTTGACATAAAAATATTGGCCTAAAATATTAAAGACTTGCGCCCTTTCACTGAAATTTTTAAAATATTTAAATTTTCTTTAGTTTTAGGAAAAATTTTAATATTTAAAATAAGTGCTACCCTTGAATAGCACTTCCTTATTAAAAATTTCAATACCATATGTCAAATATCAGCTGTTTTTTTTCGAAGTGAAAATTATGGCCAGATATCAATTTTAGCCTCCAATTAAAACACCCTTTATGAAGCCAACGCCCATATAAACCATATGAATATTTATTTGAGAAGAAGGCACTCTCCACGCACAATAAGGATATTATCAAATGTGGGTTAATTTCTTTTGTTAATATGTGTGTAAATCGCAATAAATGGAATGAATGGTAAACAATAAAAAAAAAACAGAAGAAAAAGAAAATACCAGGAAAAAAGAGGAAATCGCCATTTAATGTGTCATAGTGAAGTCAAAAGTCAAATTTGTATTCCTTACTAATTTTAGCAGACATTTTTCTTTTGTCGACTTTATTTTTAGTTCGCTCTAACAGCTATAGACTTTGGCCAACATATTTGCGTGCTACTTTGTAGATTTCTTTCTTTAACTTCTACCATTTTGTTTACTTTCTTTCTCTTGTATAAGTATGTTCTTTGATGTTCCTTCTTAGCTTTTCTACATGTCAAAGGACATTCATTAAAACAAATATACGCTTTTAGTTTTAATCAGTTGGAAATAAAATCACTGGGAAAGAATGAAAATGGTAAGTGAAGGAAGGAATTTTTCAGATAGAAAACCAGACTAAAATAAGAAGCACTCAGAACAGAGACAAAGTAATTTATAATTAAAAAAAATTAAGGTAAATAAGACCTTCATAAGCTAAAAACATTTATTCGCATTATAAAAGATTTTGCGTATAGAAACATAATGCTACTAAATTTTAATTTACTACTTTTTAAAACTGCATAGCTCATTTTTGTAGAATTTATTTTCTTTCGAGATTTTTATGCACTTTTTTTGAAACTTCGCACAGCTCATTGAAACAAAATTAATTCATTTGATATGCATTAAAATTTTTTCTACGCCTGTTTTTAACGCGTCAACTCCCCCCTGCCCATGCTAAAAAGTCAGTAGGTATAGTAATTTAGCTAAAGTTTCATCCACACCTTACACTACTTTACTGCACACAAACACAAAAAAAATAGCGCTAAGGTATGGGTGGTTACCGGTAGGTCGCTACGTCACACGCCTATTTGGGATTATGAAATCTAAAGGTGTGTCTGATTTTTTTCGAGGGTGACTCTGATTGTGGCAAAAAACCAACACTCGTATAGCCGTGTAGATATTAAGAAGTGGGCAAATTTTGATGGTTTTTTTGTAGCGCCGTAAGTTGTGCTTTATTTTATTTATTATTTTATGTGATGATTTTTATTGTGCTACAGTAATTACAACATTTTTTATGAGATTTTAATGTGCTATTTTTTCGTTGCTATTTGTGTGTATGTATTTGGCTTAGCATATTTTTAGGCTTCACAACTTGGGGTTGGTGATGAGCGTTGAGTGGAAAAAAATTAATTATAATAATTTACGCATATAAACATGGCATTAGTTAGGTGCTAACAATATTAAATTTTTCATTTTAATTTAATTTGCCAATGATATTTATTAAGAGAAATTACTAGTTTATTTATAACTCTACTTATAGTAGGGGGTTTCCATTTTGAATTTTAGGTAAAAATACAAAACTAATAAGTGGTTTATTTAAATTGATTTCAGATTTGAATTTCGGCATAGAATCTTTTAATTTTAATTAAAATACTAGGCCTGATTATATATAAACCAAAATTTATGGAGCTTTCGATAAAATAAAACTTTCATCGAATTTTTCGATATTTTTCAAACGTTCTGACTTCTACAGACATTTTCAATTTACGTTTCAACACTTATAAGAAAAGTTTCCTAGTTCTGATCATCCTGATTGGTTTCGGTGAAGTTTGTTTTGTTTTGGTGACGTTGACATTATAATGCAGTTTTTGTTCGATGTTCCAATTCGAATAACTACTTTTTTGTTGGGTTTTGGCAGATTTTGTCTGCGATATTTTTCATATTAATTTCATATTTCGTTTTGTTGGGTAATAATAGTGAAAAATTTTAAAATATCTGCTGTGAAAAGACATACGCAAAGGAAGTTAGGTATATGGAAACATGATTGTGAAAGTCAAAAACTTCCGACCACATAAGAAAGATTGAATTTGTGTGAATAAGTTTTGGACATTTTTTTAATTTTATTTTTGGGGAATTTTATTCATACCCATAAATCTGAGTGAGAATCAAAACTCAATATCGTGCATAACCTAAGTGATGCTAATAGAAAAACGATTGATGTAGGCTTAAAATCACAAGAAAAATTGTAAAAATTTTTGTTTGATTCAATTACTATATTATAATTCTCCTCTTAAATATATAAATAATCTGACTTGCGTTGTAATCGAGATGCCATGAACATAGTAAATTTCACAAAATTTAAAAAAAAAATTATTCTACGTTTAACCAAATTTAAAAGAAAAAAAAAACGATCTTTCCGAAATATTTGATTCGCCCACAATAGAAGAAAAGCTTGATGTCCTCAACACCAGTTTCTGTATCAACCATATGGTCAGTGCGTCAGCTGTTTAAAGTAAAAATGTAAGGCGTGCATTCATTCCACTAAAGGCATGAAAATAAATTCTTCTTTCATTATGCATCATTATATTTTGGAAATGCGTGCAAGAAAATATCAGTGATTCAGCTATATATGTATGTACATATGCATAAACTTAATAAATCAAAAGTCAATATGCTTAAGATTTTTTAATAAGATACAAACTTTTTGATATCATTACGCATACACACACATATGCAGAACGACCTCGAGAAATAATTAATTAGTTTGAATGTACCAAACAAAGAATACAAAAAAAAAAAAAAAACAAATTTGCGAAAAAGTCAAAAAAAAAAAAAATAAAAATGCCAAAATGTATTGAAAACACTCAACAAGAAAGCGCGTATGGCTAAAGTTCAATAAAAATCGTGTTTTAAGTAGCAAAGTATTGTAGAATGAAACAAAAAAAAAATCAACATATGAAGTGAAGTATTTGTAGAATATGTTGAAAGAGAAGACGAACAAGCTGGAGAGTAACAATTGTAAAGGGAGAAGAACATGAAAAAAATTCGCACTGAATAATTTCTATTTTGGGGCAAATTACGTCAACATTTTTGCTATTTCGCGATTTACTTGAATTTAACAATGATGTTTCTCTTTTGTTTTCTTATTTTGTTCTTAATGCGGTTTAAAGATTTTTTTCGTTTGTTTGTTGTTTTTATTGTTATTGTTGTTGTTGTTGTTTTTTGTGCGGCAATTGCTTTTCATTTGTTTATATTCGTAATGTATGAAGAAATCATAAGATAAAGTAGCTGAGGAAGCAGTAAAAATAAATGAAGTTGGATAAAATTTTAGATACAAAATATATAAAATTTCTAATGAAACGTAAAAATTATGTTCACAGGGACATAGTAGATGGGGTATAGACTTCGAAGTAGGGTAGATAAAGTGGATAAGTGGTAGAAGCTGAGCAATAGTTGTCCAACGAACTATTGTATCATCATATGGACAGCATTTCGTGCTGTTTATGCTGTAGAAAACTTAAGGGCTGCTAATGAGAGAGCTTCAGTGGAAAGAAACCAATAGTGCATAAAATGGCAAACTGTGAGTAAAAATATGTTGAAGAGAAAGCTTTTAAAATTGCCAGCTCAATTGCAAAAGAGCTGCCGCTGAGAGAGCATTCATAGTTAGCGTTAAATAGTCACTAATGACATACTGAAGAAGCAGCTTACTCAAACTAACGTCACCAGAATGGCTGCTGATGAAGCAATGCAGTGATTCGAAACAGCTCTAAACTTTTTTTTAAAGCAAATTTGATGTAAAACAGAGGTAATCCAATATATAGTTTATGATACTAACTTCATTTTTCACTAATGGCTGCTGATGAAAAAAAGTTTTTCCATGAGAAAACTACGAACAACAAGCAATTAAAGCTAATAATAGAAGCAGTTGTTGAATCTTAACAGCGCAGAGAATATGACTGGGATGAAAACTATTTTAAAACGCAATGAAATGATCACTAATGAGAGAATATCATACAGACCGATAGTGCGTTTTATTGATTAAAAGAATTACTGGCTTAAAGTCACTGATGATTTCATTAATCAATGGATGAAACTAATATGAATAGCCTAATCCTATTGTTGCAAAACAATGTCAGTCAAATATGACTGACACGGAAAATATTGTTAAAATGCGACAAAATCAAGTTAGTTTTTCAGTTCAAATGTTATTTTTTTTAAACTCAAATTTCCCTTTAATGAAACTTTCAAATCTACGTCACTGTTAAAAAAAATAAACTCATAAATACGCAAATATGTAACTAAGTATTAGGTATTTTACTTATTTAAAGACGATGACAAGAACAAGTTGTTGCTGCTGATGTTGTCACAGTTGTTGCTGTTTTCAAACTTGTTGCCACCTTCTTTGCTTTGGCTAAACATTTGTCAAAAAACAAAGTTTATTTTTACAAAAACAAAAAAAAAACATTACAATGAAACAAGCACCAAAGTATAATAAGAAGTTCAACTTTTCACTTTTGCAAATCACGGCGACACATCTGTACGATACTTTGCTCACCTGTCAGATAATTTATTGACTAATAAATTATTGCTACCAGCCAACGATGACTTCAGAGCATTCAAGTATAAGCGCGCAACAAGAGCAAATACTAACAGTGACAGCGACAGCAACAATAAAAAACCATAACAACGCTGTTGAACTTTTGTGAAAAATTTATTATCTGTAAGTAAGTCCCGAAATCTCAGGCACGCACGCACGTTTCATTGTAGCACAATGACGAATAAAATGTAACAGGCGAATATGCTGCTATTTGTCGAATTAAATTTGGCAAGAGAGAGAAAGAAAGAAAGAAAGAAAGAAAGGGCGCAAACTAGATGGCAGAATCGCAAGTTGAATTCTCAAAAGCCACATAAAAGCTTTCCACTTCTGGACGTAGGGCGCCACAGTTATATTGACAAGCTGAGTGTATGAGCGCATGAATGAATGAATGACTACTACCAAATGACTGCATCGCGATGATGAAAGAGTCAATTTAAGTGCTGATGCTAGCGATGCTGTTACAACAGCTGTAATGGAAAGGGCATTCACAAGGTAAGCAAATAACTTATACACTTGGAAAAATGTAAGATTATAGCACATAAGAGAAATATGTTTAGCTAATTCTTAAAAATGGGTACTATTTAAATATCTCATACTAGAAAATAGGATAGCTAACTTTTTGAGTTCCATAGATTTTTTTGAGTCATAAGGTGCCAAATTTGAAAATTTTTTGAAAAATTGAAAAAAATTGCAGTTTTGTTAACCTGTTAGTGGTGCTGTTGTGATATATGATGGATTAGCTTAAAATATCTTCTGATTTTCAATTATAGACAATATATTTCTTTTTTCAGTGTAAAAGCAACAAGATTGATTGCAACGATGAAAATTTTCCATGGCTGCTTGAAAATATAGTAATCGCGCGTGTCTGCCGCGGACAAATCATTTGGGAAATGCCGCAGAAAATTAGCTTGATCTTATGGTGCTGCTTTAGTCTTTGAATTGTTGGATGAAATTTGGAAAAAAAATATGATGGCTGTCTCTGTCAGTTAACTTTATAACAAAATATATGTCTAATATTAAATGCGAGCAATTTTCTTCGAATGTTACACTTCAATGCTTTGTGGAATTATTATAGTTTTATATTTAAGAAGAGTACGCTGCCGCTTATTTGATATTCTTGATATATAAGAATATTTACTGAGAAAAATACCCATAAGGATACGCAAATCAAATCGATGAATTTTTAAAGCAAAAAACTTTGCTAAAGCTTAATAATTGTTCATTATTGATAAATACTATAAAGAATGTTTCAATTGAGAAACGAATAAAAAATTATCATTACTTGAATTACTGAAACTAATTGTTTCAAAATTTCTATTACAGTCTACACATTGCTATGTTATTGCATCTATTCTTATATTTATTTTATTTATTTTTATTAAATAAACGAGTTGGCAATTAAAAGAAAATGTTAATATCTACATATGTACTTTGTACGAAAAATGCTTGCAACATTTTATTGCTGTAGATGTTCTGTTTTTTTATTGTTATCATTGCAAAAAGTAATAAAGTGCACGAGCTATACTGAATGGCGTCTAAAGCAAAGAACAAAGAATAATAATCAAAGCAAAAAAATAATACACAAAAAAAAAAAAATTATGAAGTTAAACTAAAAAATTTTAATCTTAAATTCTAACGAAATGGCATTTTTTAAATTAAAACCTGAAATAATTTCTGCAGTTGCGTTGCATTGCAGCAGAACAGCCAGTAAAGCAGCAGCAAGTGTCAGTTATCTGCAATGACACACGAGCACAATTCACACACAGCAGCAGCAGCTAATTGTCAGTTTCACGACGAAGTCAAAGTCAAATGCAAAATTTGCGTTATCAATACAACAGAGTAGTGGAATATTTAAATAAATTTTTGAGCTTTCATTGTTTTTTTTTTATTTTTAAAGAATTTATTATTAAATTTTGTTTGTTTTTTTAATGTTAAAATTCGAGGCGATAAAGTGAACAGAATGTAGAAGGTGTGTTTTCTATTATAGTTAGATAATGCTTAGGCTGTAATGCTCCTGCAAACTTCGACATATTGCACATATTGTCGTTGAAACTCTTGGCATTCAACGCCATAGCATACTACACTATAATGACTCAATCATTAAGGGGGATGCTGCTTTATGAAGTTCGAAAAATCGTTATTTTTTATTGAATTAATCAATACTTAAGGTATTCAAGAATAACTACAGAAAATTATAGAGGCCAATTCAAAGTCTTTCGGCCAGTGTCGAATGTGATTTTAATCAAAGATCTTCGACTTTGAATTGAGAAGATTTTTTATCGAAAACTTTGAAGCGCATTTTTCTTATTTTTAATTTTTACGATTTTACGGAGTTGGGAGGCGTGATTGAAAAAAAAAACTCTTGACTCTATTGATTTTTTTTTTAGTCAGCATTGTATTTCCTTCTATTTGAAATAAAAATATTGTGAACAAAGTATTTTAAGACGACATTTAGAACGATCTATTTTTTCAATCAACACTTTTTTTTCAAACCGTCAAAGGGTTCAATTTATGATTTTTTTTTGATGGTTTTCTTAGTTCACCTAGACGAAAATAACATTGCTTGGCTTGTAATAAATTTTTTCATGTTAGACAAATTTTTTTTTAAGTTCAAATATACGTGAAAATATCCCAAAGAGCTCTTTCGGACCTCACAACGCAGGATGCCCCCTTAAATTTCGCAAAGCGTATATATAGAAATTTTTCAGACTAGTAGATATGGGAGCGGTTTTCTCTAGAATCACTAAATTCTCAATTTGAATGATGCGAAAAGGTTAGAAGTCGATGAATTTCTTTGGCACTATCCATCAATAGATTGATTAATCATTGAAAATATTTTTAAATTAATTTTTTCCGAAAACCCTACAAAAATCCACAAAATTTCATATTTTTTCTTAAAGCCCACGCTGTGTAAAGCCTATTAAACTAAAATTAGGCTTATATAATTCAAAGCTGGGCAGACATCAGATTTTTTGCAACAGTAAAAATCTGAAACAAGAATGTAAACCAAAAAAGCAGCTATCTGCCATATGTTTTAAAATGTAAATTTTTTAATAAATATCAATTCTATAATTTAGTCATATTCTGTCAAATTTACACAAAATAGAACAATTTTCCGCCGAATGCTACCTATAATAATGTCACTACGAGTATAAACTTCATAATTGTTAATAAAAAACAAAACATTACAAATGTCTGTAACGTTTTTTTTTTGCAATATTAAAGAAAACAATTCAACAATTTAAGCGCACCTTTTGTTTACTAACAAAACAGATACAAAACCGATATTTTTACTTTGTTTATTTTTGCTGTGGCTGTAATAAAGATAAGCCAGCTAAAAGTAACGCTAGACTACGCCAAATACAGTCAAGCACATAAATATACTCACACCAGTCAACACATACACACACACATATAGCATCGCAATAAAGCCGCTTACCATTTAAGCTATTAAAATAAGACCAAATACTAATAAAACACCCACACGAAAATGATAGTATAAATTTGTGTGACTAAGACTTAAAGCGACAAAGATGACAATAAAATAAAAGTAAATAAAGATAAAGTTGGCTAATTGTAGCATAAAAGTAAGATTTTGAAAATAAACAACAAAAACAAAAACAACAACAATATGAGCAGAAACTAAAAATAGGAAGCGATGAAAAAATGTACGTTGAAGGTGTAAAAATGTATGAAGTGGAAAGGAAAAATAAATTGAATTAACTCAAATGAATATTAAGAGTATTTGCCACTTTTATTTGCGATCTTTACAACCATAATGCGGGACAAATTTTGTTAGGAAAAATATGTGGGACTTTTTTTCATATATAGGAACTTTCACATGTTTTATGCTGAAAATATCTGTTAACGAAAGGTTTTCCTTATATAACTAAAATTTTAACGAGCAGAAAAACAATTTTGATAAAGTGAAATTTGATGATTATTCTTGAAAAAAGCTTCACTCTATGAACGTCAAAATTCCTAGACTTAAGCTTGTTTTTCTTCACTTTGTATAAATGTTGGTAAATTTAATTTTTAATGAAAAATTGCAAGATTTTCCATTTTTAAAAAATTTGTTTTAATCACTTCAATTTTTCCTTTAAACACCATTAGTTAGCTTAGGGTTAAGGCTCAACAGATAAAGGTCAGATAATCCAGTACATAACTGTGTATGTTTTATATACACTTTCGGTATAGTTTGATAGTAAAAGGCAATTAAAAAATCAAAAAACTCCAAAGCATCCCAAGAAAAAAGTAAAGTTGGTGCTAAATAAAAAAATTCCACACAGTTGCAGTAATATACAATCCCAGCAGGTAATTGAACAAAGCATTTTCCGTAGGTGATCTGCTAGCACTGCTGCATTACATTACTGCAAAAGTTGGTGCCTTATTTCCTTCATTCTATTTGGAATCGAACACGTCATGCCTCTTACTTCGAAGCAAGTGATGAAAATATAATTTTTTTACTTCTAAGAAAGGTCCACATTACTCCCTTTCATGAATTTCATATTATTCTGCCTTCCACAGAAAGTTTATTTTCTCACTTTTACTAAAAAGCGCGAGCGGTGGGCTTACTTAGAAAGGCCTGTTCAGCGTCAGTTGATATAAAAGAGCATATGAAATCTGTTCCTTCCCATGGTAGACCTTCCTATAGTGCTTCTTACCACTGCTTTTGCCTGCTGGGATCAAGCACAGCCAGAGATATATAGTTACACAGACAAGCAAATATATTATGTATGAGTACAGCAGCAACTAAGAACGAAAAAAAGGCAAACTACCAAATTAACATTTGCAAAAAGCACAAGTTACAGAAAAAAAACACAGATATAATGGACAAAAAAATTAAAAAGACGAAAACTGAAATTTTAACAAAAAAAAAAAAATCTCGTTATACGAATTGCTGGAATTAATTTATTGATATAAAGCAAAAAAGTAAAAAACTCAAAATCGAAAAAATATCTAGTGTAAAATGTATGAAGAGCGTCGTCGGTCGTGTCGTTAAAAGCACAAAAACCAAAATGGAAGATACAAAGATTTTATTTTGTTACAAGTTATTTTGCAACGAGTGCCACACATACAGCCTGAATACGAAAATTCTATAAGGCAAACAGATAGTAGATACTTGTAGTTAGGTATGTACATATAAGTTTATTTATTTGTGCGCGACAGACAGATACATACTTACATATGCACATTCATACAATCGTATTTATGTAGATTAAAACTGACAAAGTTTTACAAAACGTATAAAAGATATTATTCACATAGTAGCAAATCAAGCAGGCGGTAGCAAAGCAGCTAAAAAGATACTTCCATCTTTCAGCGACATTCAGCGAAAACTTCGACTACAACGTTGTACACAAATGAGTTTGAGCTTTAAAAATACAAACGTAGATACAATTATTATGCATATACAATATACCCCTGTCATCATTTGGGAGATTGTTGAATGTTTCATCTTCCAGGCGATAAATTTATAGGTCTTGTTGAAGCGTTAAATTGAAATAAATACATTAACTTTGCATATTTATGGGTATCCCTTAAATTTCATATACTTCAATGTATTATGGTTCGATTACAACTTTTACATATACGACACCAAGTGTGGTGTCCTCTAGATTACACAGCTGACAGCGCTAAAAACATTTGAAATTGTACAATTGGTTATAGTTTTTTGCTTAGGTATATTGGATATCAAGAAAATGCAAACGTTTCGTCGAAAGTAAGACTGAATTTGCTAAATGATATTTTTACAGTTAAAATATATTAATGCCTATTCAAGCTCAGCACCTAATTTGATAGCTTTGGAGTGATTGTTGTATGATCAAGTCAATTATTGAGGTCAAGTTGCTATCCGTCATTATATCTTCTCCCAATAATTAGACAACACTAAATAGAATGAGCAGCACAACTAAGGTAAGGACGGATTAAACGCGATTGTATAGAAAATATGCACCGTTTCTTTTATACACTTAAATAATCTCTCTATGACAGAAATTAGGTGTAAATTTTCATAAATTAAATTTATTGCCGAATAGATTTTAATAGCTTAAAATCGATGGAGAAAACTTTAACGTTTCGTTAGCTCTGCCAAAATGTGGAAGACAGCAAAATATATTTTTTTAATAAAAATTTTAAACGTTTTCTCGTATCTAATTTTACTGTTAATTCAGTTTCATACCTAACTCCCCTTTCAATATTTAAGTTTACGTTTATACAATAGAATAGTTTCCCACAGTTACTGTAGCCTACCATACTGGCTCTTCATCTCTTCTAGCATGTTATTATTGTTTTTTGAAAGGTCAGGTTCATCCTGCCTCCATTCCGGTTTTTAATGATTCCGCCTATTAATTATGATTTTATTAATCACCAGTAAACTTGGAATGCCTCGAAGAACTTATCATTAAAAATGTCTTCAAGATAGTAAATATTAATTTTTTTATAATTTTTTTCTAAACTTTTCTGGAGTGAGATTTTTTAAAAATAAATTACTCTATAGGTAATATAAACTTTGTGATTTACTTTACGAACAATATTTTCTTCGAATACTTCGTGCAAGAAAAATAATGTATAACAAAAAAATAATAGGTTTTATAGGATCCGTTCATAACAAATTAAAATTGAGGAAAAATATTTTATTTATATTTTGTTCTTTTTTTTAAATAATAATGTTTGTATATATTTAAAAATGGAAAACTTTCAAACTGAACTATTCCTGAAATAATGTGTTTTTGCGAAAAAATCTTTGATAAATATATGAACAACCAATATTCGTGAATATTTTTTTTATATACATAATAACTACTATGAAATTGAACAAAATTTGTACATTGTGAACAAAATGTCTAATGTGCTAATTGTTTTTATTCACATTTAAATTTATATTTAAATCAATCATTTTAATACAATAATTTTCTCAAGATTTTAGTTGATCAAAAAGTAAATTTAAATTGGTGGCCATTACTCACTTATTGCTTGTAAAAAGTATTTTATATCGTTGAAATGTATTGCGATGAACTAATGAATTAAAATAATAAAACCATAAAAAACTGAAGTTCACATTTTGATTTAAAAATTTGGATATATTTTATTGAAATAATCGTCTATAACAAGACAGATCTATGAATTTTTGAAAGTATGCAAAGTACAG
The DNA here is from genome assembly GCA_963662105.1 of Meiosimyza platycephala. Taxonomy (NCBI): domain Eukaryota; kingdom Metazoa; phylum Arthropoda; class Insecta; order Diptera; family Lauxaniidae; genus Meiosimyza; species Meiosimyza platycephala. Next base: position 90,357,507 of record OY759211.1, read on the forward strand.
GTAGAATGAATAAAAAAACATATGTTTTATCTATCCCCAACACAAGCCTATGGACACTATTGATCCTAAAGATACTTCTATCGACAAAACTTAACTTAACACAAATCACACAGACTGAGTCAGGACGACCTTTTCTTTGATTTTAGATTGGGAATTAGATTTTCTTGTAGACATTGAGTTGTTGAATTCAAATTGAGTAATTTTTCCTTACCAAAATATTATGTTGTTTATTGCTACGCTTATATTAAATATATTTATCGTTTTCATTACGTTAAAGCAATATTATATTATAATTATATTGTCAATGTGCATTGTAATCAGTTTTTCTACTTCCCGAAAAAAATTCTTGAAAAAACTTAAATTTCTATTATATAAATATTTTCTTTTTCTTATATTTTTCGTATTTCCAAAAATTCTTTTAATTAATTCAAAAAAAAATTGTATATCTTACTTTCTGAGCGTCGTAGCCTGGATGATGATGCCATAACAGGCATTTCCATACTTTCGCTGACACTTTCTAATGCTGCTGCTGCTACTTTCAATTAACGAAAAGCGTCGCGGCGCCATTAGACCGAACGTTAGAATGTGTGCACATATGGCCATAGCATACTGAGCGTCTGTCTGTAGTTTATGAGATCTCGTACTACAAGCACAATTAAAAGTAATGCAATGCAAAGTAACGCGCCAGAAATAATGTGCGGGTCTTGCGTTTCATAGTACGTTGTCGGGGTTACCTTCAGCGCTAATTAAACAACGAGCAATGGTGACGGCAGGCGGCGTAATTTCAGTTACAAAATACGGGAAACACACACGAGTACAACGATGTGTTTGCTGATGATGGGCGAGCGACAAAAAATTAATTTCATGGCATTTCATTCAATAAAAATTTCATTCATTCATAAAAGAGAATGGATGTTGAAGAAAAAAAAAAAAAAACTGAAAAATTTAAGTTCCGTATGTAATTTTTAATTTTGCGAGGGCGGTTGTTGGCGGCACTTGGCGCCTTACAGTGCGACCCGATGTAGGAAATTTGACGTACGATCGAGAAAAATTTGTAATAAATTTGTTGATGTTTGAAGCGAATTGTATTACAGCACTTGAGACCACATCCGGTTTGTGAGATTTTTCATCATTGCCATTTCAAGTTATTTTGTTTGCGTTATATTGCTCATAATAATGCAATGATTTATCGTCGAGCTGTCAAATTAATTTGACATTTTATTATCTTTTCGTTGACAACTTGTCAAAGCGTTAAAGTTTGCGACTGAGTCAACGTTGTTCCATTTTTTTTTATTATTTTTCACACTCACAACACTTTTTGCATTAAACTCACAACAGTTTCTCACACTGATATTTGTTCTTCTAACCGGGTCTAACACCGTTAAGTTTAAGCGCGTTTTACCGTTAAGACGTACAGCTCGAACGCAGCAACGGAATGCGAATGACTGCGAGTGTGGCATGATTGTTAATCGCAAGCGGCAAAGTACGAAAATATGAAGCATCAGCAGAATACGAATGAATGAAGTTGCTGAGAGAGACAATGTAACTAACGAAAGATAGCGAGAGCAGTTGGAGAGATATAGACAATACTAAAGTGGGGTATAGAATAAAAAAAACAAGAAACACAAAACTAAGAGAGAGTACCAATAGGCTCCACTTAAATTGAATTGGAGCATCGTATGCTCTGTCTGCGGATCCACCATATTTGAGAGCACACAAAAATAGTGCTACAAAAGCTTTTGGGGCCACAGAAAAAACTGTGTCTCTCTCTCGCCAACTCAATTTATCCCTTAAGCAAGCAGCGCTGTAATGCTCAATTTTTTTGCACTGCCACCTGCCCCCAACCACATACAGTAATAACTGGTAACAAAACATTCTCTGTGTAGGTCGTCTAGAGGCCGTTACTTTGTGAGTGCTGTTTTCTCTCTCATTCTGCAACGGTGTATGTTAATGTTTCCCAACATTGATTACCAAAAAAGTCATTAAAAAATCTGCTCGTCTATAAAAAAGTGTTGAGTTAGCTTATTTTCTGAGAGCGCACACATAATTTTTGCATTCCTCACTTACTCTCTTGCTCGCTGTCTCTTATTTTTAAGTGTGTTCTGTGAGTTTTGGAGCGCAAAACTGCAAATCAAAGTCGAGGTCGTTGTACTAATGAAAGAATGTTGTAGCTGCTATTATTTGCTGTTGTTGTTGTAACGATGATGTTGCCGTTGATTTTGTTGTTTTTCTTTTTTATATCGTTGCTTATTTTGTTTCTATTTATTTTTTATGTTGGTATTCGCATTCTCTTTTTTTTTTTTTTTCTTAGCCATCTTTTTTAATTCAGTCTTGGCCCATTCAAACAGCACGCCGCATAGCAGCGATTTAGCTGCTTGTGGAATTTTTGTTAACTTCTTGTCCCTTTGATATCTAATTCTGCTTTATCTAATGTTTTGTGTGTTCTATGCGGAGTTTATGCGATGTTCATGATGATGATGATGATGACGATGGAGTTGGTGATGTTGGAAAAAAAACTTTTGAGTTTCAAAGAAAAATAAACTCTTATTCTTTGCCGTACTATTTGAGATATTTACAATTTTAAGTTTATTCACTAAATATTGTTAGAGAATAAAGTATTTGCCAAAGTTTTAAAAGTGTTTTATAGACTAAAAATATTAGAGTGCATCGGTATTTTAGAATAATTGAAATTTATTTTTTAAAACCCATTTTTCTGACGCAAACTTATGTTCGAGTATGATGGAATCAAACGCTGAAAGATACAACTTATATTGGAGATATAGCCGTCAAAAGTTTTAAGATCATTATAGGTATGTCGGCAATCCCAAAATTGATTTCAGAAATATGTTATGTGATATCGAAAAACAAAATTTAATCAGATTATGCGCTTAAATTTTAAGTCCGACTTTTTTTAGAAATATGAGAATTTTTCTGTAGTATCCGCAGATTTTTTATAAGCAGATTAACAAGGATCAGTATTTTTCCTATCATTTGGAATGCATTTTACAACCTATTTTTCTTTATTTATTTTTTATTCAAAAGCAGAAAAAATCGTTCGATATTTAAATTAATTGTCATGTCATAAAAACTATGGAACTGACTTCAATTTAGTAAGTCTATCATATGGCTTATAAAATTATCTTTCATTTGATAGTCCTATAAATGAAAGTGATCTAGGAGCCAGTAACTTTGGTCTGCGTACCCAATTTTTAAGTTAAAGGACTAAATGATGCTGTTATGCCGTTAAACTTTGTGAAAATATAACTTATTACGGCATTAAAATTTTTGACTTAAAACATCATTAAACTTAAAAGTTAAGTTTCTGAAAAGAAAAAAATAGATGCTTTTTTACAAAAATTGCCAAAAAATTCAGGAAAATTCTCATGCCTCGATAACTTTGGCTGGGCTCAAAATTCTTAATCATTTTCCTACAACGTCCATCATATAGGTATAACGAGTTTAACAAAAGTTATATATGGATTTCCCATGACTACATCAGCAATATTAGGTGCCTTTCTTAACTTAACGTCAGAAAAAAACTGAAAGAAATGATAAATGCTTTCTTATACATATAGCAGAGCAGCGCACCTTTACAGCACTCTTTCACAAAACCGTGAAAAAGAAAACTCTTCTCAAAAATATTTTTACTTTAACTGTAAGTGCAGTGCAGGGTATTAAATTCTTAGCTATGTAGGCCAAAGACAACACTGCTTGGTTTTTATCTCTCATCATATTGAACATGGGGGTATAAGAACGTCTCCCAAAAGAATTTGTGATGTAAAAACTTATGGCCGCCTCTTTTTTGTTTATCACATGGAATTGATGAACCTTTTTTTTCTTGCACTTAGCCCTTGCTATAATCCACCGCTGGATTTGAAAATTGATGATATTTCTCTTTTATTTATGAAGCTGCTATTTACTTATGCGATTATTAGCTTTTATCACATCATTAATCAAATGATAACAACTTGGGACTATCATAGATTTTGGAAATTAGCACTGGGTATCCCGATTCCGAAAAAGGCCAATGCATCAGATTATAAGGACTTTCGTCCCATTAGCATACTACCCTATTTCTCAAAAATGGCAAATTTTTTGAATAAGAGCTAAGATTTTAATTTCATAAAATCTGGCTTCGGCTTGGCTTCTTTACATAGTATTCTATACTTTATTTTCAATGCAACTCCATTGATATGTAATGGTTTGTGGACTAAGCATATAAATGTACAATACATTCACTGGAAGTGGGCTTATTTATTGAGCTCTTAACACAAATTTGCGTGTTTTGAACATTTTCTGAGGTGCTCACAGATATTACATCTACATTCGTGGCATAAAGTACATTTCGAGAAAAAACATAACATGGAGCCTTCATCATCACATATTTTCAATTATTCGACCAATTTTAAGGCCAACAATATTTTTAGTCGGTATGTCAATAATGGTAATTACATGGCACTGTTATAAAACCTACTTGTTTTATGAGAAATATACGCGTGTAATAGTTAAATGAGTTTTATTAGAGAGAAAATATGATGACAAAAATATTTTTCTTAAGTCGATTTACAACAAATGGAGATCAGACCGATTTTCCAATAGTTCTGGATAAGATGTTTCATTTTGAAGAAATGGAGTCTTTGAAGAATTTTTTAATCTACAGAAACGGTATGGAATTTTTACCAAGAACTAATGGAAAAGAGGTCTCAACTCTAATTAATTTAAACTGTTTCCTTTTACCACAGATATATATGCCCGTCAATAGTTTTGAGATTGCAAGTGAGTTAAAGACTTATTAAGTGACATAAAGCTTATCATATCTTACTGTTACAAGCGTTTTGAGCTTCAAATTTGCCTAGCGAATTGTCAAATATTTTAAGTGGTTCTTCATTATTTAAATGGCTACTGAAATATCTAAGTATGTTAATTTCCTAGCAGCTTTTATTTGTATACACACTAATTGAAGTGAACTTCAAACAATCAATTTTTTGTCAAAAAAAAGAAAAAAATCTTCGAAAAAAACCCAATTGCAAATCTTTCCGCACGAAATGCAAAATATAATTTAAGTTCATTTTTCTACAATAATTTTAAACAAGATGGACTTTCCACATACCTGAATTGAAATGACCTTCAGTTCCCACGTTGAAGAATAAAGACGGGCCAAAGTGGCACACACACAATAAACGCATACGCGCGTACACAGCGAATTGCCAATGTTGACGCAAAGTTACAGTACGCGGCGCTACTTTTAAAGTCAAGAGCACACAAAATACGAAAAGTTTTCAAACAACGCGATACAATGGATGTGGAGTAGAGTGTTGAGCAGAGTGGTAGTGTATTTTGCAATAGTAACAAAGATAGCAATTTATGGATGTTAACAACTTAAAGTTCGTTTAGATATGGTAGAGATACATACGTGTATAACAAGATTTTGCCAAATGTTCACACATTCTATTGCAGCACTTTTTTTATTTAGATATTTTGCCATTTAACTGTTTATTATTTTGTAATGGTGCATTAACACTTTTGTAGATTTTTATAAAATTTTCTTTTTTAATATTTCATTATAACTGCTATAAATTTTTGAGTATTCTTCTTCTTTTTTTAACTGCTGCTGTTTTGAAGCTTCGTTGGTAAGACGGTTGGATTTCAAGTTGGTTTTTATACTGCCCCACTAACTTACTTTGATAGTTTAAGCTTTTTTGTGATTACAAACATATTTACTTTTGACCGATTTTTATATTTTTGCCCATAAGTAAACCACGACGTTCAACGACCGCTTGACGAATGAGCTAAGCTGCCGCAAATGTGTCGAGATTAAGCCATAAACTTCATCATCAGATATATATATACAAACGAACATATGAACCGAATGAGCCTACGACTTGAGACTCAAGCTGCCGAGTGTTGCCACATTGTGCTCTGGTAGCGGAAGTCTCTAGGCGTGATTTTGGGGTGGTTTGAATTGAAATTGATCCAGCGTTAAGTTTTACGTAGCAATGAAAATTGAGAATATGTAACGTTTTCCGAAATTTTGTGTTCCTTGGAATCAACTACGTTGATGCCGATAGACAGGTTTTCTTAATATGTTCTTCAGCTTTGGTGTTTTACCACTTTTCTCAACAACAATTACAACAACAACGACAATACATTATAGCAATAAATCGTACAACGACCGCAAATCATTTGTTACACTCTTTAGTCTTTGGCTTACTGTATTGCCTGACTTAGAAGCTTCTTCTATTGCCAGACGGTGTTGTTTTTTGGCCTTCTTTGTTTTTAACCAGCAAACGAACCGTTCTATGCGAAAGTTCCGTTTTAACTGAATCGCTTGCATGCCAAACAACTTGGACCTAGTCAACGAGAAATTTGTTTGCATTTGCAATAAAATATCTAAACGACGACGTCTCCAACACGTCATGGGAGTCGTCAGCAAAATATGCCAGCGCAAAAAGTAAGCGGGATGGTTGTTTTTCCTAAAGCCTAAAAGGAGGACTACTATGTATGTGGATTATACTATTGCATGCAGTGCAGTGCAATCTAAGGCCATACGGAGTGAAATGTGCATGTGCAAAAGAGATGGAAAAAGAGCATGCAAGAAAGAGAGCGAAAAAGAAATGTTGTGAATAGCTGCTTCTTTGCGGAGAAACTGACTGAACGGACAAAAAAAACAGAACTGACTTTGGCAACAGACAGCAGACAGACAAAGTTAGCGGTAGTTGCCCCTCGTACGCTCGCTATGCGAACCATGAGATTCATCATGGGATGGTAGGTAGGTGCAGCAGTTAGCGTGCAGACTGCAGCACTCGGTTGGCGTCGCTGTAGTCTGTTGAATTTTACAGCGTGTCGTCGTCTTCCGTTGTCTGCATGAATCACAATGAAGTTGATGATGATGACGATGATGAGTTGCGCGATCCAGTGCATTGGTCTAGTAAACTCTCTGGCAATGGTACTGTTACTGCTGCTGCTTCTGCTATTGCTGCATGCAATTTTACCGTTTTTTTTTTTCGTTAGGATACATTGGGCAAATAACTTCTATCTCAACAGAGTTTGAATTCTAAGCTCTTTCATTTACGCACACATTTGCACACAAGAGAGTTAAGAAAGTTTTGGCACGATTTTAGTGAGTATTGAAAAAAATATCACTGAATCGAAATAATGTCAAAATATTACAAAAATATCGATACATTCAAATATTAGTCGCTGAAATGCAATCTTTTTTAAAAAAATGGCTAACAATTTTACACTCCCCTTATATTTTTGATAGCCATTTTTTTATACTTTTGTTATTTCTCCTTTCCAGATTTTGACTCTTATTTCTTAAGATTGATTAAAAAAATACGAAATTTGAGAAGAACAACTGTGCGTGCAGTGATACGTTGCGAACAGTGAGACAATGAAACCAGTGAAGAAGTGGAAATGTAAGGTTAGGTATTGTTCATTTTTGATGTAAGCAAAACAACAGATCCCCTACTCCCACACCCATAATCAGACAACATATCTTAGCGTTCAGTTATTGAAAAACCAATCGACGGTACCTACTCCTGTAAATAGCAGAGGATACGATTAATATTTCCCTATTCCTCTTCGCAGCAGCAGCTTCTACAGAAGTAATGTGGAGAAAATCCAAATGCCTTGCATGTTTGTTAGAAAGACATTTTATTTCCAACTTCCATAGAGCTATGAGCTGATGCATGTCACGTTCTTTACCCCACTAATTTCTTGACTTGGAAGTTGCACTGGCCGACTGAATACACTTAGCTCACGGAAAAGTTAAGGAAATGTAGAAGAGGCAAAATTAGTACGACATCCATATGTGCTGTCCCTTGATTTTAAATTTAAGTCATTATTCGATCATTCGATTCGATTTGATAGCTTAGATTATACATTGATTGTACCAAGCAATTCATAAAAAGATCGGGATGCTTTCGCATTCTAAGGTTTTTCCGTATTTGGTGATAAAACGCGGACTGCTCATATATATTCCAGATTTTCATCCTTATCTACTGCATTTTTTATTGTACTTATGCCCACATGTAAAAGTGCTCACTAGCTAAATTTTTTTTCAGTTTTTACTCTCAATCACTCGCTCTCTCTTTGTTTCTCAGTAGCCCCAATTCGTTCAAATGCTTTTTAATTTTTTTCTACCCAACATTGCTTCTCTGAAACTCCTCGCTTTGTTTGTCTCTCTTGTCTACTACTCGTCTGGGTTGTTGCCAGAATGCACAAACGAGCGCCAAACGAACTATTAACGATGGGCGCCACGACCATGACTTGGTGCTGCCGCAAACGAATGTTGCAAGAAGAAAACGAGTGCGATGACTACGGCGGACGACGACGCTGACTGGCAAGAACGAGTGCATAACGAAAATCAGAAATACGAAGTTGCGTCGCGCATTCGTTACAATGCCGTTGCTGCGGAATTCCCCCGAATTCAAGCGCCGTTAGACTTTGGACTCCAACATTGTTGTTATTGTAGTCTCATTTTTCGCTGTGACTGTTGTTGTTTTTGTACAATGTTTTGCTGCTCATTGCAACTTCGTCGATTGCATTGCCTTGGCTCGGTAATTCGCTCGTTTTGTTGAAGTTTTTCTTCTTCTTCTTTTTTATGTTTGGCGCTGCGCCCAAAATTTTCGTCCTTCCTCAATGTAATTCGTGCTGCGTCTGCCTTAAAGTTGTTATACGGTTCCACTCTACAATTTACAAAGGGACTTTTGCGAAACGAACTGCTTCGGCTTCAGAAGCTGCCAACTGCACGTGGCCCACTGCACTGATGCACCCGAACTGCCATTTGCACCACCCATAATTTTTGTGCTTGTGCGGTCTCTTAGCTATTTTGAACTTTTCATTTGTATCGCTAGAATACAGTGGGAAGATTATGGGTTCCATAAGGTAGAATATGTGAAAAATAAATGTTTTTATTGCTATTAAAAATAGTGTTGAATTCGACAAAAATATCAAAGAAACCGTAGTTGATAGTGATCTGAATGGTCTGTGCGTTTATAAATTGAACATAAGCCATGGTTTCAAAAGCCACCGATAATATACTTGGTGTCTCATCCGACATTGTTCGATGACTTAAATTAAGTTGATGAACCATTTTTATTACAAAGTGACACGATAATCTATTTAACCCACTGTGCCTTGTCCTCACTATTTGCTGTTGTAGTCCAAAATGTCGCATTGTTCATTGTTCTTAATGTTGTTTGTGCTGCTGTTGCTGTTGCTGTTACACAGCTACTACTGCCGTTGGTTGTTGTGGTATTGGTGTCATTTTGGTTCTAGTTCTTGTTGTTGTAGTTGTTTTTGGCATTCCTGCTGCCTTCGTAAATTTATTTGTGCAATTTCGTATTTTTGTATGATTTCAGGGTTTGTGCGGCAACAACTGCCAAGCACCAATTCATACATACATATACAATATATGCATGTATGTAGTATGTGTAAGTGTGCCTTCCTATGTATGTATGTACGGTGTAAGTGCATGTGTATGTGTGTGTGTCGCTTTAAGGATGCAGCTGAAACCAAACATCAGGAGCAGGAGTCAGTATGACAATCTCTGAAATAAATAAGCTACACTTGTTTGACGTTGCACATAATTCAGAACCTTCATCGTAAGTGGCTTCGGTTGTACGAGTATTTTGCGGACCATAACTTAATTGTGCTCGGGGTAACCGGGTAGATACGAGCGCATTTGACTTGAAGTTACTTTTGGGCCCATAGTTTGAGTTCTTCGAGTTTGAGTAGGACGTTTGTGAAAATTTCTGCAACTGACAGAAATTATTTTATTGGTGTAGTTTCTATTAAAAGCATTGACGGCATTTATTTTATTGCGTAAATTAGTTGATGTTTATTTGCAAGAAAAGTTATTAAGCAAACGATTTAAGTTTATATCTATGTATTGTTAATTTTGTGTTATGGAAACGTACATAGATTGAACAGTAGAGGGGAATCAAAAAATCATTGTTAGCGAAAACAAACAATTTATAGACATTTGATATATAAGCAGTAACTTTCAACATCCATATTTTCTTGTATTACTCTGTTAAACGCAATTCGAGTAAAAGGTCAAAGATCAAAAAAGTGCCACTTAACAAATTCTTAAAAAGGTTCAATATCATTCAAAAGCGCATTACTTGAAAATTTTTTATGAGAAATACAAAAAAGCCCAGATATACATGTGCAGTTCGAAATGCATAAGTCAAAATATTCAAATTGGATTTTTCAACACAACCGCCCCTAAAATTATTGAGATATGAAGTGTTTTTTTTTTTTTTGTTTACTTAAAGTTAGGGTTTTTTGCAGATTATATGGGTTCCGACAGAACAAAGACATGATATTAAAATAAGCGTTACTCAGAAAGTATGAGATTTCTTAAAAATATTGGCACGTATTTTAATAAACGAAGCAATTTTAACGGGAAAGCAATGCTGTGGTTCAGATGGTCAAATGTTGCATAATGGTTGCGTATACGTTTCGTAAAGACTTTCTGAATTCAATACTGAGGAGAGCGGAGAGGCGCACTTTCTTGTTGTTTTTCAAATCAAATAAGCCAAGCTATCAAAATTTGTTTACACAAATTTAAGTTTCAGCAATTTTTCAAAAATTATATCTACAACTTCTTATGGCTACATCACCGAAATCAGATTCGAACTATTACTTGTGCTTACAGATTGATACTAAGCATCAAATAATGCATTTCAAATTAAATTTTTTATATAAAATTTTTACTAAAAATTATATGTGTTTTGACGGAACGGAACGGGATCTTTATTTGTCAGCGGAATGTTGTTTTATGGATTTATTTTCGCGGTTTTTACGCTCAAATTGCCAGCGGTGGAAGCTCTGATACAATTTTTTTTCGGATTACCTCAATAACATCTGAACCGCGCTTTAACCCTTCGAATTCAACTTAACTAAATCAAAATTTATTCAATATTTTTCTAATATTTTTTTCTGCTTTAAATAAAAGCGTAGTTCACTGAGAAAACTGTATATTATTTATTTAGTATTTTAATTTATTTTGCAATTTTTAAGTAAAGCTGATATCAATAATAACAAATAATTCTCTGAAAAAGTTTTGAAACATAATGGGGGCAACACAGTGCAGTGCCATATATTAACTGCAAGTAGAAAGTAAACAACACTCAAATTAAAAATATATATTTTTAATAAACAAAACAGAAATAACACCAATAAATTAAATGAAAACAAAGTAAAATGCAAGTACGCTCGCATGAGTACTTACTACAGAAATTACACCAAACTGTATAGCGCTTAGGTGGCGTACGCATACAATGAAAATCATTTACGCAAACAAACATACTGATGCTGTGTCCACAGCGAACAAAAGGGGATATTGGGGGCATATACCATATACAAATGGAGAGCATACAATAAAGCCTGAAACGGATGCCTGCGGAAAGCTTCAATTTAACCGGCATTTTGCAGTGCATCCGCTCATCCTGAAAATATAATTTAACAAATACAATGGAAAAGTACAATGCGATGAAATTTAAGGATGTTATGTCAAAGGGAATGAAGCAGAGTTTATGCTGGAAATAATCCAAAGAGAATAGCGTAGTGAGAGTAAACATTTTCATGAGCATAAAAATGAAAAAATGTGACTCAAGCGAGCGTAAAATTTAAAAAGAGCACTAAAACTGACTAGCAACAAAGAGTTTGATGAAAATTTTGTACCGTATAACTCCTTTGAGTCTCCAAGAAATATAAAATTAAGTTTTTTTCGCTCACTCTCTTTTTGAGCTATGCGCTGCAAAAGGAATTCTCCAACCCTGTTGTAAGACATCAATATACTTTATATTGAGGCAGGTCATGCCGGGAACAAAGTCGCAGCTGCAGTTATGGTAAAGTTACAGTTTCTCGTCTTAGCGCTTTTCAAACTTCCAACAACCTTACCCAACTAAACCAAACAAAATCAGGCAACTAAGTAGGTATAATCAGCTTACTGCTGCACTTTCCAGTACAAGCTACTCTTTTACTTTGTAAGAAAAATATATTTCCTAAAAAGAAACCAAAAGATAAGAAACGAAGACGAAGTTCACGGTTTTGCTTTGTTCGCTACCCCGATTTTGTGGCAGCGTAATTCAGCGAAGTTATCAGGCGAACAGGAAGATGGTATCAGCGTAATTCTTTATACTACGTACATTACAAAGGTATGTCGTTTTCTTACCGCGCTGCATAATTTTTATGACTTGTAAAATGGCAGTTGCATTCGCTTGGGTTTTGCGCAACAAGACAATTTTCCCTTTTTAAAGGAAGCTATTTTTATTTTTGTCCTTACGCATACTATTTTGACTAATACACTTTTTTCTGTAGCTTTTCGTTTTTCTAACTTTGTTTCTCAAGGGGGAAGGAATACAATAATGTTTGAAGTTTTTATTTAAGTAGAAGAGTTTAACTGATTTTTTCTTAATTTGTGTTTTTGGAATAGGGCAAAATTTAATATTTTGTTTTTTACTGAGCTTTTATGTTCAGTATTTTTAGTGCAAAAACCACAAAAAATTACAAGCGCCAAATGCATTAAGGGAACAAAAATGAGCAACTAGCTGCTTACACTAGTTTCAATCACCGCTACGTGATATCTTCAGTAAGCTTTGTCAGCAGGAGATTTTCACTGTTAAACATCGATTTCGATAGCGTACTAGCATTGTCAATATCAACCGAAAAACAATTATGTAATCCAAACTGCCGTCTGCATTAAGGAAAATGCAGTGCTGTTTTGTACCATTTACTTCTTTCTACCATATTGTTCCTATTGTTATTTCTTTTTCAATTGTCCTTGACTTAATATTTTCATTGCTTTAAATGAGCTTCTCAATGATTCTGGTAGCGTCTTGCGCTAAATTGAATTTAAGTTGGTATCGGTCAAATTGTGTTAATTTTTTTTTAACTGCTCTTAACAGCTTCGAGATTTTCTCGAAGAAAAATGAAAATGAGGAAAAAGAAATTGAAAATTATGAGTTTACTTTTGATTGTTTGTTTGTTCGCTTATTTTTTAGTCTTTCTATAAGATGGAAATTAACATCGTTTGACTATAAAATACGATTGTAAAGCCAACATTTACTTAGCTTTCATTTTGAAGAATGGTTGGTGATCTCAAGTGCGTATTGCATTGCTCTGAATTATTGTGCCCTTTGTAAACTTTTGGCTATTTGTAGCAGATTTAATTTTGAGAGTAAACCATTTGGGTATTTTGACTTAACTAATTTGATTGACTAAGCCACCAATCTAAATTAGCACACAATTTAAAAAAAAAATATTATTTCCATTTTACTCTCCGCTTTACATTCTCATGTCCGGTTTCGCTAAACGATTTCATATTTTCTATTTTGTTGCTAATCCTATGAGAGCACCAGCAATTATCCACAAAATTTAGAAATTGACCGAAAATTGAACCAAAATTTAATTACAGTCGCTCTAACATTTTTGTGCGATTTTTGATTACACCTGAGCGACAAACCAATTTTTGCGTTTTATTTTTGTATAGGATTTTTTGTTGGTATTTCAGTTTTTTTTTTTTTTTGCAAATCCTGCTAAAAACGTAGATTAACTGGCGATATGACGATTTGCATGTAAATTGACAAAAAGTAACATATGTACACATACCAATAGACACAACACAAACACTAACAAATTAACCTAATTGCACACCGAGGTGCACAGCATAGCACAGGACACACCAGGGACATACCAACAAACACATACGCATATACGAAAATACACTTTTGCTGCAGTAAAATTTGCTGATTGGAAAAAGTCTGATTCCAACCAGTCGTTTAACGAAATAAACAATTAGATGCGCCAAAAATTGCGACTGATTAGATGATTAGCAGCGACGTTAGCAGGATACTGTTAGGGTTTTTATAGCGGTTGTGATGAAAATTTATGAAACATAATTTTAGGCGCTTTGCTATTCATTTGCAATGGATGGCTAAAGTGAGAAAAATTAAATGAAATTAAATGGAAAAACACATTCTGCAAGGATTTTGTGGCAATTTTGTAGCTTAGAAAGATTTATGTCGGATATTAGAGCATTCACAACAACAGCAGTTGAAATACTATAGCGAAAACAATCATTGCATTTAATTAACAAAGCATTATAGGGCATCACGCGGGTTAAAGCTGCTTACGCTTTTGTGTGAATTTTATAGCTTATGGTAATTTCGGCAGTTATTGAACATTTTAAATGGAACTTTCTTTGGACCATACATACTGATTACATTTCGTAGCTGAATACATATCATCTTTTTTTTTTTAATGTTAGTATAAATAGTAATTTTTGAAATTGTCTATATCGTCTCACACAAAAAATAAATACTAAAGTTTGCTTTGTGATGTATCGAAACAAAAAATAATGGAAATTATACTGAGCTTATTATTCCGTACAATGAGTGATGACACCAAAAATATTACGAATACAAACAAATAAACCAATAAACCGCGCTACAGCTAGTCATACTAGTTTCATTTATTTCTAAATTAAATCATAAGCGACCTTTAAGCCGATATCTATTCTGATACACCACAGACATAATATCTCTCATCTTGCGCTTCTCTTCAATCTGCTTCTGTTCAACAACAAGAATGATAAGCACTAAGGTTTACGAGAAGGATTGTTTTTATAAGAATAATTTTACTGAAACCAAATAAAATACGATACTTAAAAAAGTACAGAAAAATGTATTTTTCTTTTGGCACAAAAAAAAATCTTAAAAATTTTTTATAAGACCTTGAAAATTTAGAAAATTGAAAACTGTAGTGTATAATTCAATAAGCGCATACATAAATGCGGAAACACTTAATCATCTTAAAACGACCACACACACATACATATGTATGTATATACATTAAAACACAATCACGTGTAACACACAAATACAATTACCATTGCAAATAGCACTTAAGCAGCTGTAGCGGAAATAACACCCTATTTGTTGGGTTCTTAGCAATGCCTTCCCCTTCCCCTAATAGCGCGCATGTGGAATAAATGAAAATTTTACAACTTGTCTCCCTTTCATATGCTGCTGGACTGACTGGCTTACCGCATTTAGCTGCAGTTTAAGCGGTTGCAATATTAAAGTTTCTAACGCTGCGGCAATGAGAACTACAAACAACACGGCGTGTTTTCCGCTGCACGCGGTATTTGGCCGCGAAAGTTATTCCACTAAAATAGCGGATTAATGCCAGTTGAGGTGGTTAAGCAGCCTAATTAATAGCGTGTGTGAATGTGGCCGTTTACCTTCTATGCAGTAGGTAGCGCGAGGAAATAGTAGAGTTATGACCGGACTCGTATGACGTTGCATAGCCAGTGGTTAAGGGCTCATTAAAAATTCTTAGCTGTGATTTTTTTTAATAACACCAGACTAGGTAGAAATTGAATTGAAAATTAAAGGAATTTAAGAAACTTATGATGCATAATTTGTGCAATTGAAAATTTTCATTCAAAACAAAGCAGCAAAGCTTCCAACTTACGTTTGAGGATCTTTTTAAATTTAAGCAGCCTCCAAATATTGCAATTTTTACTAAAAAAATAAAATGTAGTGAGGGATTCTCAGGCTGCTTATAATCAATCTGGACATAATTATAAAATTTTTAAAATAAAAATCACCAAACTATAAAACTATTGGAAAATACACTTAAATTATAGAGATATACCATTTTTGCTAAAATTACTTACTTGCGTCAAATCATCAACATTTTTTGGGTAATACTGGAAGCATAAGTGAAGGCTGATATTTCTGCAAGTGCGTATCGACTTCTGAATGATTAGAACATGAAAACTTTATTGAAAAACAGGATTGTTAGGGTTTGCAACACAGCTATACAAAAAAGTTCTTGCTCATCATCTTTCAGGTCACTGATGATTCCATTTACCAATGGAAGAAACTAGTATGACAAGCATGTACTGAACAGTTAGCAGTAAACAAAACAGTTAAAGTAAAGCTATTTTCCTGTATCTTTTTTATCGACTTAGATATTAGGACCATGAGTGGCTTTAAACCAAATTCTCTATAACTTTTTGTCAATCGAAGTAATAACTTAATTTTTCTAGCAACACTACCTAATTTTTTATTTAAAAAACATTTTTCAAGAACTATCGTTTTGAAAAAGCCGTAGCTTTTTAAAGTCCATTTCAATTATTTAAATATTTTCAAAATAACTCCGCAATTTAATTTTTAATAAATCATTTAAACGCAATGGCAGCTGCCAAATAATTGTAGAACGCTTTTAAATTGCAACATAATTTAGTTTGTCGATTGTTCTTGTTATAGATCTACATATTTATATGTTGTAATTTTGTTGTTGTTGTTGTTGTTGCTATTCAACTATTATTCGCTAACTTAGCTTATAAATTTTATTCGAATTTCAATATTGGCAACACAAAACTGAAGTCAGTAACGTTTTGCCATTTTAGCGGATATGTTGCCACAAAGCGTGGCCAAATACATAGACACATGCACATGAACATCAACACAACCCAGTGAACAATTGGAAGATTGCTAAACACTTCAAGAGGAGTTAAATTGAAATGTATCTATATATTGCATATATTTAGTCATTTCAAAGATTTTCAATATTTCAGTGTTTTGTTATTTATATTACTCTTTTTTATGTTTGCATGGTGCAAATACGATATCATTTAGTGATATATTGTTAGGTATAATGAACGATTTCAATACCACGATTAAAATGTGTACTGGGAAATTCGTGTGCTTTATGAAAATACAAAGCCATACAGATAGTCACGCACACACACTCACACACACACAACTAGCAACAATGCAACGGAAACAAATTTGGCCAAAAATACGCCTTATTATTTAAGCAACATTTAAATTCACACAGTTAAAGCGCCAAAAAGCTGGTCCAAAAAAGTAAAGCAAACAACCAAACAAATAAATTTGCTGCTGCCACGAGTATAATGCAAATTCACTTTAGCACATTCCACACTCACACACCATATACTACATACATATATGCATATACGCACTAACACATTGTGACTGTCACGACGACAACTAAAGCGCATTTGCTGAAATTAGTGCTGAAATTGCTGAAATCAACGCATAAATAGTTGAGGTTAGTTTTTGGAAATTAAAATTAAATTTGCAACAAAATTCATATCTGTCTAATATGCTCGGGTTAATTTTGGGTCAATGTTTAGTTTGGCATGGGCATGTTGGCGTTACAGCAAGCAAATCGTGGCTCGAAATTTATGAGTATAAAATGTTTTTAATAATAAAAACTATGAAATTTTAATGAGAGTTTAAGTAGAATTTAGGAAATTTGTGATGACATAAGTACATACGTAACATAAGTGACAAGACATTTTTTGAAAATCAGCGTAGTACCTAATTTATCGTTGGCTCAGGTTGTAAAAAAAAAATATTCAAAAATTTTTATCTCACTTTAAGAAAAAGTGGTAAATTGTGCCACAAATTCTACCTGATTTTTTTCAGAAGGAATTTTTTGTTTGTCAATCCGTTGATATCTTCGTTTGTTAACGTATTTTTAACATAATTTTTCTTAGCTTTTTCATATTAAAATCAGATTTTCAAGTTCAACTCTTCGTTCATCTAGATGATTACTTATCCAAATGACTTCTCATATGCATGATAATTTTATCGTTAGTTTTGGCTACTAATTTTCTTTAAAGGAATTTGTCGTAAGTTCAATTAAAAAAAATTTTGAAATTTGGCATAAAAAACGTTGTCACTTTTGAAATTAAAAATAAAATTTTCAGCAAAATTTTTAAAAATAATAAAACCCATACAACAAGTGCCCATACTGTTCCCTTAGTAACAGCAAGATTAACAACACAAACTTACAACTACATAGCGAACAAACAAACCTTATGAGAAAAACGAAAAATATAAAAAAAAAAATAAAAATCCAAATAAAAAGGATAATTATGCAAAAATTCACTGCTGACAAAACAAATGGTAATATTTGCTAAATTACAAAAACAACAACAACAACAACAACAAAATAAACATAAGGATAATAGATTTTTAAGCAGACAAAAAAAAGCCTAAAATAAATGAAAATTTAAAAAATGTCAAACGAAAAAAATAAATAAATAAAAACGAGTACAGCTCCATTTATGAATTAAAATGCAAATAATTTATGCCAAAGATAAAAACCCATAAAGTATGCAACGAAAAGACACTTCAATTTATTATCAATGTAGATTTGATTGTCATAGACAGCATGAAGAGCATTAAAGATTTAAATAATTTTTGATAAAAAGAAAAAATACAGTTTCATAAAATTTCCTTAACACGTTCATGAAGATGTATGCTATAGCAATCAATTCTATGAGCTGCATTATTTTATGTATAAAGTGTGCCTTTTTTGAAAGTTTTTTGCTATTCAATTTAAGTGCAAATTTTTTTATTGAATTTTTTTTTCATTTTGTTATGTTTTATTCTTGTGAGTTTATAAATTTCTTTTTCTGTCTGCGAACGTGTTAAGCAATATATAAAATTAAAAAAATATATATATCTTCACATAACAAATAAAATTTTAAAAAGCCTCAAAGTATGCAAAGTAATTTAAAGACAATGAACTGAAGTCTTTTACAAAAAGCCAATTAATTTTAAATTTCAATAAGAGATAAGAATACGTAGGATAAAAGGATTTTCTTGAGATGAAAAAACTACGCATTTTCTCTCGCACCCACACACACACACATACGCCTACATCAAAGAATGTTATAGGTTTCTTGTTAAATCCCTAGTCGTAACAACTTCATCTTTAGACAAGCTGTCAGTTTGGCAATTAATAAATCAATTTCTGGTAACAGTTTTATTCAGTACCTGGCTGTGTGAATGGTTGAGTGTTTGAGTGGCTGAGCTTTAAAGCCGCAAATGTGGTAACATTTAATTTTAAGATTCCAAACTGGCTACACTTTTCTTTATTATCAACATTTAAAAAGCATGGGCGTAGATGGCCAGAAATATAACTAAAGCTTCACATGAGTAAATAATGCAATTGAACCAACATCTTAAACAACTATGCTGAAATTTTCCCTCATATTTATTTTGTCATTTTGCCTTTAGTTGCAAACTACGTCACTGCACATACCACCAAAAACAACAATCACAACTATAAAGAAATCCCTTTGAAATTTCGTATTTAAACATGCAATGAAATAAACAACAATTTTGTGTCTTAGGTAGCGCAAAAGCGAAAAAAGAGGTGTAAAAGTGGGTTGGTCTCGTTTACTGTGTTTGTTTGTGCAAGTGAAGGAAATTCAATTAGGAAACATAGAGTGGTTAAGTGATGGCGATAGACGTGGCAGAAGTAGAGAAGAAAACAATGGAAACCCAACTCACTACTAGGCATACGTAGAAAAGGATACGCAAAGGAAAAAGAATAAAGGTAGATGAAAAGTAACTTTGGAAGGAAGTTCAAGTGGCATTAAGATTTATTTCACAGTTAGTGAAGTAAGTTAATTGCCAACTTGAGAGTAACTATAACAGGATGGGATGATAAGAAGTAGCAATTGATCTTTTTGTTAAGTTAAAACGTAAGTTGAACGTCAGTTAAGTTGGAAATGCGAAGAAGTTTTGTAATTAGCATGAAGAATTATAATTTTTAATGTTATAATTGTTACTATACTATTGTTTTTTTTGTGGTGCTTTTTCTCCAATCTTCACCGATTTCAGAACTATTAATATGATTTATGCTTTCTTTGCCTTAAGTTTAATTTAAATATTCGTTTTGAATAAAGTTCGGCAACCAAAAGAGTTTTCCATACAGAGTACAGTGAAATACGAGTAACTGAATTTACTCATGTTCACGTGACTGGCATCATTTTTCATATTTTAACAATTCAACATTTCACGTGTGCGCTGACATGTTGCCTTTCCACCCAAGTTAATGATGACTAATGATATCTGCTAACAGCAAAAGTATGCACGATGTCCTGCAGGCTAATTGTGTCATACAACGAGTCCTTATGTTGCCAAGTAAAACTAAAAGGAGTGAAATAAAATTTTACCTTTTCTTTTTGATTTCGACGACATATGGCTTGCTGCAGTAGCACTATATTTCAAGTACTTAACATGTCTTTGTAGTCTTTTGACCTTCTTTAGAATCTGTGTAAGTGTACGCTGTTATCCTTATATGTACATAGAACTGTCAGATTAATGGGATTAATTTACTTAGTAATTACGATTATATTTTGGAAAAGCTAGCTATGAGTTAAATGCTTGGATATATAAGCAACAGACAAACCTTTGTGGTTTGAAATTGTTCTTAAATTAAATGGTATTTCATCAGCAATATATTGAGCAGAGTCATGGAAATTTCAGTAAAATATAGACGAAGGCTATTTCTAACTTTGGAACAAGTTGAAAAAAAAGACACGTTCAATCGCCAAAATCCAAATTACAACATTAAGTTGAATACATTGGGTATATGTTTAGATGTCTTCAGTGGCTAAACATATCTAGGATTGTACATGAATTCTTAGAAAACCATTCCGAAGTCTACGAAAGAGCGAAGATTCAGCTACACTGTAATAACTCAGTATGCTATATATGTTTCAGGGAATTAATGAGGAAACATGAAAACAGTTTGCGCAGAGAAACCTTTCAGCAAAAAAGGGCCTTCTTTTCAATGTTGATTATATGACCTTATAACATTTAAGTAAGTCAAAATTAGTTCACCAACTTATCATTACAAACATTTTACTCAGTAGACCAACAAGAAAACCTGCACTTTATGGAACTCACACTTTGTGGAACTCACACTTTGTGAAACCCACACTTTCTGGTTAAGCAATAAAATAATAATGTAATCACTTTTTCCCACTGCCACCTGCCATTTAAAACAAAAGGGTAATTTTCATATTTTCATAAAGTTTGCAGCGCAAATTTACAAATAAAATATGAAACTTTTTTTTGGAACACCGCATAAAAACAGGATGCGGCTACAGTGAAAAACTGCATAAGTTACGCGAGTTACAAACAACACACATACAAAAGAAATAAAAACTTAACACCAATGAGGTGCAAAAGCGCCAAAATACTAAGTGCAGAAAAAGTAGAATTATATGTATAAAACTTTAAAACAACATAAGAAATGTCGTCACTGTGGTAGAAATGAACAAAAAAAAAAATATTAAAATTAATGATGACAACGAGTGAAACAACGTTAAAATTTCCACTTTTTATTTGTTTTGTAAAAGAGTGAGCTCAGTAGCGACCCCAGTCGGAGGTGACTAAAAGTAAAGGTTGAAAAATTTGATAAAAAAAAGGATTGAGGTTAAAATAGTCGAAGAAAGTATGGGAAATGTTGTAGAAGTTTAAAGAGGTCGAAAGGGTGAGGGTGAAAAAAGGAAAAAAATCTAAAAAGGTTGAACCGTTGAAAAATGCAGATAACATGAATGAAGTTGAAATAGAAAGAAATCGTGAAAAAGTTGAAAAAATATGGAACTAATAAAGAAAGGTTGAAAAAACAAAAAATATGGAATATATTGAAACGAGTTGAGAGAGGTTGAATATAGTTCTCGATAGAAATATGCCTATAGCTCTGAAAACTGAGACTAAAATATATCAATATATTAACTTTTTTTTATAGATCCGTGATTATATTTCAATGTTTGGAAATCTCTTCAGAAGTCTAAGTACTAAATAAATGAGGAAGTTTAAAATAGATCAGTTTCGTTCTGACTTCCATTTGGTTAAGTTTTTGTCTCTTTTTTTTTGAAAATGGCATATAATTTAGAATGAAAAGAAGACAAAAAGTTTTGACATATTCATAAAATAAATAAACCAAGTTCGATCAAAAGTTCATATCATAATTGCGTACTATAAGTTTCATCAAATGAAATTCTGATGTATTGCAACATTTCCTACAGCGAACATAAATGCATTTGCTAGCGTCTAAGTTTGTGTGTGTGTGTCTCAGTTGTAACTGATGCTTATGCAGTTTTTTCTCCTTACGTTTTTACCTTGTTAGCTTTGCTTGCGGTCTGAAGTTTGTACGCAAATTCTTTTTGTTGCTTTTATTTTTTAAGTTTCTCATATTTTGTTCTCGTTTTCAGTTTCCACTTTTTTTATTTTGTTTGTAGTCGTCCTTTTCTTCTCTTTCAACGCCATCATCAACATTCATTCTCATAGTCGTCGTCGTCAGTGTTGAGTGGAGCAAATGAAAATAGTAGCTGAAACACTTCAAGATGCAAATCTCTGTGCAAACTTATGCATGCTTAAGTGGTTCATATTTCGCACTTGATTTGCATATGAGTGAGTGCGCTCTATGAGTGTAGTAAGTAAGTGAGTGTTAGTGTGTGTGTGTCTGTGTTTGCACAAGTGTAAAAGTTAACGGTAACTGAGAAGCTAAGAAAAAAACTTGTAGTATTACTAGCAATAGCTTTTTGTAGTTTTGTGCTGTTACAGCAGCAGCAATAAAGTTTCTTGATAAGTTTCACGGTGCGTATGAGTAATTTTTAATTAAATCGCTATAGCCAAGAGTGATGTTTGTGATGGGTTGCATTTAAAAATTGCTGAGCTAGTTAGCTTTTAAGGTAAATTAAATTGAAAAATGCAATATCTATATGGTGAAGCTAACTTAAAAGGCTACTGCATAAGTTTGGATGACGGAATGAAAAAAAAGAATGACCTCATCCTTAAAAATCTGACTGACAAAATAACAAATTTATCACATTTTTTCTACAGAAAAACCCTGTGAAAATATGTTATTTTCTGTTAGAAATTCAGTCTTTTTCTGTTATTCTTTATGAATCTCTAAAATCTATGTGATTTTCATTTCATTCTACAACATTGACGCAGGAATGACTTAAAATCTCTAATAGAAGAGTTCTGATACTATAAGCGTTTTCTTCGAAACATTCCAAAAATTTTAGGGAGTAAAAGTCGTGGTCTCTTTTCCGAAAAAAAATGGATTGAAATCACTCAAACCCTAAACAAAAATTTCACATAAAACATTCAACTAAGCCGTTAAAAAATTTTTTCATTGAGTAATATTGTCGACAAAAATAAAAAAATCCTTAGCATAGCACACTTCAACAAAGACTGAAGTGTGTCACAAGTTCTCCTATCCACCGGATGATTTTCTACATCTACAACTCCAAATGTAAACTACCCATATTTTTCGAATGACTTGCATTCGTCAATTTTGGTGGCGATTTTAAATTCAATGAATATTTGCTGAGGGCGTCATTTTCGTGTAGCTTGTCATCCTTGTCAAGCTCTACGTTGCCTGTCTGCAACGTCGTAGTCGTTTGTTTCCGCCATATACTGACAGTATACGGATTCGAATTTTGCATAAAATGCTGCTACAATTTGCTTTCACTTGATAACAGAGAACAAAACGAAAAGGATAAATGTTTTCGTTTGCCTGCTTTTAAATTTATTTTCATGCAATTGAACAAGAAATCGGAAACTCAGGTGATCGTTGGACATTCATACTGACATTTGCCTTTGCATCCCGGAAAGATAGACAGACACATATGTGCGCACAAACCTACAAATGCAGGTGGACAATACTAACGTAAAATTGTTACATTGAAGCAGTCCAGCTTAAGGATGCATGAATTTGTTCTCTAGTTGCATGCATAGAACATATGGAGACACATTGCTGCTGTTGTTTTGAAGGACACCACATTTATTGGCATTGCCGATATTTGCATTTTTTGTGTTTTGCTGGTGCTTAACTTTTTTGTCGTTCGATTTGTTTGCTTCGGTTTGCATTTTAAATATTTGCAGCTCTTGACTGATTGACAAGAACTCCAAAGTAGCAGAAGAATTGCTTGTTTTATTTAATCTCTACTTGAGCTAGTGAAGAATATGTGTAGAAGATATTGGGTTTGCTAACAAAATTAAAGCATAAAATTTTAAAATTTTTTATGGGAATTCTTAGCTGTAATCATTCTGGAAGGAATAATAAATTTTTTTTTTGGGTTGAAAAAAATTCCGCACATAATAATAAAAACAAAATGGCCATAAATTTGGAACTTGAAATTAAGAGCAACATTTTTTTGAAATGAAATTTGGGGATTTGGGCTGCGTTTTGAGCTATAAAAGACTTTTACAGGGGCGTGGCAACCAGCCCAATCCTGGAACTCAAACTTATACCAGCCTGTTTTCATTTAAATCACCAAAATCTAAATAAAACCGACCGATTCCTTTCAGAATCTCCATATCTCTAGAATATTTTGTTGAGGGTATTATCGTTGTAGCAAGGTGTAATGATTACTCGCTGCTACAGAATTTATTTTATATTTTTTTACGATGTTTCTTTTTTTATTCTAAGGGAATATTTTTCTTGTGGGCAATTTTGCCTACACTACTTTTCGTTTTGTACATAATAATCAATATCCTTAGAAAGCAATAAATTCACAGCAAAATAATAAACTTGATGTCATTTGCAGCATAGTTTTCTTCAATGGGAAAACAATTGACTGCAATGAAATAAATTCAAATAACTACAAAGGATAACTGCTAGGATATCTGACAAAAGATAAATCACCAAAAGGAGCACATCGACAACTTCGAATAATTGCAGCTTTTTTTTGCCAAAATATAATTTATTGATTTCATAGTGTCCTACTTAAATATCCAACCACCTTGCCACCTTGGACCACTTTCAGTTGACCATTGCACGTTGCGTAACGAACGACACATCGCGACAAAGTAAACCCACACACACACAACAGCAGGCAACATTTCGAGTTATGCAATTTCTCCAAGTCACAAGTTGCCACTTCGCCAGCTTGCGTGCAGATAAGCCAAGCTAAATTTTGCGAAAATTAGCCAACACACTCCTCCAGCAGCAGCGAACAACGACCTTTGGCGGCAAAAGAGCTTTAATGTGGCACTCAATGTGTGAGTGTAGAAGTGGCTGTGTGAATGTGTGGTTAGTGTAAGATTAACAGTACTTGTGGCGGCAACAGCAACAATAGCAAAAAAAAAAACAGCAACGATGTTGAACACAAGAAGACAAGAAATGAAATTTCGCTAATGAGGTACGAATCGTTGTATGACACGCCCGAATACGCAATTGTTTGGATGTATATAGGATGGTTGCAAAGCCAGACAGTCTGTCAGACCGACAAACAGTTAGTGAGTCTGTCTTCAAATCAGTGGGTTGGACAGTTGTACTTATTACGGTATGTATGGATGAATATAATTTTCGCTTGCTGATTGTTGCCAAAACTGACTGACGGAATATCTAACTGTCATATTTCATAAGCTGGATTTGGGGAAAGAAAGCGCTACACTGCTAAAAAAAAATTTCTACTATTAATTTTATAATTTTTATTGCCATTACTATTATCATGCGAAATATAGTTGGAGGGCATAAAAAAAAGGAGAGCTAATAAGTTGCACCACAAAAAATGTGGACGCCAGAAGAGTTAGCCGAATAAAAAATTAGAAAAAATTTGTTTACTCGACATAATAGTTGGACGACAAAAGTTTGAACGATAAATAAGTTGAACGACAAAAATTTAAAGGACAAAATGGAAAAAACTTTGATGAAACAAATTGGGCGCAAAAAAACTAAGACGACAAAGAAGTTGGACGACAAAAAAGTTGGACCACAAAAAAGTTGGACGACAAAAAATTTGGATGACAAAAAAGTTGGACGAACAAAAAGTTTCACCACAAAAAAGTTGCACCACAAAAATTTGTATGAAAGAAAGTATTATGAATAAATTTATCGATGGCAAAAAAGTTGAATGGCAGAAAGTTGGACGGCATAATTATTCGAAGGCAATTAAGTTGGATGTAAAAAAAAGTTAGACGATAAAGGCCTTAGACGCCTTAAAATTTAAACGTCAAAAATTTCGGATATTTTAACGTTTCGAAAAAGAACATAGGATCTCTTAGTCGAATTTGGCACCTGCTTGCGAGCAAAGAGCTGAGAGTCAAAGAAAAGATCTTTTATAAAATATTTACTTAACAAAAATCAATTAACAGAAGATTCAGCTAATATAGCAAACAATCACCACGTTTATCTGAAAAGTGATATAGTGCGTGTGTTGAACTTGCCAGCACTTAATGATCACATAGATTGAGCTAACATAGACACAAGATTCCCTTTTTTTTCAGTGCATAGATTAGCTCATTTGCGAATGAAGGCATTTTTGCGATTTTTTTTCTTTACTTCTTCAGTTTTGCAATCATCTCGAGAACAACTACTGAAGTGGAGACGGTTGTCCGTTTTGAGTGGTGCCAGTTATTGTTGTTGTTGTTGTAAATGTTGTTCTTATTTGAAACTCGTTTCCAGCGATCAGCCGTTGCTTTGATGGAATTACCATACATTTTTTTTTTTATCTAGATGTATCTACTTTGAAATTATTTAATTTTTTTTTTATTTAATTTTTTTTTTGCCAATCCAACTATTGGAGGTTGAATGAACAACTAAGAAAAGAAGAAGCCGAAGCCGAAGCTGACGAAGAAGAAAAAATGTGCACGCTAAATAAAGTGGACTCTCTCGAACGGTAACTTATGAATGTAAAGTGTAGCTTTCAACTAGAAATGTTGGCGACGACGACTCTACGACAGCTTCATTGCTGCTGGTGTCGTTTTTTTTTGCCTCCAACTTCTAAGCATTTGCTTTATCTTTGCAGGTTGGTGTTTTTTTCTTTTTTCTTTTCTTTAGTTTTCATTAAAATATTATTTCTTTCACTTGGAATGTGGAGAAAGTAGGCCGTACGCCAACCAAGCAACCAGCCAGTCAGCAGTCAGTTATCCAAAGTAATCCAAGCAAGTTGAGCTCATGAATTCTCAGACAACGTTTGAAGCTCCGTTTGTTCAGCATCGCTGAAGACACTAAGCTTGGTTTACCACTAAAACTTAACACTAGAAATGCGCTTAGGAAGTTAGCAAGTATTTGTTTGGTATGGCACAATAAAGCAATATTTTACGATGGACCATAGTTTTATTAAGTGTTGCTTCTAGTGTTAAAATATCAACAACTTGGCGCTGTTTTTTTATGTTTCTTCTAATGCTGCTGTCTGTTAACAGTCTTCACATTGCACTATAGGTTAGATTGAAAACTCACTGGCCAAAAATCTAAATATTCAGTTACTTTATATGAGCGAAAATGACGTGTTACATTTATAAATAGAATAATTCCATTAATGAAATAAATTTACAGTAGAAAAGGTCTAAGGCTATAAAATTTTGTCACTATGATTTTTTTTATTAAAATATTCTTCTTTAAAGTAATATTTCTATTGAAACTTCAAGGCTCATAGGTTGCTGATGATTCTATTTAACAACGGATGAAGCTAGTATGATTTTTATGTAATTCCATGTGTCAAAATAAATTATGTTAAAATAAATTGCGTTAATTTTCGCTATGAATTTTGATATAGCTCACTGGTACATATGTTCCAAATTTAAAATTTTTCAGCCAACTAAAAGTTGAATGTAACCCCATAGTGCAATGCTCGCAATGTCGCGTGCATTCAACATTCCATGCGATGCCTTAGCGTTGCATTCAAGCAGCAAGCAACAACCAACAGCACCAAGCAGCAATGTTTTACAGTCTGCGGTTACATTGCATGGCTTGACTGGCGATAGAAAAATAGAAAAAAAAGCGTTGAAAAAAGTAGAATCTCAGAATATTCAGCACAAACTTAAGCTGATGAATGCAGTTAGTTCCGTTTGAAGTAAACGGATTTTTAACATCGTTGTTGTGCAGCTTTGGTTGCTTCTTCGTTTGCTTGCATGTTGTTTTTTTTTCTATCCTGCACCCAGCTACGTCTCATCAGCTTCTAGTTTGGCATTAATTGGCCTGCAATGCCATATGGGAGACTGCAGTTTTTAAGATTCACGTATCATTTTTTTCTCGTCATTTTATTATTTTTTTTTTTTCTTTTCTTTTAATCTTTTTATGTTGATTGAGTTGAGTGATTTTTGCCACTGTACGTTGACAAGTTGTTGCTTTGCGCTTGACAACAAGATGTTGGCTGAAGTTCTAAGAGAGTTATTTTTTTTAGATAATGCAGTGCTTAATTCAAAAGACTTGGGAAATAGTTTTCTACATTTTTTCTTTATGTGTTTTATTTAGCTTACCGATATTTTAAATTCACCATCGATTTCTCAAATGTTGAATTTAACTAACAAATTGATTGATTTAATTGTTAACTATAAATAGTTTTAATTTTTTATAACTTAAATTCCGTCTCGCGTCTATTGTTGGAAAAAAAGTTCAATTTTTTTTTTGTCAATTTTCGTTTATTTTAATTTTATTTTTCTTAGCTTTTATTTCGCACAAGATTTTTTTTTTTTATTCTCAATTCGCAATTTCAGTTTGATTGCTTACGGCTAATGAACCCGGCCACGCGCATTTTTTTGTGATCACCATCATAATGAACTACGCTTCTTAGTGTACGAATAATTAATTGTTTGAAGATTACTGTAGCAATTACTTTGCAAAACTAAAAGGTTTCTTTATATGGTTTGCTTAAATATTTTCAAAATTTACTTATTCTTTCGATGTACGGGTATTAACCATTGTAAAACTGGTTAGGCTTAGAAGAAAAATAAATGTTTTGGCCAATCGTGGTTTGTAAAACGGAAACCGCGCAGCAATAAGAATTTAGGATTCTGCTTCAAAATTTTAACCACTTCGCTAAAATTTAATTATATTATAATAAACATAAATGTACGTATATAATTTGAAGGGCTTTTGGTAGTACCTACTTAAAGTACGTAGTACTACGATGCAAAATCTGTTAAGTGGATCTTATTATGAGCTGTAGCGTCTCCCACGTGCAATTTGCAAGACTTCTATGCACTGTTTGAAAGATTTTTGCTTTTACTTAAGTTTATAAAGACACTATGACATGAAGGGTCAAAAAAGCGCAAAATATTGAAAACTATCGTAAGATATTGAAAATTTTGAGGGAGTAGCCAAGTGCAAGATAATGTTAACAAAGTCGAAAAATGTTGGAAAATTTTAAAAACGTTGACAAAATCCATATATGTTAAGCCAAATGAGATATAATATTGAGTCGAAAAACTTTGAACAGTATAAATATTTTGAAGATTTTCAACAAGACCATTGAAGAGTTTTATAAAAGTTGGCAAATATTGAAAAAAATCAAAAAAATATTCAAAACGTGGAAATATGTTATATGTAATTGAAAAATGTTAACAATGTCGAATAGGTTGAAAAATTTGAATAATATTGAAAAAGTCGTAAAATTTTGATATAGTCCAGAAATATTGAAAATTTCGAAAACTGGAAAATTTTTATTAAGCCGAAAAATGTTCAATATGAAAAAAATGTAGAATTATTCAAAGAATTTTCAATGACTCGCAGTTTCGAAAAAATAAAAATTTTATATTGAAAAATTTTAAGTCATTCAAGTAATTTTGAGAAAACGAAAAATGTTCAAACGTTCGATAAAGTCGAAAAAATATAAAAAATTTTAAGAAATTACGATTTTTTGAAAGGTGAAATATGATCAAAAGTTGAGATAAGTAAAGTAAGATAAGTCAAATAAGTTGATATAAAGGTTAAATGTAACACAAGCGTTAGCGATAGGCGTAAGGTTTTTAGCCAATTCGGCCAATAAAGAAAAATTCCAAATATTATTTTTAAAAGCTTTTGTTAATATTTTATTTGAACTCAAACGTGTTCCCAAAAACAAAATCTCAACATAACACAAAGAATCCAAAAAAGTCTATTTTTAGATTAAAGTGAATGGAAGTGCTATAAACAAAGAATCATTTATTTCTTGGAATTGAAAAAAAAAAACATTAAGAAAAATCTAAATTGCTTAAAAACTCTAACAGCTGTTCAAGCAAAATTATGCAAAAAAACTTACAGAGCTTACAAAAAAAAAAAACATTCTTTGAAAAAAGCAATATAGCAAGCAACATTTCTGCGCACGGCAAACAAAGTTAATTTGTGGCGCATGTAGGCTATAATAACAATAATAATAATAACAAAAGCAACAACATACCAATTACATACAACAACAAAACACACAGAAAAAATAACAAACATACACGCGTGCAAAACTGAAGAAAAAATAACAAAAAAAAAAAAAAAACGTTGAAAAATAATAAAAATACTGCAAAATTCCATTTAAAGAGTCGCGTTCTTACGACGTTCAGATATGCGCCTAGTACTTTTATGCCAGAATTTAACACACAGATATGCGATGAGATGAACGCGATAAGTGGACGACCGACCTACCTACACGCTATGCGACAGAAAAACAAACACATCGGCATAAAATTTATAGTTTCTTGAAAGATCGAGCGAGAAAGAGACAAGTAATGAGTTCGTAACAAAACTTAACTACTTAAATGGAATTTCCAAACTTAATTTGGCGAACCGGAAGTTCATTTACCTCTACGCAAAATAGTGTATTGAGCAATGTGAACTACGAATGTTAAATAGAGAGAGAGAGATGAAGTGTAGGAGAAGAAAGCAGAGCTTTAATGGAGCGAGAGGCTGAGAGGAAGCAGTTAAATTAAGGAGAAAAATCAAATGAGATATTGATCAATTTGACATAGGTTTTTAAGAAAAAGTTTAGCGCAGCTGTTTTATTTTATTTACTAAGATCACAAAGTTATTTCAACTCTCATAATCTCACGATGTACAAATTGCTCAAGAGTTTTATTAATACTGAGTTGAGGCTGTTTACACAACACCACGGTTGCCACTTTCGTAAAATTATGCAGAAATAGGTAAATATTTTTTTGTTGTTTATAGTCTGGTAGCTAGACGATTTAATTTGTTTTTACTCGTACGATGTTTGGATGATTCACTTATTTTTATTAAAAAAAAGAAAAGAAAATAATTCGACTATCAAACGAATTATTATCAAAGAACTTAATCATTCATCTATCGGAGCCACTCTGTTATTTTCAAACCTAATATTGCGGCAAAAAGTGGACTACCTCAAATAAATATTTTTTAAATAATACCGAGGCTCCAATATTAAGAGATATAATTAAAAACATGGCATCAAAAAGCTTTCCAAAGCTCATACACAATCGAAATATACATAGTCACAAGTTTTCTTAATTTAAATTTGGTTTCAAAGGTTCCAAAGTCTTGTCTTCAGACACAAGTATTTGAAACTAAAAACTAACGGAGGCCAAAAAGTGGGCATGACATCTTTCAATAATCGAAAATTTGATTCAATATTGTTGAAAAATGGCTACAATGAATTTTTTACTTAATGTGAATTGCACTTAAAATTGATAGCTGAGGAGAAAAAACTGAAAAAAGTTGAAGTTTTCAACAAATCTGCTGATTTTACCAACGCAAAAACTATAAACTTTTCTAATCAATCAATTTCTAAATCATCCAAACTATGCATTCAATCCGTAATAAATACTTTTATTAGGCCTGCGATGTTCGAGTAGGGTAGATTATTTGTCAAACAATGACCCCTATGTAAGTATTAAAGTCAGTGACACTAAAGACACTAAGCCACTAAAAAAAACTTGCGAAAATTTGGTGGCAAAAAATTCTTTCAGTATGTTTTTTTAAACTCATGAGATCAAATAACGAACTATCAAATCTAAATAAATAATCTAAACCTTATAAATATTAGATTTAAATTAGTAAATTTTTGTCAAATTTATTGCGTTTGTGAGAAATTTTGGACCCAAAAATATAAAAAGTGTGGCAACCGTGCTCAAGACATTGAAATACTGATCAAGTAATACACACGGCTCTTAAGATTCTCTGAGTAAACTGAAAACTGTTATGCTCTTTCGACTTCAAAATCATACAAATACTCTGAGGGTACTACTGAGAATACATTTTAAATACAGCTGTTCAAAGGCTTTTCTCTTCTCTAAGACTCTCACGAGCACCGCTGAGCGTAAACATACTGAAGTAGGGGGAAAAAAACAACCGAGTAACATACAACAATTACAAGCGAACTTGACATAGTGACGCAGTTTTCTTTCTTGATTTATTGTGTACTCTATTCGTATTTTCTCGCTGTGTGCGCGATCTCTTCTTAATTTCCACTACTTAAGCAATTCGTTCCCCACAGTTTATTGTGTTGGCTGTCAGTCTGCAACTAACTGTTAATTTATTGCTGCATTTCGAAATGTTTTTTTAGTTTAGTATTTTATCGATTTTTTTGCTTTTTGATTTATTTGAAATTTTTTCTTTGTGCTCACTTGATGATCGCACCAAGCTGTTACGCCGATGATGCATTGGCTGATGGTTGTTTGAAAGAGATAGCAAATTATAAGTGTGAAGAGACGAAATAGCAAGGAGACACATTAGCTCATTTAAACTTTGTAAACCAGATATTTTAACTGCACTTGGCTATGGAATACAGTTAGTGGCGTCTAAAAATAGCAACCAACTAACCGCTTACAGCGCTATAGAGAAAGAAGAATGCTGTCTGTATTTTGAAATGTGTTGTTTATTACCTTTAAAGGTCACTTCTAGCTGACAGAAGAGAAACGAGTATTAATTGAGATTTATTAACAAAAATTTTGCTGACCATTTGATTTTTTGTTTCTTTACCAATACGGGAGAGTAAGCTAATTTATTTCATTTGATTTTTTCCTAGCGCATATGTAATACACATGTATCGAAAATATCGAAATCTTTCTGAGTAAGAAAAGTATTCAGTCGTAATCGGAGGTTTAACGCAATTGAAGGCTACTATATTTTTTAAACCTCACATTTCAGACTATTCTACATAGTAATCATAAAAAAAACGTAGCGTTTCATCTAATTACAATAATTTTAAATTGGCAACACTTGAGCAAAAGTAAAGAATTCATCACATGGACTTTATTTATGACAAAAACGGAACGAAAATAAAATGGCAAACTAATCATTAGGATGAGCAAACGAATCCTTTCAAACTAATCAACAACTTCAATGCGCTGCCCACGAACTCAAGTATAGTAGAAGGAAAAAAGTCCAAAGCTGCACTCTCCCTTCAGTAGCACTACGCTGTATTATGAAATTTTTTTTTTCTTAGTTTCCAACGCCCAGTGTTGCAATTGGACTCAAAGTGCAAAAGTGCAAATACGAACTTCCGCTTCCGTTGCAGCACTTCATTTTCTTGAAAATCAACGCACAGTGGGGCAATATCAACGAATAAATTTAAAATATTTTTGGCAACAAGTTTGATATTTCGTTTTAATATAAAATTTAAATTTTCCAGTATAAGTGATAAATGATTTTTTCGTCTTAACCCATGAACCAATCAATTTCAGTATTTTTGTCACTGTGCGTTAGTGTGGCAACAAAATTGAAATGCTTCAATTTCATTTTTTAAGTTTTCTCAAACATGTGCGGAAAAATTTTCATCGTAGTTTTGTTTTTTTTCGTTACGTTGCATTCGTTTCGGTCGGTTCGCTGGTTGGGTAATTTTTGGACATATGCCAAAAAATTTGACATATGAACCGCGCCGCAAATGAAGAAGCAGCAGCAGCAGCAGCAGTAATGGTAGCATCAACAAACTGACGTTACATCATGTTTGCGAGTAACGGGCGCCGCATGCTGAGCAGGCATGTTCTTCTTTTTTCCAAAGTTTTCATACGTCAGTTGTGTTGTTGTTGTTGCTATTGTTGTAATTTATCTTGAACTATGAGTGGGTTGCTGAACACAACTGGGCTTAAAAAACTAAAAAAAAACGACAACGAGAAGTAAAAAAATAAGCAAAAAAGT
Organism: Meiosimyza platycephala; assembly: GCA_963662105.1. NCBI lineage: Eukaryota > Metazoa > Arthropoda > Insecta > Diptera > Lauxaniidae > Meiosimyza > Meiosimyza platycephala. Next base: position 90,391,179 of record OY759211.1, read on the forward strand.
AGAGTGCACTGAAAGTCTACTAACATTTCTCTTTTGCGGTTGTGTGTATATGAAGGTGCAGATTTATAGAGAAAAATTGCAACTCATTAATTTGGGCGGCACAAAGACAGACAGACACACACAGCCAAGCAAACCCACACCATATAAATAATGAAAATGCATATGCGCCATTTTGCAAATATTATGCAAATTAAAAATGCAAAAAAAAATACCAAAAATAAAAGTCAAAAATAACAACAGCACAACAAAATGTTGGCAGTGTCAGTTTTCTCACGCCTGAAATTTAATAAACCCGCCGGTTGCACAGCTGCTCAAATGGAGGCCATACGCATAAAAGTAAATAAATTTAGGGCAAAGTTATTGCAAATTTTACTGGGAATTGTAAGAGCAAATTTATTTAAATTTTTTTTCAGTAAAAACTTTTAAGATAACAGAAGAAAGAGTTGCCCAAGTGAAGGACAACTTAATGACAAGTGATATTTGGTGACAGTGCATGATAGTCAAATACTTTTATTTAATGCTGTAGAGTTTGTTTAAGCTGAGATATACACAAGATCATATAAAATTTTAACTAAATATTTTTAGAGAGCTCAAATGTGAAGAAAATGCTCACGGTTATAGACTGATCTAAAATATCACTGGATTCGAGATAGTGATATATTCAAAATTGATTCAGCTGCTGAATTTCTAATATCCCTGTTTAATTAAACGGCATACAAATTCAGCTACCCATCAGTAAGTTTGATTGTCACATATTTAGCACAAATTATATATCCTTGGACGAAATTGATTCCCTAGCACAAAATTAAAATATATTCATTCGGAAAATTTAAGAATTTAAAAAAAATACTTTTTAATCTTACTACACACATGTAACTAAAAGTCATATATTTAAAAAAAAAATTATAAGCCTAATATGCTCAATCATTTGTCCGATACACAGCAACATTTCAATAGCAAGCAAATTCAAATGCAGCATCACTACTGCAATAATTAAAATGAAAGTTAAAATTTATTGCATTTAAATGATGTTGGTTGATATAAAACAACAACAAATTGAACAAAATTAAATTAAAATTATTATGATGTCAAAAAACCACACAAATTAACTACAATGGCAACAAAGCAAAGCAAAGCATTGCAACGCAATGTCATAAAATATCAATGCATAGCAACAGTACAAAGTGGTGAGATTTTTGCAGCAATTCATGTTGTTGTAAATATACAATTGACCAACAAAACCAATGCAACACTTTATTTTTTGTTTTTTTTTTTTTGTTGGATGGCACAGCAATTAATATTACAACAACATAAAACTAACAAATTGATTGAAAATCTGTTGGCACTATTAAGGGCAGACGACTTACATGCATACGTACACACAAATACAAATACATACAAATATAATGTTTATTTAGATGAAATAACAACAATATAATAATAAGTTAAATTTGGCATATAATTTTAGTAAAAAATCGAAAAAAATTTGTAATATCTCCAATGCAGCCCCCAGTAGTGTTGCCCAAGTGTAGCTAAGTCTGAGGCTCTGAGTAAACAAATCAAATTTGATTGTTTAATTGTTTTGTGAGAATGTTGATTTGTTTTAAGCATAAACGAGCTTTTGCACACAAACACACACACACATAGCGTTTAATATGTGCAAAGGCTTAGCAAGGATAATAAAATTGCATTTATGTAATTTTGTACGTCTGTATAACGTACCAACGCCGCAGACATAAATTTGTTTTGTGCTTGTTGAGTGACAGAGATAAACACAATTAGAGTAAGATAGTGAGGCATAAATGTAAAAAGCACATTTATATTGTCAAAAATACCCAGTAGGATGAATATTTTTGGAGTTCAAAATTTTATTTAATTTTTTTTTAAAAAATATTTGTTAGTTCTATTAATTTTTCGCTAACAAATAAATCTAGAAACTATTTATTGTGGTGTATAATGCCACTTTTCATACAAATATTTCAAAATAGCGTAGCTTATTGATTTGAAAAATATGTCATATTGTCATATATTTTCAAAGAAAATTCTTCAGGTAGCCCAAAAAGACTTTAATCTGCGCGTAAAAATCACTAAGCAGCTGCTAAAGATTAAATATTTTGTGCTCATGCATTTGCCTTTTAAAAGTTACCGAATAAACTAAGTCCCTAATGGGATTCCAAGGTAGTAAAAACCTTTATTGAAATTGAAATAAAATAGAGATAATAAAATTTTGTAACTTAAATATTTTTGTTTACAACTTCTATGGAGTATTTACCAACTAAGATAAAATTTAAACAAAATTTTATAATAATTCAAATGCTAACAGTAGGTACTCATGTTCACATTGCACATATTAAACCATACTGACATGCAAGGATCTGTGAAGTCAGCAACGGCTATTTGTTTACTTAAGCAAAACCACTGGGAATAAACAACAGGCGTTATGGTGCGTTACAAAATTCTACTCACCCACCCCTCAATGCTATCTCCTGAGACTAAGGAAAATTAAAATACAACAACAGAAATTTGTATATTTGCTTGTATTTTGTAAGTAAATTCCTTTTTTAAAAACAATTTCTTACAGCAGGCGTACAAACATAAAATCTGGCAACTCTTTTGTTATGAATGCAGAAATTTGGTTTTGTGGTTTTTCGAAAATTTGTTGCCATTTTGTACACGACTGTTCAACACAATAAAATATGTCTTCTACATGTGTTTGTTTCCATACGTCCATTCCATCATCATCATCATCATTGTAGTTGTTGGCATCCTTTCTAAGCACAACCCATGTATTTACGCATTGCTTGCAGCTGCTATGCTAAGATGCTGCTCTATTGCTGTCCTGCCTGTGCTGTACAACCTTATTTTTATATTCTGTCAAATGTCATGTCATGCATTTGGTTTCAATTTGCAGTCGATTGCAGGACATGTAGAAATATGTTTGTTTGTGTATGTAGTTGGATTTATTTTTAAAGCAAAGTTCAAATTTAATTTTTTTCATTCAATTCAATTCAGTTCAAATTGATACTGGGCAATGAGAAATTGAAATATATTATTTATCTCATGCCAATAAAAATCTACCTCACAATTTTCATTACTTTGTATTTAAATGCTACGCACACAATTCGCAATCTTAAGTTCATTACAACATTAATTGCTAATCGCTCATACGCTGAGCTGCACTGAGTGTGCAAAGTTTGGCGAAGTGTGTAACTGAGATGTAAAACTTTGTTTTATGCAGCTGAAGCATTGTTTTCTTCTTTTTTCAACACTTGAGCAAACAATGTTTATTGCATAAATTTACCAACTTCACTTGTGAACTTTCATCATAAACACATACAGCAATTGCTAGAGATGTGTGATACTTAGTATCGATTTCATAATACATATATTGGAAGAGGAATTGGCAATTATTTATAGGAGTTTTATAAACCAACAAACGGCTATGAACGCTTAATTTTATTTTGAAGCAGTCGTAAAAGTAGTTCGATCTTAATTTTGGGCTAGAGCTGCATAACTCAAAAATATTATTAAAAAGATATTGAAATTCAAAATAGCTAATTTTAGTTCACAAATTATGTAAGAAAGTCCCCAAAATCTTAAATATTTCATGTGCGTAAGAGTGGCTAATTTAATAAAAATATATCAACTACATTTGCATATAATAAGCTCATGAGACACAGCTTTGCTTTTAGAAAGACAATTTTCATTGAAAAAAAACTTTAACGACAATCACACCCAAAGCCAGATTTTGTTGTTTGTTGGTTGTTCTAAATGAAGTCAGTCAGAACGAAATTGAGCCACAGCTGAAGACAATGAGATTTGAAGTGTTTCATGGCTGAAGTCATTTAAAGTCTTATAATTTGTATCGAAGTTATAGCCATTATCACTTAAAGTCAAAGTATTTAACTGTCGAAGTCAATAACAGTTGAGGTCACTGGAATCGAAGTCATTTGACATTGAATGTAATCACAGTCAGTGCCAGTTATAGCCGAAGTCAGTTAAATTCACTCACAATCTAAGTTAGTTACAGCTAAAGTCAGTTAGAGTTGAAACCAGTCAAAAACAAAGTCAGTTATAATCAAAGCCAGTCACAGCTTAAGTCAACTGTAGTCGAAGTCAGTTATAACCAAAGTTAAAGTTCATGAGAGTCAAAGTCAGTCGCTGTTGAAGTCAATCAAAGTGAAATGAATCATAATTGATATCAGCAAAAGTTGCAATTAAATCATTACCGAGTGTAGTCATTATAAAAGTCAACTACATTTAAAGTCAGTCACAATCAAAGCCATCAGACTCAAAGGCGCTCATAATCAAAGGCAAACACAGTGAAAGTCCGTTAAAGTCAAAGTCAATAAAAGTCGTAGTCAGGCATAGTCAAAGCTAGTTACAATTAGCCCAAGTTAAGCGTAGTCACATTGAAAGCCAGTCTCTGGCAAAATAACTTGAAGTTCAAACCAGTGGCATATTCAGAATTAAAGTACTGGTACTCGGAATGCTTTGCGCTCAGAGTTGGTAATTGTCACAGTGAGTAACAAGGTAAACGAGTAAGGGTGAAGTTAGTTCGTTCGCAGTCAATAATTGTCAATCACAGTGTCAATCAATCACAGTTGACACTGTGAGTCGGTGGTAATACAATAAGTCGTAGTAGAAATTGGTCACAGTTGAAGTCAGCCATAGTCGAAGTCAGTTACAACCGAAGCTTGTTAAAATTGAATATTGTTTTTTTTTTTTTTTAAATGACCACATTATTGAATGAATTTGCTTTACTCACTGTAAAGGATTACAATTTTATTTAAAGAAAACTGAAGGCAACAGTTATTTCCAACTTATTCCTTTTTTAGAGTGTCATCTCTAGTGAATTTTTTTGTTATGTAGCATCTTGTTGCTAAGACTCAAACGATACAAGTGCGCAAAAATATTCACGCTGTATTTGCTTTTCTTTATATTTTACTTAAAAAGGACGTAAGAGAAAATAATAAAAAAGTACTCTACAATACCGTTGTTTCTTTCTCTGCGTTTACCATAAAGGTTGAAGCTGCACAAAAAAATTATGGTAAATATAAAAAATGGCCTTAATACGAGGCTATGAAATATTCAAAACGAAAAATTTACTAAGCGCATTATTCATGCAGGAAATGCGACGACGAACGTTGAGCGGAGTCGACGACAATTCTGATTTTAGTGACAAGTTGCATGCATTGTGCGGCGCAAGAATTTACATGGCGATTTATTATTTTTTCATTTTCGCTTATGACTTTTTGGGTATTTGCATGTAGCAACTGCAGTTACAGCAGCAGTGAGAGTTGATATGAACGCAAATACAACATGCAGCATAATTATGTGTCGCAGTTAATTTATGCGAAGTAAGAGTGATGCTTATGTGTGCGCAACATTACGACTGCGTGTGTGAACTTTGGAACAAACTAAGTTTACAGCGCTAATTGACATGGTAAATTATAATAATTTATGTCAAAATGTAAAGTATACTAATGATTTTTGTTAAATTCTTTAATAAAGTTATAAAATAAAGTAATTGAAATAATAGCAAATCTTTGAAAACAAAAGCTTAAGCTCATCCTCAGAAGTAGCTCACTTAAAAGCTTAATAAATACAGAAACGAAAATTTTCAAAGAATCAGTGAAAAGCTTTTTGGTGTCACACGTCGTATCAATGACATCTCATTACAAATTAAATGTTACTCATACGTCACTATTTTCTGACAACATTGACAGCAATAATAAAACACATTATTTAAATTTTGTGAATAATAACTTGCTGAAACTGCAATACGACAGCCTAATGGTAGCTACTTCATGTATTTTCGTCTTAATGTGAATAATGAAGTCTTAAAATTTATGTACTTGCGGAAATTGAGTAACAAAAATAAATTTTAATGTCTACTGTTCTTGCGGCATTAAATTGCGTGCTTATGGTCGTTAATAACGCGCACCCAGTCTAAGTGTGAGCCAAATGTAAGTTGATATTTGCGAAGTCAAAAATTCAACATTTTACCAAAACAAGTAACGACAGTTATAAATTGGGCATATCCACTAAAAAGTTGCAGCATTTTATTAGCTATACGATAAGACCAAGCTAAGCTAAGATCAACATAAATGTTATCACTGAAGCAAGTCGACGCCCCACACATTTTTAAGAATTATAATATTGCAGAAAAGTTGCCCACACATATTTACAATTCGGATGTAAAATTATTTTCGGATAAGAAAATAACTTCCACCTGACTTTTTGATCTGACTCTTTGATTTTGATTTTATTTTTTTATTTCCAATCCAAGTTTTCTGGAATGAAAAAAAAACATTTTACCCCAATTCTTTTTCAGTGTTTTTTAAAAGCTTCATAGCGCATTTTTTTCCAACCTTCACTTCAAACATTTCAATTCCATAGACCAAGTAGTAACCAATAGAATAACCCAACGGAAAAACTGCGACATATTTGCAACGTCAAGCGCGCAACTTTAGTAAAAGAAATTGTAACTTTAATTGCTAATGACAAACTACTTACAAACACATACGTACACACATACACCGTTGTAAATGCCAACACCAATATAAATACAAACAAGACTGCACACACACACTCACCGAACCACAAACGCCAAAAGTCGCCACACAAAACAGGCAGCTACTTAAGAGACACAACGACGTCAACTGTCACGACTGCAGCCTGAAAGTATGCAACGATTTTAAGTAAAGTAAAGAAAGCAAATTAAAACAACAGAATATTATTACAAATATAACGTAACTGTTAGAGTTAAACGTAACGTAAACGCAAAAGTCAAGCAAAAAACAGTAAAGAAGTGCCAAAAGAAAAATGATACTCATTAAATTTGTATGAAACAAAAGTTGAAGTTGAAATAAAATCAGATTGTTTTGCTACTGTTGTTGATTTTTATTTTTGTTCTTGTTACTGCAAACAATAACAAGCGGGCCTTACACCCTAGTTCCACATTTAGTTGTTGTCACTTTTTTTTATAAGTTTGCCGATTGGCTTCATTTAACCCTTGCAGATTGAAAGGATATATTTTATCAGAAATCCAAAGGCGATATTAAGAATCGGGCGCAATATGGAAGTGATTTATTTGCAAAAAAATTAAGCTAATGAAATTCATATCAGCGCCAAACAGTTGCCGATATAAAAAAAAAGTTACTGAAAGAAGCTCCTAGCCTGGGCCTATATTTATATTAGTCCGCAGTCATTTAGCGTAGTGCTCACCGGAATTTTTTATGGTGTTTAAAGCAATGAATGAATCAGGAAACGAGCAATTGAGTTTAAAAAATAAAGAAACTTTTAAAATGCCATCGCTCCTTACAGCCTATCTCATCGGTCCTTACAGTTTATCTCCAAATCCAAATCCATACTCCAAAAAAATTACTCAACGGCAGTAAATTTAGTTTCATTCATTGCTAAATGGATTCATCAGTGACCTTTGAGCTGACTACTGAGAATTTCTACGCCTATATATTTATTTTTTTGCATATGGTTCGCAATAAATCTATACAAAAACGAAAACACTAGATTTAAAAATTCCCAGTAACCAGCCAAAGATCACTGAAGATTAGATTTAGCAATGGATGAAACAAGTATGACAAGCCTTTGTCTTTTTTCTTTGGTTTGATTTTTTATTACAGAGTAAGAGTATATTTATCTGTGTATGTAAGCAAGCATTTGCCTTTTATTTTTCGAAGCAAAATTTCTATCGCTTGACTTAAGTTGCACAAATTCGGGTCCAGTCTAAACTGATTTCTAGTATCTTTTCATCTACAGAAACTTTAAGTGTAAACGTAATTTAAAGCAGTGACTTATGGCTCACTTTTGGTACTCTGTGACCATATTTTTTAAATTTCTCATATAGTAAACTTTTCTGTTCTATAGAACGAAGAGATTGTTTTTCAAGCAATGAGGAAAACAAATTTTGAAAAAAAAACCTACATAAAGGGTTTTTACTTATACTTTTCGGGTTAATTCTGCCCTTTATTATCACATTTAAGGCTTTCTTGTTTTTGTTTGTTTTTTATGGTTTGCTTTATCGCTAATAATTTTTTTTCTTTTATTTTAAATTTCGTCAAAAATTGTCATTACTTCCGTTGTATTTAAGTTTTAACATTTTTTTAGTTGCTGTTACTGTTGTTACATGCGCTACTGCCATACTCGTTACAGCGTTATTTGTTGTCATTTGGTCTTGTTTCCTTTATTTTCATTGCTACACATTTGTGTGGCATTCAAATGTGTGGCAAATGATGTTCTTTCAGTGTTGCATATGGAAATGTTTGAAAGCGTTATTTTTTTTTAGAAATGACAACAGGAACCATTTTGCATGGCAACGAAGCAGGTGTGTCATATAAAAAGTGGAAATTACATTTAATGTTATGATGTCTTTACCGTATATTCGCGCAATTATTTTTTTTCACTTTAAAAGAGTGTTGCTTACCACAGCAAAAAGAGATTCTAATGGCTAATTAGCTTAAAACTAAAACTGAACAGTTTTAACAAAATTTTCATAATATTTTGAAGAGCATACAATTTTATACGCAAACTCCTTTTACGACCAAACGACCACATTCTTACTCCGCTCTAATCAATGATGAAACTTGATGCTCACTTAATCGTTTCTTGCTTATTTCCTTCCGCATACACGTATTGACATTTGCACTCATAGCAAACATAAAGAAATAAAATAAGTTTTTATATATCCATAGCAAAAATAAAAGAAAGCAACGAACGCTTGAATGCTCAAATCGGTACCGGAACTAAAACATCTTTGAAGTAGAAAAAAAGAAATATTTCAACATCATTGTTAATTCCAATGACCATACTTTCGTTGGGCAATTGATTCATTTATTGGGTTGAACAGCAAAATAACTCTTACGACTTTTCCTTTACTGCCCGTTTGTTTGTATGTTTTACTTTACCAAAATATTTGCACAAAAAATTCTAAATTGCATTTGTATGCGTATAGTAAACCCTAAAATTTGTAGCCATTACAGCAGAAACAACAAGAGCAACATGAAAGAATCACATACCATAAAACATTAAGATAAATTTAAAATAAATAAACTACATTTGAAGTAAAGGACGACACGAATTTCTACTACTGATGACCCAAGACGACATCAGGAATCAAAATATCAATAGAAACAACAACAACAACAACAACGACTGAGCAACAACAGTTTTCGTTTGACCGCTATGACCACAATCACCAATATATTTAGGTTATTTTACAAGTAAGAGCACTTTTTGAATTTGATATAATACTTGAGAAGATGAAGGGATATGTTGCAATGATTGATACCTAAGGTAATAGTCAGACAGACTGCGATTATTATAAAGATTATTTCATAAAAAACGAAAGAAACAACCTCTGTCACTTAGTTATTACTGCATTTAAAAATTGCATATTAAAAAGATGTTAGGAAAAAATTGAGTACTCAATTATTTCATCGCATTTGTCTCTTGGCTGGCAGGTTCCTTAACTTATATGGTAAAAAAATTTTAAAAATAGGGAAGGCAAACGTTTTTTAGCACTTACGTAGAGGATCATTAAAAAAATCCTCTTCCAGTATTTCTCGGAATATTGGTGAGCTATGATAGAAACTAAATATGTTTCTCATAAAATGCCATTTTCTATGAAATATCCTCAGTACAACTGCAGCACAAATGACAAAAAACAATAATGCTAACGACAATAAGGGTGACTCTTAAAGTTTCATTTTTCACTCTATGAGGTGCAAAATGACCGCACAAAATAAATTTTCAATTGCTTTGCAGTGTAGCGTATCCTTGCACGTGTCATTTGACTTTTTGCAATACTCGTAACATTTGTGTGTGGGTGTTGCTGTGTGAGCGTGTATATGCGAGATGCACTTCAGGTTTCCTGCTGCTTATTTGTTGCACATTTTTTTATTTTTTTTTTTTGCTTTTGCTATATCCGTGTTTCCTTAAAACAACCAAAATGAAAAAGGACATGGCAATGTACACAACATTATATCCGCAATCAGTGGTTATAAAATTTCGTCCGATGCAAACAAACAGTCACTTTGGTTGTTGAGGCCATGAAAATTCTTACAAATGGAAAGTATTGATGTTGATAATAAACGGAACAACGTTTAATGTATTGAGTAAATTTTACTATTTAAAGTTTTATTTTCTTTGGGAGAATGTGTGCTGAAAAAGTATTTTGCATTTTCAGCAAGTATTTTCCAACCTATAAATACAACAAAGGATAGATAACATTGACCAATATGCATAAAAATACGTTTTCGGCTTTTAAGTGTAACTTACTGCATTTAAGTAAAAACTTTTTATGGCACAAACTGTTGCAGGATCGAACTTTAAACGCTTAGAAAGTAGACGGTTATACAAAATAACACTAGAATATTAAAATATTTGAATTAGATTTACATACGGAATAGTTCAACACTACAACAATTCTAAATTTAAAAATTTTTAATAAAAAACCATCAAAACTGCAAATTTTTCAATTTGAAAAGTGTGTAACATTTTGCAAAACATGTCGCGAAGTGTTTTGGCAACATTAATAAACACACAGGCACAATGTACATATGTATATAGCACATGTATACAAACTCATATGGAAAATGCCAACAGCGTACAACTAACACCGTATGACAAGAAATATAGACTTGCAATTCATTGTGTAATTGCAAACTATAGTACTTACAACAACAATAAAAAAACAAAAACAATTTTAACGAAAATTCTTACGCACTATAGTACATGCATGTTTTCATGGTATGGCGGAAATGCCGCCATATTGCAACATTTGCACAAAACGATTTTAAACACCAACACATTGACAACATGCACCACTACACTTGCATTTAATAAATTTAAATGGTTTAATTTTTTATGCCCACTACTATGCGCTTTTGATATATGTTTGTGTACGAAAAGTGGGCGTGGAGCAAGTAGTTTGTGTCTTTGTAGCTCATGTTGCCTTTGTTGCGCATTAAAAAGTGTATCATAATTTATTGTTGTTGTAGGCAGTAATTGTTATTTTTGGAGTTGTGTGTTACTGCTGCCAAGAACTGCACTAACTCATGAACTTTCAAATGGAGTTTTTGCTGCTGGATATGTAAAGTACCTAGCTGGAAATTACTAATGCAGTGACACTTGAAAAAGGTTTGCTTAGAAATATCATAAGCCTTCGATATCTTAAGAAATGCCACGTGTATAAGTATAGTGGGATTTTTTTAAGCGTCCAATCCTTAAATTCAAATAAAGCACCAACGTTATCTCGAAACTCTTTAATTCATACTAAAGGACATTCAATGACATTAATGCTTGACAACAATTTTTGGCATATGTTCATGGCGGCCACTTCTGACAAAGCACACGCAGTCTTTTCAGTTTTCGACCACTTTTTTAAGCAATTGGGGTTCCTTGTCACATTTCAGTATCTACATCAAGGACATTTAGAAGTAAATAATCTAGAAAGTACTTAAAGGATATTTCATCAAATTTGAGGATGTTTAGTGCTCCATTTTTATGTCAATACACAGAACTTCTTCCTTTATAAAAAAAAATGGATATTCTTTGCATCTAAGTAAAGATAATCTATCAAATCTGGTGGATCCGGCAATAGAAAGAGATTTCGGCAGGAGTTGTGGAAACGAAAAAGAGTATTAGACGGTTAAACATTTATTCTGTGAATACCTGGGGCTTATGAGGAAACAAACCAAATAATTTTTTTCTGCTTCCTTTGTTGATCTTGAGGAACTAGTCGAGTTCGAGCTCACCAGCATCCTCAATTACACCAAGGCTCTGAGTGGTTCGCGCGAATTTAATGTGATAATTAGGGAAGTCTTAAAATTGTCTATAGCCATTATTTTGCTTGCCTTAAAGTATCATAGCGTTTAAAGTATTTTTTTATTTTTTGGATAAGATTCGAATTTTGTGGAAACAAAGTAACAAAATAAGAAGATGACGTCGACACTTGCGGCAAAGAGCAGCGCACACTGTATGTTGGCATTTGTGTCAACATACGACCGACTAACTGACGACTACGTTACAAGTAAACTTGGTCAAACGGCAATGAAAACAACAACCACAACGAATGTTAGAAACAAATATTAGAACCAAGCAAAACGCTCAGAGCAAACAGCAAACAAAAAACCAACAAACAAACAAAACAAAATCGGCGTAAAGCTTTACCACGCGAGCCAAAGCACGTTTGTTAAACAATCGTTGAGTTGGTAAACTTCATTAGGTGGACCGGATGTTGGTGGAGCTGCTGGCAAGGATAGTATGCGCAGTGTTGCCAATTCAAGTGGATATTGTACGATAAAGGCACTAATTCTTTTATATGTTTCAGATGTACTTTAAATGTTGTTCAGGTGTTTTTTTATATTGTAACATTGTTGTTTAGCTCTTGTTGATGTGTAAGTCAAGTATCATTTAGGTGTTGCTTGGCTGCTATGATGTGACTAATTTGTAGTGAAGGTGGCATTGAAAAGGCTTTCGCTGTATTCAAGTGTTATTATGATGTTGCTAAGAAGTTGTGTGAATACTGTTGAGGTGTAGTTTAGGTGTCACTAATGTGTTGTTAAACTATTCGCTAGGTTTCGCTGAGGAGCTGTTTTGTGTCCTATTGAAGTGCCTTTCGGTTGCTGTTTAAGAACCAATTGTGTGTCACTTCTGTGTCAAATCGTACTATTATAATGCCATCTATAAGCCCAAATTTTGCATAGGTCTACTTAAAATTAAAAAAGTTTTAAAGAAACAAATGGCAACACAGCAAAACAGCAAAGAGATTTAAGAGAGAGAAAGAAATAGTAGCAACGTTAAATATAAATAAGCAAACAAATGGTGAGAAGATACAAAACAAAAACAGCTCAGCAGCATATTGCGAAAAAAACGGAAACAAACAGACAGACGGACATGCTAAGCCGTTGAATTTTAATTAGTGTAAGAAAAAAACTAGCACACGCGCAAACACACACACACACACACAGACACTACATTTTATTTCAAAGAAGACACGATTTTGGAAGCTGGATCCTGTTTTCATTGCTGTAACGTTACACAGCGCTGTTTTCATTTTTCCTTGCGGTTTTTTGTCAGCGCTGCAAAAGTTTTTCACAGGATCATAGATTTTTTTCACTCAACCCATTTGCTTTAGATTTAGTTTTTTTTGTGTTGATGTAGCAACAATTAAAAGTTTTTAACCTTACTGCAGATGTATTTGTTGAAATGAGATTTTTTCACAACAAACATTTTTTCGTTGCTTTCTTCATTTAAAGTGACCAATTTTAGGAAAATTGAAAAAAAAAACTTAAAACAAGGCACGTCATTAAAACGCTTTTATCAAGAGGAATAATATTGCAAATTAATTGAGAACCCATAAAAAATAAAAAAAGTTCAAACCGTGGTAGAGCTCTGGTCACCTTAGCTAACTAACCGCTTTTTCTTTAATTGCAGCTACCAGGCACAAATAACACCGGCAACGAAATGAAAAAAAAAAATACAAAGACAAGGCAAGTTAAGTTAAAACAAAAGTTACAAAAGTTAATTTTTGTCATTTGGCGCCATTTTACAATCGGCAACAAAAAACAAAAGACAAAGAATAACAATAGGCAGCAGTAAGAAGAAGCTCCCAATAAAAATCAAAAGACGAGTGCAGCATTTTTAACGTCGAGTTGACCCAAAACGACCCTTCCGTAGGCTCAGGAAAACTTAAGCTGCTTCCTTAACGAGAGGACAGCACACTAATAATTGGAACAACAACAAAAACAAAATATCAAATTTCTTCAAACTCATCCGTATTGGAATTGAAACCTTCTTTTTGGGCAGTAAAGTTGCAAAATAAATCAATAAAAGCGATTACAGTCTGAAGCTGTTAATGTAATTGAGGGAATTTTAAGTTGTATGTTAGGGTGGAACTGATTTCTATATCGATCTAAAATTTTTTCCAGATAGGCACGATAACACATGTCATAAATCGATATTTTGATGTATTGATATTTTGATGTATCGATATTTCAACATATCGATGTTTCAATAATCAATATATCAATAGTCGATATTTTAATATTTCAATGTATCAATATCTTAATGTATCAGAAAATTGTTATATTGATCTAAAATGTTTTCAAGATATCCATACTTCAGTATTAGACATTTCAATGAATCGATATTTTGATAATCGATATTTTAAAGTATCGATCGAATTTATCTGTTTCCAGTATTTAGTATTTCTCAATATACTAAACATATGAATACATCGATGTATCAATTTCAATATTTAAATTGATAACTAAGCCGATAACCAATTCAATCAAAGTTTGTGTCTTTTTACGCTATTCACTCATTGACTTTTATCGATGTAACTTGAAATTTAACTGTACGCATTTTTGTGGTGTTTATCAGTATTTTACTAATCGATTCCTTAATCAAAATTTTAAATACTATATATTTTTTTATATTTGATATCAATCCACTGCCTTGAATATTGAATGCAAACCAACCTAATATTCAACCTCTTGCCTCTTTAGAGCAGACGCTTTCAAGCTTTCAGCACAATCGACAAAGCACAGCATGGCACGTGATAAGCTGCTGCCATCAACACGCTGTGCAGGTGATTAACTTGAGTGGCAGCAGCGACAAAGCTGCCAGTAAGACGTTGCCTGCCTGCATCTTTGCCGTTTGAAAACTTTTGCTTTTGATTGAAAATCGCGTAAATTGAATTTTCAATGAAGGTCAGTAAGCAGCAGACAAATGAAGAAGATGGCCAGTCAAACAAATAATGAAAATGAGAAACAAAAAAGGTTCGTGGCAGAATTTTAAATTTATTTCGAAATATTTCGTGCCTGATTTTTAACTAACTTTTTAGAGCTGAATGTGTTGATGATACGAATGAAGAATTTTTTGCTTTCCTTTTTTTTCTGGTCATAGCCAAACTTAAGTCATTTAAGCAGCCTTCAAGCAAAATAATACAAAAGCTCCATCAACACAAAACCGCTGTCCGCTTTAATAGTTTTTTAAATATTTGCTAAGCGCCGCATTTAAACATTTTCCAATTATTTGTTTTTTGCGTTTCTCTTGGCCATTTAATCTCTTGTAATTACACTATTTATTGCAATTACATTCATTACAAAACCAACAGCAATAACTGTTACACTAACTACAACATTCGACCAAATGCAAATATCATTATTTTAAAATGCTGGCAAGCCCTGCACTGCAACGCCTTTTTACTTCACAGAAATGCTGCGCTTTTGGCCTCTTCACATCCGCTGTATCTTTAACATCTTCTGAACATCCTTTAGCAGCCTATTTATTTAGTTTTGTTCTTTCATTTTTTGTTGCTACTAAATTGCCTCATTGGCCAACAAATGAATCCTTGTTGCAATATAAATTTTTTTTTTTTGCTTTTTTCTTTCTTGCTCTTTATGGCTTGTTGTAGTAGTAGTTGTTGCTGCTGTAGTTTTTTGTTTCAGCCCTTGCAATTTATTTTGTTAATTTTATTTAATGTTTCACTTTGCAGTTTGCTATTTTTTTTTTGTCAAAAATTACATTTTCAACTTTTCCGTTCAATAAAATACACTTTTTTTCAACACTGTTAACACATTTTGGCCCATAACAGAAAAGGCTACTCTAGAACGCTGCTGTGTGCTGAAATTTTAATGCAGGATTTCTGTAGCTAGCGAATCTGGAGTTTGATCAACTATAATTAGTAAGTCCTGTGCCTCGGTTGAGCGCTTAAGCTTGCAGCTTTTTTTAAGTAATACTGTGGCAGATAATAAAAACTTAACATTTAAATTAAATTAAAACTTAGCAATCGAAATTTGTAAGTTTTAACTATATGTTTTATAAACAGCATAAATTAATGCAAACAGTTCGTCATTTATTTGTGGCGAAGTTATTTTTCGCAAAAATTTTTTCAGCGCTTACAGATTTTAAGAACTACTAAGCACTCAAAAGCCAAACCTAGGATTAAAACTATGGTTATTTTTATAAAAAGATGCTTTAAGGAATTTTTACAAAAAATAGATTTTAAGCGAGTACTCTTAGAAAAATGCCACCAAACAATTTGTGAATACAGAGAATTGGCTGATAAGCGATGATAATTTTTTCTGCAGAGAACGTTGATGTATCTTAATGGGTTAATTTATTGTTTTTTTTTTTTTACAACTCACTTTAGCTAGGCCACAGATTGTGTTAAGTAAAAATATATGGTTTTTGTGGATGAATTGTTAAAAACACCAAACAAAATAAATTTAATACAATATAATAAAAAATAAAAGACATGCATGTGATGTACCACAGTGATGAAACTAACAAACAAAAGAAGTTGAAAAACACTGAACTACTAAAATAACAAAAGAGTACATATAAAGGGTGATTTTTTATAGAATAAGAACTGGATATTGTAATAAAATACCTGGAAAATATGTTTAAAACATTTTTGTACTCCAATATGTTTTTTGTGTGCTTTATTTTAATTTATATTTCTACGACTTTAGAAAAAATCACCCTTTATGTGTGGCATACACACTGGTGTTGAATTGAAGTTGAGGTGTTTCATCAGTGTGAAGCGCGCTAAAGTTGAATAGCAGTTGATAGCAGCTTGAATGCTTTTAACACTCATGCAGCAGACCCGCACATCTACATACACACATGTTCACATGATGTTGCATGCTAGTCGTTTAAATAAATAATTGCATTAAAGAAACACGTGATACAGCAGCATATGTACAAACATATATGATACTTTACACACAGAGGAATTTCGGTTGAAAGAGGCAAATGTACACTTGAAAAAAGTTTATCGATTGAAAGTTTCGTGTTTTTCAGCAGACTTTTCTTTGTAGATATTGAAATAAACATGGGTCTAGAAAACTAAGATAATAAAAACGATGCATGAAACATTGATAATGGTTGTGGCTTTTGCTACTAGATATTATGGAGAACAATGTTTTTTGAAGGCATCAAAGACAATCTGTACTAAATTGAGCATGAAAACAATGATCATAATACATAAAACAAATCAAATGCTAACGATAGTGCAGATAATTTTAGAAGATAATGTTGACAAAAAAAAAAATGCTTTTAGCAGTCTTTATGTAGTAAGATGTGTTGATGATGTAGGCAACAAAAACATGGCATTTAAATATTTCCAAAATAACTTTATTTATCAATAATTTAATTTAGATTTTATGTTTTTATTTTTTCAGTGCAATAATTTTCGTCCTTTGGCGCAACCATTGACTTGTGCTGACATCTGATGTTCTCTCACGATTATTGTCAATTGTTTGGCTCAACGACTGAATGTTGTTACAGTTGTTAAGCTTTTGTGCTGTTCTTTGTTAATTCTATTGTTGGTCAACAGTGAGGCAGGCTGGTAATTGACTTTATACCAACATTTTTGAAAGATTTGGTCAAAAAGTTACTACGAAGACTACTAATTGGCAGAGCGAAACATAAGAAGTATGTCAGACCTAAAAAGATCTCGAAAATTAAAACATAACAACTACATATTGTTTGTAGTTTGTGAACTTTTTAATGTTATAATTATTTCATTTTATATCTTAATGAATTTCAAAACTTTATGGAAATTAAAATTTTGAATTTTTTTTTGTACTCTCCACGAATTTCAATTTACATGCTCATAGTTTTCATATCACATTGTCACGAATTCAAAATTTAATTGGTTTGTTTAATTTTTTGTGATAATTTTCCACTTACTTAATATTAACGACTTAACAGCACGATTGCGCTTTTGAAAGCATTCCAGTGCGTGCTTTTGGTGATTCTATAAAAAAGCACTTTGCTAGAAAAATAAACTCAGCGTTTACTGCTAAGTCAACAAGAAACCATGCGCTACAAGTTTACTGTAACTGAAATGCTGCTAGTGTTAGCAAGCGCTGCCGATCCTTATTTCGTTAATGTTGGTATTGGCATTTTAAGTCGAAATAACGATAAGCAGCAACTATGGCTTTACACCTATTAATAAAATCTAAAGGTGAGTAATAATAATTTTGAGCAGTTTGAAATTTTCAATAAAGGATTTTTCTTCTTTTTTTTTTCAGTGCTGCTTTATTTTTAAGGATATCTATGCACTTGTTATCTTGAAGGACATTGCAAAATTTTTTTTTTTTTTTGTTTACATTGTATTTTTTGATTTATTAATTAGATATTGCTCACAATAAAACTTCAAATTGAAAATGAAATCTTTTGGATTTGTAGAAAAGCATCCAGGCAAATTGAGAGTAAAAATCGAAAAGGAAAAATTACCGAAAATAAATTGTTGAGTAAGTTGAAAGAAATTGAGTAAAATTTGTACTTAAATTTTTTTTTTTTTTTTTGATTTTCCATCATTATGTCAAAATAATTCCTGAGAACTAACCTTCACCGCTAATACTGGTAGTTGTTAAAAAATTGTTGGTATTACAAATAAAAAAATCCTGCCAGTTTTTAAGAAAAAAACTACTGATCACTTTAGAAGTAATTTTTTTATTTATTATAGCAGTGTTGCCATTCACGGCATAAATAAATTCAAATAGTTTAACAAACTTTTAAGTAAATACTTTCAATTACAAGCGCCTTTGGCAAGACTTTTAAAGTTTTTAGACATTAAAAAATAAAATTTTAAAACCTTATAGTTATATAGTTTATAGTTGTTTTATTATTTTAAGTTGTGTATTCCCACTCCATTCGTACCCTGCCTAGAGCATTTTAACAATTACACAGTGACAACACTTCAGTTTTGTCTTAAAAAGATGTGTTACAATAAAAAAAAAGTCGAAAAGTTCAGAAAAAAAGTAGACTTTTTGTTGTCATATTTTGCAAAGTAGATATTTTTTTATGAATATGTATCTGTAAGCTATAAGTGCAAATGTGTGCGTATGCTTGAGAGTATACGGTTGCTTGTCTGTACGTTTAACATTAGTGGCCAGTGGCCACTATCGACCCACTTAGCACTGCAGATATTCACAGTTAGTGTTAGTGTATCACTACTATGTCTGTGTTGTACGTTTGATTGTGTATTAAAATTTTCTACTTCATAGCTGCCAGTGTTGCCACTTTGTTGCTTTTTTAGTGCATCTGCAGCACATAACTAAAATGTTGCAACTTATTTTATGTGTCGCTTTCTTGTTGTTGCTGTAATAAGCACAAAGTATAATTTCTTAAGAAAAAAAAATTAAATAGAAAAATTGCAAAAATATGAGGAGCTACAGAAAGAAGCACAAAAGTAGCACCGTAAGACAAACCCACTTGCGTTGCCACTTAACGTTGTCGCTGTCTTAGCGCCTTAAACTCTACTTGCGAATTATGAGTTACAGTGGAGCGAATTATTATCAGAGAAAACTATTCTCAAGTGATTTAGAATGATATCGCTCAGAAGTTAAAACTTAGTTCAAGTTTCGTACGAAAATTACCCTATAATATTTAGTTGGCTATTCAAAACTTTTTTGGCGCGATTTTTCCTCATTCTTTTACTCGTGGCTGCTATATTTCTACCAACAAAATCGAGTTATAAATAAAACAAAAATTTTCTTTTTAATTCTTCAAAGAATTTTGTTGCTTGTTGCGCTTGTTTATTAGTTTTTCAATATAGTGTCGTTAATCCATTTGATATATGCAGGCACATAAGTAAAAAATTTTTGGGAACTGGTTTTCATTCCAAAAGAAAGCAAACCAATCTGATAGTATGATTCAAGTTGCTCTACGTTATTTTGCATTTTAAGCACTAATGGTCCACCAGAATCACCGATGCCAGTTGTACCTTTTCCAATACCATTGGCACATGTTATATTTTTGTAAACTTTTTTGCAACTCTCTGAATCTTGAACTTTTAACGATGTCTTCAATAAAACATTGCTTCCTGATCCCTTCTCAGTTAAGCCCCAACCAGCTGCAACGGCTATTTTATTAGCAAATTCTTGCTGTTCTGGTGCGTTCAATGGTAAACAGATCGGTTGTATGAAATCATTGAAAGTTATAGTCTCTGCTAAATGCAGCAAAGCAATATCATATATTATAGGTTTCCACAATTCATGAACAATTACTTTGTCCACTTTAACTATTCGTACTTTTGGTGCACAAACTTTGTCAACGCAATCGGGATCTGATGTAGTATTCCATTCTCCTAAGTGGACTTCAAGTAGGTGGACTTTTTTAGCATATTTTGCAACATTGTGTGCCGCCGTTAGCACCCAACGTGAGTTAATCAAAGTAGCACCACCGTAGTATCCTCTATTAATAATACTTAAATAGACCATCCATGGAAATTCATTTAAGCCCGCTTTGTCGCCAAAAAAGATGCGATTCGCCAGTTGATTGTTGTTACCACAGCACGGTGGTTTTGGAAATATTGCGTCTTTATCGCATGCTTCACTTGACGCTAAGTTTTCACTTAATTTGATTGGAGTAAAGTTTTTCACATATCCTTTAGGTATTAGCAAAATGTATTATATAATATTTTATTAGTAGTTCAACAGCATTTTTAAAAAGTTTCCTCTTTTACTTACCAGTTGATGTGTTAAGTTTAAAGAAACTTAACCAAACAATAAAAAGTACAGCAGCTGACGAAATCGAAACCATTTTGATAGTAAGTAAGTTCGCTTTGAATACTCAACCAAATCATACAAAAGTTTTTATACAAAAATTTTGTAAAAAAGAAACAATTTTTTTTACTAAAAGTAAAAATAAATAAATAAAGAAATGCCTTTGTTTTTGAAACTTAAGTCAAATTTGTGCTGGGTGCTTACGCAATTATAATAAATTTTCTATTACTGACGTAAGCACAAAAGTAATTAGAAATAACTAGTAATAGTCATAAATTAAGTTTTTATTTGAAAACCATACATATATCAAACTAGCAAAATGAAGAAACAATATTGTGTAAAAATATATTAAAAAAGTTAAAACAAATACTATGCAGCTACACTTTCCTAGACCAAAGTCCCAAGACAAAAATAGAGAAAACATATTCTTCAGATTACATCTTCAGTATCATGATAATTAATCAGGCTACCTCCATTGTTATGCTACCGACACAGAAGATCTGAAGGTAAGTAGAGCTTCTGTAAGTCATGAAGATTTTTAGTAGTAGTAGTTTTCATTCCAGAAAATTAATTTTTCACTCAATTTTTCAAAACACCCGCAATTTTGTCAAAATTAATTTTACCAAAATTTTAACGAGAGATAGTCTGACTCTCAACGAAATAGCTGTCTAAAAATAATTTCGATATTTTAAAATGCTATAATATTCAAACCACTGTCCCCCGTGGTTCTGTCATCTTATACTTCAACTAGTGTTGCCAAAGTGTCTTGTCATGTTGTTATAGTTTTTGTTGTTTTAACCCTTGCTGTTGCTTTAACGAGTGTCCTTACAGTTTTTGCCTACGAGCATAATTTTTTTTTTTTTTTGTAACTTTTGCTTTTCGCCTTTGTAGTTGGCTAAAACAGAAAATTAAAACAATAAAAATATAACAACAACAGAAACAATTTAAAAGAAACGAAGTAACAAATGATGGCAATTGTTGTTGTTAACGAACGCCTCTAGCGCATAAACATCACCCAATAGGAAACATTAAAATATGTGATTAAATGTTTAAATTTTGAAAAAAGAATATTTGATAAATTAACCAATTCATATTTTTAAGTTTTATGCAAAAAATTTGATGCATTAGTCGAAACACTGGTTTTTTATACCAAATTTTTTACATTTGATATTTTTATTAAGTTGACACTTTGAAATAACTTGGGTTCAATTTGACGATCTTAAAATAAGATCTTAAATTCCTATACATCACTCATCGACTACTTCCAACCGGGTGCAAGCCCACTGAAACACATACACAGACACAAGCACTTATGACACTTGCATTCAAACAATGAAATAAATACAAATACAGTGATGATATTTTTCTAGGCATAGCCAAAGTTCGAGTTGGCTTTTGTTACAGTTTTTCTTACAAAATTCAGGAAATAACTTTTGAGAGTGCAAAAAATAGCGAAAAACTGAAGAATGAGTTAACAACACTTAACACTTCGCTATATGGCTACGGACAGTTGATGACGTCGAACAAAGCGAAAAATTAACTGGACCGTTTCTGTTGTTACAGTCAGTGGCCAATAACTGGAAGAACAAAACAGAGACTCGCTAGACACATTGTCACATGGAGAACTTTTTATTAATTTAACATGTAACATATTTTTCTAATATTTTGACCTGAATTGTTATGTTAGTCAACAATGGATGCCAAGTTTCGAAGTTTCTCTGCTACTAAAATTAATTTTGCGCTGATGTCTGTTTGTATAGTTAAGATTTTCAAACAAACAGCTTGCAATTAAAATTAAAAACGACTTAATGTTGTTGACTTGGGAACTTGAAGAAATCAAGCTAAAATTTCCGGTCTATTGGTATGCTGGCTCGCTTAATGATAAGCTTGCTCGGTAGCTCGCTTTAATGGAATGAGTCAAGGCTCAAAAAACTCCAATATTCCGAAGAAAAAATCAAGTAAAAGTCCCAACTATTCCCATCGCAGAAGGATTTTATCGCAACGGGTCAAGCCAGATGAAAATTCGCAAGCTTGAAAAGCCCCACGGAAGTATTGCTACCGAATCGAGATGAGAACAAGTGCCGACAATCTCTTAAGTAATTATTTTAGATAACATTGTTATAGTGAGTAGCTGTTCTTTCTTAGCAATCTTTCACCTTTTTGGAAGATATTGACAACGGAAGCAGTGAGATGGCTACTTGCAAATGGAAACTCGGAAGGAGTCAGCCATGACTTGAATTAGTAAAAAAATATATACAAAGAAAATGAACAGATAGAAAGTTTTGTAGCGGACTAAACTGAAATAATCAAACTATCAATATGTACATCCATCCTTTTGGCCTCTCAAATTTTTAGCTAATGTTGCAGAGTAATCAAAAATAAAATTCAATATTTTTGTCATCGAATTCTGTAATCAAAAAATTTTTAATTGCTACAATAGCAACCAACAGCTGCCACTATTTTCTGTTATTATATTTTATTTAATTTTTAATTTGTTATATCTTTTGTTTTTTCCACCTCCATTTAATATTTTTAATCCCAGTGGTGCGCTTACAAATGCTTTGATTCAATAGCAACATTATTTGCAGTGTTGCCAATGCTAAACGAAAAACTATACTCCACTGTAATAAAGTTGCTCCTACGATTTTTTGTGGCGGCTCATTGCACTGTAGCGATTCCCGCCAAATTTTTTAACATTTCCAATTACACAACAAATTTTGTTATTTTATCACAATTTACAACAATGAGATTTCTTTTGTTGTTAGTGTTACAGTTGCTGCTCTTTGCTAAATATAGAAAATAAAACGAAAATAACAACAGGAGTAACAACAACAACAGCAAACACCAATGAAAAAAAAAATGACACTCAACATGGGAACCAAATGAAACATCAAACAAAATAAGGCAAATAACAGCAACAATAGAGATGCCAATTGACAAACACAAGTGTTGCCCACATACACTAATAGACAAATGTGCACCACAAACGCATATGAGCTATACCACGAAATAGGTGTAAAATTAAAAAAAGCTTAAACATTTCAGCTGCAATTATTCAAATTTATATTTTATTACATTTCACTCGAAATCCTTAAAATAATATTGATATTAATAGAATATCACTCATACGACATGTTGCGCAAAAATTTTATTTTTTTAATACCGATGATATATATTATTGTAAGTATAACTACGCAACTCATTGTTATCTTATTACCTTGAGATTAAATAAAAACTTAAATTGTGACCACTACTCTTGCAATTGACTTTACTTACTTTTAACAGAAAAGTATGCACTACTTTGTGAAATAACCAAATACAAATGGAAACAATGACTATAATAGTAGTGATAGTTCTAGTTGCTGCAAAAGTGTCAACGACAACTATTGCAACAACAACCAAACAATTGAAAATCTGTTTAAGCTCAGAATATCATATGATTTACAGTGGGATTTCATTTGCACAGCAACAAAAGAACACAGAAAAAAGGGAGTTTCTTTATGGTAAATTTTTGTTGAATTTTTTAAGTCTTTTGTGTTTTTTTAGGCTTTTTTGTTCTACATGCTGTTAAAAAATTAAACATGGCTGTGCGGTATTCTTTCGCTTGCATGTTTATTGCAACTTAAGCTGCAAATTTTATTGAACTGCAACCAAAAATTTATGTCAATAGTCGCTGCACAAATTATTTCCGGAAGTGAAAACCTACAAAAGCTCAGCAAGTTTTACTGAGCGGAAACGGATTTAATAATTTAGTAAAGTTTACGTTAGTTTTGGTAAAATTTTGCTCCAAAAAAGTACAACCCAGTGATGGCATTTTCGGTACATTTGTACTTTTTTCGGTACATTTGCGTCCTGAAAAATCGTATTCAGTACATTTAACAAGTTTTCAGTACATTCGGTACATTTGCCACATTTTTCGTACATTCGGCGAATTTTCAGCACATTTTCAGTACATTTTCGGTACATTTGAACAATTTATAAGAATTACCTGTTTTCGGTTTAATTAAATGAAAAAATAATTGCAATGTGAAGATATATAATAATTACCTTTTTTTGTATAAATAATTGCAAGGTGTAGTTTTTGTAATTTAATAATTTAATTTCATATATGTATATCTCATTTTCCTAGGGTTTTTGAGATGCCAAAAGTGAGGACCTTTTTTTTTTTTTTAGTTATTGAGAAAAATTTACAAAAATTTCGTACATTTTAATAAAATTGGATGTTCACGCCAAAAAAGTACATTCGGCCTCTAAAAAGTACATTTCAAGTCTGGATTCAGTACATTTTCACAAAACCCAAATGCCATCACTGGTACAACCAACATTTTAAAAGCTATCCTCAACAATTATGAGATACTGTGGCGTATGATTGACATCAATTGCATTGTAGTGACTAGTAAAAGTATTTCGAGTTGCATGAGTGAATGGCTTAAAAGACGTAGATTAAAATAGCATTTTTAAAAAGAACAAAATTTGAAATTATATTAAAAATAAATTTTGCTAAAAGTTCATAAAAGATTTCTCTACCTTCAGCTTTTTGAACTGTCTTTAGATATTTTTAGTTAATAAGGTACTTTGTAGCGGTTGAGAAAAATGCATAAAAACGCATAAAGAAAAATTTTTACTGAATAGCTCCATATAGAAAATTTGCAAAAGCTGTGAATGAAAAACAAATTTTTGTAATTCATTCGCTAGCAGCTGTAAGCGGCTTTCGAACAAATTGTATAGCTTTAAGTGCAGCTGTTGTGCTAGCAGTAAATACAATAAGCGCTTCAGATTTTACAAGCTAACACATATTTATAATAACATACACACACACAAACATACAAGCACTGTTATGTAGCGTATAATTACTTTTCGAAATGAGGAAATGGTGGAAACTTTAAGTAGAAAAACTTTCGCGTTGCAATACGAAGAAAATCCATTTTTGTTTTACTTTTACACTATAAAAAGTTTTTTTATCATAACAAAAAAATAAAGTAATTTAAAGAAATTTTAATGAAATTTTTACCAGAGCCCGTAAGTAATCGTTATTTTCAAAAAGTTCTGCATTAAATCAGTTACATCGAGCGAATGGAAAACAAAATTACCATTGAGAGAATGTACACTTACAGGCGCATGTTTAAAAAAAACGTAGACAGCCCGATCCATTCCCTCAGAGGCCAGATGAATGCCAATACAATACATCCATGTATCAAATTTCTATTTATTTATTTATTTATTTTATATTGCATGAAAAAAAATGTTTAAGAATTTGTTGCTAAAAATTAATTTTATCTTATTTCCAAATCTTTAAATAAAAAGCGAAAGTGGCTGGCGGTCTATAAATGTTAATCTTTTGTCTGAAAATGCTTACAAGGTGATTCTCAATTGCTAATAAGACTTTCTTGCTTGCGGGCGAAAAAATGAAAATGTGAAAAGTGTTGATTTTTTGTTGCGTCAGTCTAGTGCATTAAGTGCAATAAAGTACTTTGAATACTATTGTATCTGCTGTTGTTGTATTTCATTATATAGTCAAAAGTTATAGTTAGCATCTTTAAGTTTTGCAATTTCGCGCCTTTTGCTCACCATATTTAAATGTTACCACTACGACTACAGCAGCAGTAGCAGCGACAACAACAAAAAGCTGTATGAAATAATTCAAGTGCTTACATCCATGCCACAGCAAGGACAAGCCACGCATTTGTTATATGCTTAACAAAGGAAAATAGTTAAGAAGAAAACAAAGTGAAGGAAGTAAAATTTCTTAGCAGAAGCAGAAGTTTTTCTTCGGTGAAAATGAGCAAAGTCTACAAGAGGCAGCTGTACGAAATAAACAGCACTGAAAAGAGCAAAGAAAAAATAGGACCACGAAAAGAAAAAATTGAGCATGAAAAATTTGCCACATTTACGTTGAAACAGTTTAATAGGTTGAAAGCAGCAGTTTTTCAAAGGAAAGTTACCCCAGTTTAGAGGCACTGTTTTTAATCGATAGAACTCTACTGAAAAATTAAATGGTTTTAGAATTTTAATCCAGAAACCAGATCATTCTTTACCAAAAGTTTCGAAAAATTACTTGAATTACATGTGCTAATATTTCATAAAATTAAAAATAAAACTATCAAAATTAGTGAAATCAAATTGGTGCTCACCATTTCAGGCGGCAACAGTAGCAACATCAACAGGACTTGCAAAAACGTGAACCCTGACACACCATCGATTGCAAACAAAACTTACACTACTTGACTTGGAAGCGGTAGCAGCAGTAGTGGCAGTAGGCTGTAGGCAAGACAAAGACAAAATTTAGAGAAGAACTATTTGGCGTCTTGACGTCTGTGGCATTGTATTTATTGCTCATAAATTAACAGACAGCGCGCTACATAAAAAGGATGTGCGTGTGTTATGGTCGGCACAAATGTGCTGCGATGCGGTTTATTGCTGACTGCCAGTCAGTGTGTATGTATTGGAAAAGCACAAGTAGCGGCAGAATTATGCCATCGCACGCAGTTCATCAATCAATCATCATTTTTATCGATTACACCTCAGCCTTATGGTATGATGACGACAACAACGATGAAGATGCGCTTGAAGGACAATCGCAAAATGAGGACATGCAGCAGTTGTATCCGGAGGGCAGCTGTGATGGAAGTGGTCCTGTCAAATTTGCTGCTGAGGACACAGTTATTTATTGCTTTGGGTAGGTTAAAGTTATGACTGACAATGAGTTGGGGAATAGAGTTTTAAGAAAGTGCACTTTTGGCAATAAATTGCATTTGATGAAATGGGTCAAATTTTTGTAGTACGTACACTATATTCTGTATAAAGTAGACGGAATTGTAAAAGAAAAAAGAAAGAAAGAAACTTTTTTATCATTCAAATTTATTTTGTGCACTTTAAACTGAAAGATTTTTAAATTTAATCAGAAAACTGTTCGGTAAAAGTTCAGTGTACAGTCTGAAGAAAGGTAAGCAAGAGCAACCAAGGACTTTCTTTAATTTTCAGAAGCAATCATTTTAAATTTTCTTTTATTTCTCACAGCTTATATAAATCTCATTTTCAAATGTTGAATATCTCACGTTTTTAGAGTTAAGTTTCCTCATTATACTCGTACTATCCAAGCGCCTAAAATCACACTATTAATTTGCTTAATTACCACAATAAACTGAATTGCATTCCATAGCTACTAACATAAATTTAAACACATTATTAACACCATTGCTGAATGGCTTCTGAATGCTGCACCTGCAGATTGGCACCTGTAGTGACACCTATGAAGCAGGAAAGCATCAACCAATTAAGCAGCACTTGGCCGCAGGCATCACAGTTATCAACAGCAACAACAACAATAATAACGACAACTTCAATTCAACGTCGGTGGCAACACGTCACGTTACGCTGGCAGCGACAGCGTAGCAACATCAAACATTTGCAACAACAGCAACGGTGCAGCATACGTATGGTGCATACAAAGACAATATAAATCTGTCGATGGCAAGTGAGTGTGTTGCATTTTGAGCTCACATTTACATTAAGGTGACACAAATGTTGCATATTTTTTTAATAAAGAAAGTTTCTCAAAAATAAAGCAAGCATCAACTCAAAGGCTTTGGACATTTTTGTTCGCTGCACAAAGTTCCTTTCTCCAGATTTCTTGCAACAAAAACACTTTCAACATAATAATCCAAAACGCTACTGGAGGTTGGTGGCAATTTTCATAATGTCCAAAAACTAGTTAACATACTTTTAGGCTTCTGATAATTGTATTTACACATTAAAAATAAAAATATTTTCTACGATTCGTAGCTGAGTCACATCTATTTCTGCTGAAGAATTCATAGAGTATTTTTAAGCCACCCTAATTAACTGACATTTTCAAGCGCTAAGCATATCTTTTGGCGCAATTTGTTGCTACTATCGTCATCAGTTACACCAACAACAGCAACGCGCATAACTTGCACTCATATCTACGACACAATTTGTCGTCAGCTTGAAGTGTAACGTCGCCGACTTTAATCAGGCCGTTGTTGGCTTTCAAGCCTTCAAGTCAAATTTTTCCTCTTACTGTCGACATATGCGTACCGTTATTATGTCTGTGTGCGTGTCTGTAACACGCAACATGTAGTGTAACGTGATAATTTGTTTGCATTTCCATTGATATTCTTATTGCATAGTGCGTGTGCTGCATGTTGCATGCAATCAGCGTGACACTTAACAGACGTTGAATCCATCAGTACAATAAATGTGTTGACGATGAAGGAAACGCAGATGAAGATAGCGACGGGAATGACGATATTGCTGCAAGACGCAAAATTAATTATGGGATTATGTGTAACAGTGTAATTGCCAAGTGACACACGGGATGTACAAGATGTGCGATATGCGATGATGCTGAGGGATGTGATTTTTCAAGTGAGATTTATTTGATGATAATGATTTATTAATCCGACATAATGTCTTTTATCTGCTTATTTAATAAAATAAAAAGATGTAGGTTAACATGACGTATGGTTAACATTAAAAAATTCGCTGAACTTCAAGGTTGGATGTAATTAAGAAACCACTAAAAGCAGTAATTTTTTTAAGCATTTTATGTCCAAAAATAAGTTCACATTTATGAAATAGCGCAACCATAACATAATTTAAAAAATTTCACAAGTGATTTTTTTGTTTTTCATTCACCAATACATAATCTACTGGCAGGATATTTAATCAACTACATTAAATTGAGCAATTCATTAAGCTTTTCTTTTCTCTCTAGCTAATTGACTTTCAATCACCAGTAAATTCATTAATTAAACCAATAAATTTAACAATCACTCAACGATAAAATCCCACTTTATCGCTTATGCGCTTCAACTTAATGATTATCAACTTTAACCCAAACTAAACTATGCAAAGTAAAGCAACAAATTGCCATTAATTGACATGATGTGATGAAGCGGTGCTAGCACAAATAACCAAAACGTTATCCTTGCTAGACAAATAACGGCTTAGATCTTAAACGACCAAAATGATATTAATTTAAGTGCGGCTACCGACAAGGATGACTACAACATACAACTACAAGCATAAATGTTGGCTAAACCAATTAAGGTCAACAACAAAAATAGCTAGATGTGGTAGATAGGAAGCAACAGTCAACGCTTTGCCGCTCAAGTGTGACCGAATGACGGCACTAACCAAGCGCAAAATTCAGGAGAGCTTAAGACAGACAGACAGCAACAGAGACAGACATTAAATTAGTTAGTAACTTTATCCTTAAGTCATTAACATTTCAAAGACGTTGCGCTGTCCTTTGCATAAAAGCTATCAAATATAGCAACAGTAATATCATTTGCAACAACAACATGTTGCTGCATTTGTTTAATGTTTTTTTTTTTTTGTCAAATTTTAGTCACTACATGCTAATGCAAGAGCTTAAAAATAAAATATCGAAATTTAAAATCCCAAATTTAAAATCTACTCAAATTTCTAGGCAATGTAACCCACTGTGCGCCGTCAAAAGCTGTGAAGCGGAATTTTTGTAAATGAAGTTGCTGTTCAAATTTACCAAATACCAGCAGCAACACCAAGAACAATAACAATATTACTGCTATCATCAACAACATCAATGCAACTGCTGTTGTTGCTGGTTATGAAGATGTTTATTATGCCATTGTTTTTGTTTGCTGGTTATGACCAGTAGCAACAACAACAAACATTTACTTTTGTGTATGCGTGTGTGTGTGTGTGTATGTGTATGCTTTGTCAGTGGGTGTTTAAATGGAGTTTATTTTTTTTTGGTCAAAATATGGCAACATCAACATAATAAGTAACTCATTGAAGCATAAAATGAACGTAGTATGAGTGTTTGAGAAATACTAAAATGAGGCGTGGCATTATGGTGGTGGCATAGCTAAAAGTTGTCGCCATCACACTGTTGTTGTTTGGAGTTAATAAATTCTGATTTACGACAGTAGCAGCGCACTGTTGCTGCAGCAGGCTGGCTGTGTTGGCGTGGCTTCGGGAAATGTAAGTAGAATTTAATAAGCTCTTTAATGAGAGTTTTAATGAGAAAAACAGGAATTTATAGTTTTAAGAGATTTGTTGCTGTAATTTTGCTTAAAATCGCTTCGGTCTTAATTTTACTGAAGACAAAGATTGCGCTGGGTTACGCTAGCGGCTTTATAACCTCATGTATGTCGTCATAGTGATACCGGAAACAGTTCACCTTAAGAAAAATTTTTAAATCCTTTTAATATTGCTTAGTTAATATTTTCAAATTCTATTAATGATGTGAAAAGGGGTGGGTTATGATGCTTCATTTTGCTCCTGGCAAGAGTAAGATAAACACAAAAAAGATGTTTCATGGTTTCTTCAACATTTTTTCTTGCGTTAGTCATTGAAAATTTCGCACCAATTGAGAGTCAAGAGGTATTTTGTATAAAAAATGCTTTCTGAAATAATGCTGACGAATGAACGAGCCTCGGGTTGTTTGCTTTTAAAAGCATTTTATTATTATTAAAAGTTTATTCTGGATTTTATTTTTCAAGGTGCCAAATTTTTTAAAATTTTATTTATTTTTCAGCTGTTGGACAAATCCGAGTCCGATGACGTAATAAAAAATTATGGTTTTCTTTCCCTTTGCCTCTTACATGGTTTCTGCAACGGCTTAGAAACGTTTCTAATGAAATCAAAAGGCGGATATTGATACATTTCAGGCAACTTTTTGAAACGGAATTGAAAAATTTCTAAGGTGTACAAAATGTTACGTGCCGAGTGGGTAACGATTTCGATGTAAATAAACTGTTACGGTTACTTTGAATTTTTTTTTTTAAATAGAAGGCGGTCTTATCAGGCCGCATGAAAATTTATTTTACTAAAATGTTATAGCTGGATAGCAATTCAACCAACTAACAATTTTTCCAATAAGAACAAACAAACAATAGCTCATTGCAATTTTTCATAGTTTTTGACTCCTTTCAACAAAATTATAATAATAATACAATGGCCAAACTAATAATACACCGTGCCTATCATGTGTATGGTAGCCAAGTTCAGGTAACTGACCACACAACACCTCTTGTTCCACGTACTCATGCGGCACAAATATCGAAAAACAAACTGCAAGCTCCAGTGTCTGCGATAAATCACAGATTTTAACGCCATAACCAACAATAAATTACGAGCTTTCACTCGTATGTATTTACGAGACTTTTGACTCATGTAATCATTTCTACAGTTTGGTAAAATAATTTACCACTAGAGGTCGCATGCTGCTGTTTGGTGCAGCACAACATAGAGCAATTTTAAAATTGCAACATATTCTACATATAAAAATATGTCATAAGTTGATGGAAAAAATTTGCCAAAATTTAAAAGATATCAACTTAAGAATGTCACAAATTGTATGTGCGAGCAAGTGGCATTCATACAACCAACTAACACATGCAACATCGATGTGGTGTGTATGTGTGTGTTATGCCTTTAAACCTTATTAAAATCCATAAAAGCCGCCGCCAGGCAGCAGTTGCAACAACCTGCACGTTACTACATTTTATAGCCTCATCCGTAGCGGTAACAGCAGTTTAACTATGGTGATCCACTCCCTGGTGGCAGTGAGGCGAGTGAGTTAAAGCGTCGAAGCGACAAAAGACCAATACAATAGTTTGGTTTGTCCTTTCCATTCATTCACACAGTTATCGTCGTAGTCTAACCAACATATGCCACCAATGCATAATATTGCACTATTCGAGATCGGAACACATGGGAAATATAGAGTACAAGCAGGGTTGCCAAGTTGTTGTATCTATATTTATTTTTTATATCTTTTTATGTGCAAAAACCAGAACATATTAAAAAGCTTCACAATAAATCATTAAAATCGAATAAATTTGAAATATATCAAATATCATCAAGCAAGTCGCAAAAATTTGAATAGGTTCGGAAAGTATCGATTAATATCGAAAAATGCGATAAGAAGCTAAAAGCATCGAAAAGCAGCAAAAAAACACTGGTTGTTATCGAAAAGCTTCGAACGGTATCCAATTTTGAAGAAAAATAATGAAACAAGAAAGATTATTTAAAAAACAGTGTCACACTGCTGGCAACCCTAGTACTACATACATACATACCACACACTACTCCTTTACTCATAAC
The DNA here is from genome assembly GCA_963662105.1 of Meiosimyza platycephala. Taxonomy (NCBI): domain Eukaryota; kingdom Metazoa; phylum Arthropoda; class Insecta; order Diptera; family Lauxaniidae; genus Meiosimyza; species Meiosimyza platycephala. The sequence goes on from OY759211.1 coordinate 90,423,842, forward strand.
TCAAACCCAACTCGATTGAATTTACGAACGTAAAATGCTACCGACTTCTGTTGTGGTTGTTGTTATTGTTATAGTGTAGTTGTAAGCCTAGCTCCATTTTTTAGCTTTACTTCGTGTGCAATCGTTTTGTAACAACAACAACTACAACAGCACCAAACTTTCATGTGCATACGTACCAATGTGTGTGTGTGTGTGCCTGTGTGAATATGGGTCAAAGTGCAGTGCAACGTCCTCAACATCCGCATTGCTGTAGTTTGGCTTTTCTGTATGGGAATCGCATTCTCGAATATTTTTACGTTACGTTACGTTATACTACTCGAACACTTTACGTTGCAACGAAGGCAGCGGCACTGCACAAGGAGCTATAAAGAGCCAGGGGTGTAAAATGAAGCGCGGCAGCTGTAGTAGTTTAAATTTTATTAGTAATTTCGTGTGTAAAATACGAATACAAAATAAAATAAAGACAACAATAAAGTAGACGTGACAGAGTGTAGCGGAAAGACGTAAAATGTGCTATTTGAAGAAAGTTAAAGAATACAAAGAAACGCGTAGGTAATTGAGGTTGTGATGTCTTTAAGTTGCAGTTACAACAAAAACTTAGCAAAATAAAGGATTTGTGTAAGTTCTTACTTATGAGAAAATTTACTGATAGTAAGATATTTGATTTGATGTTTTCAGTGCTTCCAAAGCTTAATATGTAAAAAGATTTTCTAGCATGGCACCGATAAAGGTTTAGTCTGCTTTTAAGCCAATCTTAGTTCTGCCTAAATTGACTGAGCAAATCTTCATTTTCAAAGTAAAAAGTTTTAATGAAATGCAAAAATAGCAATAATACGACAAGGTTCTATCACTTAAGAAGTTACTACGGCCAGGGGTCGAAGATTTGATTTTTATATGTACATTGATGCCAAAATTCATAGCATATTAAATCAAAAATCGCTGGGATTACCAAAGATTGACATGTGATCACAAAGCAATTCGCTTTATCTCAGCTGTCATTATAGGAGGCCACAAATAAAAAAGAAAACTGAAACATATTATTGAATTTGTCCCAAGCATATTTAGGTGCATTATTTTTAAGTGTATAGCGGTATATAAGAATATATTAATTCGTTCAGGTCAAAAACCGAACTCCTTTCAAAGTCATTACATCAAAATAAGATAGAACGCTGACATTAATTTTGCAACATTCGAGTAGCCTTACAGAGAATCAAGTCCCCAGGAATAGAACATTTTCCAAAACGCAGCCGCTACTGAATGCGAAAAAACTGGCTGCTGTAAATCATTATGCCTGAGCAAAATGTATGTGACATTTTATTTTAAGGATCTCTTAAGTACACCATGGCACAAAAAAAAATTCTAGGTAAAAGCAACTAAGTAGCAAGACCGCAAATAAACTTAAAATTCAAAAGAAAACCTTTTAATTCTCAAGACTTTAGAGACGCTGTTTGGCCTTTGATCAAGAAGACGTTAAAAAATTTATTTGGCATATGCTTTGGTGTTTAACGTACTGCTTAAAATAAATAGCTCTTGATTTTTACGGAGCACCAACAAAAAAAAAACGACATGTCGTGTACTGTAATTTCAATGATTTGTAACTGTTGCTCGACATAGTCAAAGAAATAAATGCGACAAAGTCCATTAGGACGTGGCTGCTGAAAAGGACATTGCATGTAGGATATAATTTAGCACATGCATTCACGGCTCGCTTATTTGTGCGGTTTTGTTTTTTTTTTGTAGCCTTTTGCACGTGCTTAAGATGCTTGGGAATTAATTTGTAATGGCAAACAGACAACTTTCAAAGGACATTTAATGATACACATAAATTTTGGCATTCCTTTGACTATTGAATCTATGGTGATATTAAAAGGCTATGCCTGTCATTTGTCATTTTGAAAAGGACATTTGGCAATGCATTTGATTTAAAGATTCCAAGGAGTATAGCGGCGGCAAGGGGGAGAAAGGAAAAGGGTTGCGAAATGGCAATAAACCTAAAATTTATTTAAATTGACTGCAGCATTTGAGAGAAGTTTTCAAGAAAACGCCACATATAAATTAAAGCATAATTGAGTGGGATGTTTTGAATTTTATAAAGTTAATTCGAAGAAGCTTGTTATGTCTTATTTGAACAGAAAAACAAAATTATTTTATGAATGCTGTTTTTTTTTTTTGTTTGTTTGCACTCAATTTCCATTTCAGTGCCACATTTCTCAAACTCTGCTCAATTGTTTCATTTAAGGTATTTTTTTTGTCATTCATCATATCAAACGCTTAAATCACACGCAGACACAAACAATGCGGTATCCTCTAACACTAATCGAAACGCAAAAAAAAGTGTGCGTTAACCGAGAGTTTAGCACCACAAAAAACTGCACAAATCGCAGTTGCACACAAACAAAAGAATGCAGTCAGCAGCTTGGAAAAAATGCACTTTGTGCAAGGTGTGAGTATGAATGTGAGTATTTGTGTTTCAGTACCCAGTGGGAAAGTTAATCGTTTTATGATGAATGCTGAATCATTTCATTTGCATCAATAGATCGTTTAATTATTGATTAGCATCTTTTCAGATTAATGCGAACAAATTGGAACAAAGCTTCACTTTTCTATGAAAATCATAGACGCATTTTGAATCGCTCCTGCATTTTCCAGTTGGGTATCAATGCTAGTGTGTGTGTGAAATTCTTTCACAATCGAAATATGCACACGTTTGGCCACATGTGTGTGTAAGGACTATTAAAAAAAGATTTAACACATTTTGAAAACAGATTGCAAGCAAGAATTTTAAATGTGGCACGTTGTGAGGGTCGTGTGAACAGTTGCAACAGTAGCAGGAGCAACAGCAAAATAAAGGACATGGCAAGACGTGGTTCTGTTGTTTATTGGTTTTGTGTGGTATAAAAAAAAAACTGGCAATGACTTAAATGCATTTAAATTGTTTGCGAATAAGGAAATGAAGAATGTGGTAGGAGATGAAAAAGTTAATTTTTCACTTTATTTCTCTTTTGATGGTTTACCATAACTCGATTTTCATCAATTAAACAGAGGGTGGCAATGAAAATCCAATTACACTACCAACACTTAAGATTTGGTTTGCAAGGATGCGAAAGACTCACATGGATTTAACTTAGCAGATATTACAGCAACTTTTCGTAAAGATATTGGAAACTGCCACTTTTATATTATACACATGAATTTATTATAAAAGTTCTGATAAATGTTGACTTAACTTTATGCGTTAATGTGTTAAAGTTTTTTCGTAAGATTATTGTAATTTCAATTTAGAGTAGAATACACTGAGAAAACTATTCGCTTAAGCAGTTGAGTTTTGTATTCTATTAACAACGAGTCAAAAGTAACGCTATGAACACAAAATTAAGTACACATTAAAATTTTTGCATTTATGGCCATTATAAGTCCAGAACTGCACTTCGACTTAAGCGACAAATTGCTGCATTTTCAATAAAATAAAAATTCAGAATTAATTCTGTTTTAATTTCTCATTATATGTTGTAATATTTTAAAAAAACATTTTAATATTTAATGCGTGTTTTTTTCGTCACATATAAAATCCACTTGGCCACAAACAAGAAAACCTCACTTTAATTTCGCTGCATGACATGGTGCGACAAGAAGTAAATCCTTATTTTATGCTTTAAATAATATTACTTAATTAAAAATTTATTAATACACGCATGTTGTCACTTGTCAGCGTAGCAGACATGTACACGTAGCATTACATAAGCTGTGTATATATGCTGGTATATAAAAGCCACTTTATGTACAAACAAATTAGACTGTCCGTTAGCTCCCAAGATTTTTTAAGCGAGGACAATGGTATATTTGTGTTTTCTTAAAGAGATAAAAAAAGTTGGAAGTGTAAGAACTTTTGTTTTTAGCCCAGTATAGTGTGCTACCAAGCACTTAAATCATATTCTTATATATACATATATTATTTTACTCAAAAACTAGTAAACTTATAAAAAAAAGGCTTAGAGCCATATGAGCTTTGCGGAAAAAACATTATACATGTACATCCACTGAAAAAAGATGCTTCGAACGTTCATTTCACAAGAAATTACTTACAAAGCCCTTGAAATAACGAACAAGAAATTAGAGTAAAAAATTCAGCTAAGAAAAACCTCAAGTGACAATAAAAAATTATAATGCCAAAAATTGTTTGCTTTTTAACACAAAAGATATATAGAGAGCTCATCTAATAAAAAAACATGTAAAATAACGGCCAATCTTTTGAAAAGTTCCTAGAAAAAATTTTTTTTTTCTGTGTATATAATTTTTTCTTAAAATCTAAAAACTATTAAGCTACTTTTTTTAAGTTTAAGTATTTTTTTTTTTTTCTTAAGTCTGCTAGCTTCTGGTGCCTTCCTTATGTTGCGCTAAATTAAAAAACTTTTAAAGTCATACATTTTTATAGATATGCCAAGCTCATCGATTAACGGAAGGTCTTATACATATTGGCTGGCGACCAAGCCCAGCAAACATTTTTAATCACGGAAGAGCCATATATTAATCACCGCGGCCTTTATTTAGATTGCGCGCGAAGCAAGCGACAGTTTGTTCTGAAGAAACTGCTCTGATTTAACGACGCGATAAAACCATTCATTTAAGAATGATAAGAAAGATCCTTAAGCGACTGATGTTAGCGAAATAAAGATATTTATTTATTACATCATCGGAGGGACTAGGAATTAATTCCAACAGATTTGGATTCCTAACTTTTCTAGAAGAATTATAATTTTATCATGTGGAAGATGAAATCAAACTATTTCATACTTGTAATTTTTGTTTTTTCTGGAAAGTTAATAAATTCATCGTTGAAAATCTGAAAGACTTTAAAACCTTCAAAATGTTTGCTGGGATATAACGCCTCGTAGTTTACTTTTAAATACAACTGCATGCAGTTTATATAATAAAGTGTTAATTAAATTATAATAACATCGTTGCAGCATCAGCACAACCGATACTGATGGTTTGGGTGTAAACCAACCACGCCCACTACTTTATCAAAATTTTCAATGAAATTACAATTTGTATGCGATACACACATTGACACATTGACCGCAATAATGAACTATGTATGTATATTGAGTAGCTGGGAAATATTCACTACACTCTGTGCGTGTATGTGTGGGTCTTACTCCTTTAATAGCGATGCTGCTATGCGGAAGTATATTTTATCAGTTTTCAACATGATTGCGTCTGTCAATCAAAGTACATATGAATAGTGTGTTTGTGTGTGCGTACAGCTGATTGCAAAATTTTTGGTTTAATCATTGGCAAAAAAAAGGCTTCATTGCCTTCATGATGCGACGAATATTTTGCTGCATATGTAATTAAGTGAAATAGTCACACAAATTGGATTAAACCAGAAACCAGAGCTGAAAATAATGCAAAGCAATAAAATTGCATTTAATTAAAAAGCACATTATTCAAAACTTATAACACATAATTTTGTGTCATTTTTAAATTTATATTTCAAGATGAATAGCATGGGATTTTACTTGCAAGGAATTTGCATGTAATTTGGCGCCCAACAAATGCTCTATGTGTATGCAAGTTTAGCTGAAAAATGCTACCAATTCTCACTTACACATGTACTTGCACTTGCATTTCATGCATACGAATATGCATAAACGACCGGAAACGGAAGTGCGAAACATTATACTCGTGCTAGAGTGTATCAAAATATAGCGGAGATGGTAAAGAATTGCAGTTTTTTGCATAAAGCTTAAGTTGTTCATCATTTTTTATGGCTTTTGTACATTTTTTCTTGTTAGACAGCAATGAAATATCTAGTAGTTGCTTTTCGTCGCTTTTTTGCTTAAATTGATGTTGATTCAATTTAAATTATTTGCGCATACTTTGAGTTACGTATGAATTACTGCAATAATTTTTTATAGAATAAAAGTTCATAGAAAATATGCAGCCATAAATTAGAGAATGTACGAGTAGATTTTTTTGATATAACTTTTTTTTTTTTGTTTGAATGGATTTGTTTTTTTGATAGCTCCACAATTTTTTTGCAAATAAATTTTACATTTTACTTTAAATCTCTTCCAGCAATAAATTTTCAAGCGGCAAATAGGCAGAGTACTTCAAACATTCAAAGATGAAAACTAATTGCTTTTATTGTGCGTATCATGGATACGACTTATATCAAATAGCAAATGCAGAGTAAAAAATTTAACCCACACTTTACAAGAATAGCACTCAAATGAACAATAATAATTTTTAAAATAAACAAATTTTTGTAGCGCACCTACTGTTAAATTATGTGAAAACAACCTGCCAAAAAAATTTCCAAATTGAAATTCTTGATTAAATAGATACCTTCCCAGAAAATGTCAACATTTCGTTAAACAAAAAAGAAATACAAATTGCTGCAATAATTGAATACCAAAAATACGGGTGAAAAATATGCATCGCACAAATATTTTAAGAGAGAAAAAAATTAAAACAGAAAATGCTGCAGTGCACAAAATTCCCTATGGATGGGTGCAACTATTACGTCGACGTCGTATGTTATTGCAACGTAGAACACAAACAAACCAACATTGAAACAAAATGAAATTAAAACTACCACTGCAACATTGACAACACTGGCAACCAACCAACCAACACAAGTAACACTGCAGTCGGTGTTGATATCAAAGGTAAACACAGCAACCAACACACGCGCAGTGCTAACCAACCAAAAATAAATTTAAATAAGAAAATTTTAAAAATAAAAATTGGACAAAGTGTAAATGAAACGAATCGAGGAAGAAAATATTCAGTAAATTTTCAATTTACTTGATCTAAGCTGAGCGCTATGGTTGCAGTAATCTATTGAATTTTTAGAAAATTCATAAATCGGTTTTTTCGAACTATAGCAGACATTAAAATGTGCTTTAGTACTGAGCTGGTCATTACCAAATATTTGACAAATGTAGATTGCTGGGCTGTCTGACATGATCTTTGTTAATATATTAGCTAGATATATTAACAAAGATCATAATGAGTCGCATGGTTTAAAATAATTAGCTGAATCAATTCTTTGGTTTGTGGATACAGATAACTGTCAGCACTAGAGCAACCTTTAAAACTTTTCTCAACATTGCTAAGAATCTATGACTAATCCTCTTTTATATGCTATAGAAAAAATTCCCCTCAACCCAATGCACAATTGGGAAAATATTGTATTCAATCTGCAGTACTCCTCTTAAGTGCTACAAAAACAACAGCAATAATCACAGGTAAAAATATTAAGGCATTTTTCCCTTACGTTTCAGAATTTTTGGATTTTTTTTTTTTTACTATACTACACGTGTAATTATTTCATGAGATTTATTATACTTCAGCATCTTCACAACATGCGTTACATTGCATACTTTTAGGACGTTCGCTCACTGATACCAAAATAAAGCACTTCAGCTACTGCTGCACGACGCCCTTAAATATGCAATACATTCGCTTACTCCCAATGGTGAATGCGACAAAAATTCCAATTGAAGCGTGCAGCAACAGCAGCAGTATCATGACTTCACTACGAAGGAGGAGTACGAGATTTTTAAGCCTAAAAACAAACACCAACAAAAAGGTACACTAACCAACACAACAACGATATCAAGCGTGTAAAAATGCTGCAGTTGTAAACCGAATGCGAGGTTAACCGAGGCTTAAAACCCGCTGGTAAACAGTGGCAACACTGCTGTGGCGTCCAGTCAGTAACTGTAACAGCAGTGGCAGTCATTGAGGTTGCCACAAGTGACCACCAACGTTGTTATGCTGGACACTCGAGAGAGAGAGCCTAAAAAATGGAAGATTCGTTGAAAACTGCGGTTGAAGCTGCAACTATTTACACAGTCATCTTTTGCATTTAAGCAAGCAAAATATGCCAACATATGTACACGAATACAACTTGCATATGTATAATTCACCCTGTGAAAAAGGTGGATCTTAGATATTCGGTTAATTTCAAATAAAAAATAGAAAATTAAGCTTAGTATCTTTGATAAGCCATGACTCAAACCCACTTTACAAAGAAAACAAACACCCTCGATGTTAAAGGTCCGTAGCTGGAACAACTTAACCAAATGCTCTGCTAAATCGTTCTGTACCGATAGGCCTCAAAATCTTTTGGAATATTACTTTAAGATCAACCCTATTGCACACAATCACTCAGGTGGTCTAAGGACATAGCTTAAAGCAATGCTTTTAATATCAAAGATTTGTTGCCGTTGCCATTGTTGTTGTTGTTGTTGTTGCTCTCACTCGTGATAAGCAACAAAATATGTTACGTGCATCCTTATTTTCTGCTGTTGTTTTTGCTGATGTTGTTGTTGTAATGTTATTTATCCATTTACATCCATTGGAGTTGAGTTACATCGTCTTTCATATCCGTTTCCGCTTCGACTGCCAGCCACGTCAACGGACTTTCTTGTTGCTGCAACGCCATCTGTTGTGGCTTATCTGTGTTAAAATGATTGGACGATATCATTGGCTTTTACGCTGAAAATATCCTTTCGCCCTACGCGCCATGTTCAAATTGTGGCTAAGGTAATTTTTATGCGCTTGCATTTTTACTTGCGTTTGATCCTTTTTTTACCATGTTCTTTTGTAGGAGCTTGTAGGGCTTTTGTAAAACTCTAAAGCTGTGTAGTATATTGAAAGTTGATTTACAAAAGTATAATATGATGCCCTCGAGATGTCATTGAGGACCAGTGTCACAGTGTTGAGCGAGAAACATATGATGCCTTTCCAAAATTTACAACATAAATCTTTACTAAGTGAAGATACCACTTTTGCGACAATTGTATGTGGGAATAAGGTAGGTAGACTTGCTGACTGAAAACAAAATCAAGAACGCTTAGGCTGGGTAAATTATTTTTTATCAATCAAAAAGAAGAATTCGAAAATAAATATTTGAGAGCAGGGTGCATGTACTACATTTCAAAAATTTTTTCACATAACGCATTTAGTATTTTGGTATGAATTTTCATTGTTTTTAAACCAATTTTTACAAAGAATTTTATTACTTTACATAAATACATTGTCAAAACATTTACTGACATGTCAATTTTAAATGGCTTGTAAGCAACGAATGAATTGACGGATCGAAATTAAATTTTGGCCATGTTCTTATAAAAGATGTTATTAAAATGGCTACAAAGTTTATGTTTTGCTATTGAACAACCTAGACTCTTTTTATTCAGACTCTACCGGTCAAATAAGAGTTGCTCTGTACATTTTTCGGAACTACCTCTGCTCCGATGATAAGCGCTTAGGGAGATTTTTGGGTAATCTCTCGGTTCGATCGGCTGCAGCAGAGACTTTGCTCCACCATATCGAACGTCACAAAACAATTGAACGCAATGAAGTACCAGCGATCCCACTACATCAATAACAGGTACGGACTAGAATGGCCAACTGACAAATATGTTGTTGAACAAAAATGCTTCAATCGACCTGTTGACAAAATACTTTACGACAGTTGGGGAGTACAAGCCCGTGCAGATATTAATTTTGGTCATAATGATGTTGTTTTTGGCTATATTTTAGACATTCATATATCAACTGCAAAAATCACTGTGGAAAGATCGAAAATTCATTTTGAGTTGTAGGTTTCTCATAAAAATCTATTTCATTAAATATTTAGTTTAGCCAACTACTTTCAATCATATTCAATTTTTGTTTTTTTGCACAGCACTTTTGTGTTCGTTACGCGCTTGCACACAAACTGCCACATATACATACTGAATAACAAACGAGCATACTCATAGATACTTTCGCACACATATTCTCTAGAGGCTTTTCAATTTTACTGCAACATAAATTAAATTACCTTTTATCCGCTGCTCATCTCATCTTTCAGACAGTACGACAAGCAGCTCCTTTTTTTTTTTGTCCTTTTTCGTGTTACCGGCAACGCTTGCCTCTTCTGCTTTTATTTTTTGTCTACTTTATGCCACAACCAAGTTTTGGTCAAAATGCCAAAAAGTATGCGCAAAATCTTCATAAAATCATCACAAACAACCAAGAGTAGCAGAAGTAAAGGTAAGCAAACAAACAAACAAAAAAAAAATCAAAATTCAAATGAAAAAAATCACAAATTCCCAGCATACGAATGCATTCAAGCGTATGCTTACGTTGGCAGATGTTGGCAATACACAGGTGCAGGTGGGCAAGGCAAGGACATAAACTGACAAAGGTGCAGTAGCAGCAGCAACACACAAAAAGCAAACCAATTCCCTGCTATACTGCAGTGTGTAACTTCAATGACGATGATGATGACGATGACGACGAATGAACCCAACAACAACAACAGTTACAAAAGAGCAGGTAACAGCAAAAGCTATGATTTTTTTCTCTTCAATAAAAAAAATGTTACGTATACGCAGTGGTGAACCGAGTCGAGTTGCTTGTGACTATTACTAATGTTTTGTTATTGTTGCTTTTGATGCTATATTCTTAACCCTTCAAAGATCTTTCTCAGAGCAAAGTTTTCATCATTTTATTTAGGCGTAGAAGCATATAAAAGACCTAGCATTTTTTTTCACTATATTTTATATATATAGTTTTGTCTACATAAATTAAAAAATCTATTTATAAATTGGCAGTGATAAAACGTTTCCATCCCTTTTTTACTGCCATATCAAAAAATTAAAGATTCATTTTTTTTTTTTGAAAGGTTGTCCAGAGGGGCAGTGCAGAATGCAATGTCTTCTCAAATAGTAGGCGGCGCCACGGAAAATATGTTTCCACGGATAAATCAATGGACCGATTTTGATGAAATTCGGTATGAAGAAAGATTTAACCCTAAGAAGAGATATAGATAAAGTTGGTCAGCATGATACCATAGTTTTTACTTTTGGAAGTGATGACATTTAACCAGGTAATCTAGCTAGCTTGTATTGTCACTGTAATGGTTGAATTTAAACCAGTGGGTGAACTCTAGTATAAAAAAAAATTGGCAGATTTGAAATCTATTTTACAGGACCTTTTGTCTGTAACTTTTCCTTAAGGAGCAAGTTCCAATCATAATTAAAACTCATACTTAGTTTCAGTCTACACTCAAGACCCCATTGATTAACTAAGGGTTAAATGTCAATTTTTTTGCTGCCACTCATAGCTGCTGCACACATATGCTGAGGTAAACAGTGCGTGTTACTGTTTGTGCTCACGGTAATGGCTTCAGTTTCCTTTTTACTATGCTGCTGCATCTCAGGAGTGCATTAAATTTCCAAATTGACGCAAAAATATACAATAACAACAACAACAACAGCAACAGCAAATGTAACTTTGATTTTATAATCAGTGCCAAATCAGTTTTTTGGCGGCGCCCAATGGGACTTTAACGAGTTGCGGATTCAGCTGAATGAGAAAATCCAAAAAATTTTCCAACAAAACCCTGCCTGTACAATAGTGAGAAAATAAAAGCACCAAAAGAATGCCCGTATCTCAAAGCGCCATACTAATTCATATAATTTCAAGCTGCAATTTGGCCAGTGTCCATGTTGGCTTGTTGTGTTGTAAGTTAGTGTTGTTGTAATGTTACATGCAGCTGCAATAATTAAAATTAGCCACCACAGTTACAATTCCACTGGTACACAAATACTGTTCAATCAATTTGTTTTTTGTTCGTACTTTCTCATTTCATTTAGTTTGTTATGGGATTTTTCCTATGAAAAGAATTCAACAACAACAAAAACAAATTGTCTTTTGAATGTTATATCCTTTTATGAGCAATGTTACGTCATTGCGTTTATAATTTGCTTAGTAAAATCTCTCTAACAAGCATCCTGAAAGTATGCTTTGATTTGTCAGTCAATTTTTTATCGTTTTTCTTTCATTTATTTACAAAGAAATCAAAGAGCAACAGTTACAACAACAACTACACTTAGTAATTAAATGCATTTCATTAATAAGAAAGCAGTATATGGTGTACCTAATATAACCACCCACGAAGAAACATCAGCTAAAAAAATGGTTTCATGTGCGTATGGCATCATAACTTTTTGTACGCGCGAAGTTGCAGACAACTTTGTCCAAATGTTTTCATATTTGCAACAAATTTTATTTTTTCCAGTGCAACAACAAATATTGGTTGATATTAATAAAATTCACACTATGGCATCATAAAAGTCAACGCGCGCACAGCTGTGGAGAGTTTTATTTCTCAATATTTTTTTTAATGTTTATGTTTTGGATAAAAAGTTCTTCAGAAATAGCTACGATTTATTTCAAGCAAAAATAAGCTACAGAGGACGATTGCTTTTTTTATTAGTTAGTCAACATAAAAGTCAATTCAATCGCTTTGATTTTGGCAAATTAAATGAAGAAATTAAACACAATGTATAAATATTTGCACAAAAACTTAATAAAAAATGTATTTCAGGAAATTTCAACTTGTGTCCAAGTAAGACTGTGAGAAAAACAAAAAGACAGCTCAATTAAAAAAAAGTAAGAAATTTCTAAGTTTTTTTTATAATTGATTTTGGAGCCGTAATTCTGAAAATGATCTCTACCTTATGAAAATTTATTTAGAAAATTGATTTTTAAAATAAAAAATCTCCCACAAAAATTTCGCCAAAATTACGAAATTAAATTTTGAGTGAGAAATCGATATAGTTTTAGTGGAACAATAATATTCTCGTATTTAAGCTTTATGAATTTCACGCAAATTTTATGAAAATTGTTTGCGTTAACACTTTCAACTTTATAAGTAAATCTGAGGTCAGATATCTTAGCTATACAAAACTGAGGTACATAAATCTTAAAATGTTGGCTAAAAATCGAGTCATTTTTCATTTGCGAACAATTTCAATAATTTATTTCTTTTGGTGTGTATGATTTTTGTGGCGTTTTTGATTCCTGGATATGCTAAGCTTCTATAAAAAATATTTAAAAATTTTAAAATTTTTAGTTTTCCATATTTTTGGAAACAGATTTTTTAAAAATATCACAAAAACCGGATCTGATTAATAAAAATTTCATCATTTATAGAATAAGAGAGTTAAATCAATGAGTGAAATGAATAATTTATTTAAGTAAACATCAAAAATTTTCCAAAAACAGTAAAAAAGTTTCCGACAGCTATTAGATAAATTTACTTAAAACCAAATAAAAATGCCCAACAAAAATCTTTGCAAGAAAAATCTAAGAATTTGGGTGAAATTTTCTATGGTATGACAAAGAATCTTTTATTATTATTTCTAGACTCAAAAAAATGAAGTACAGTGTAAGTTTTGGTCACCTAGACCCATTTTCAAAGCCGAATTGCTTACCAGATGCTATCAAGTTCCCATTTCCATGTAAATAAAATGGTGAAAATGGAAATTGATTGGATCTACATACGTTTCGGAATCACCAACTGAAGGTAACCGGTGAGCATTGGAGTAGAACCCTCACGAATTGTTGGAAGAGTATTATTCTATGCTCCGTGCGGTGATAAAAACACAAGAGACAGATCGAAAGTTTTGAACTTCGTAGTTTGCAATCTTTTTTGAATCAAACTTTTTTTATAAGAGTTACTTATATCCTCCATAAAGCGTAGTTACGTAAAGAATAAAACATGGAGTTCGGAGATACAGGGAGAAATCTATTCCTGTCCTTGGATTGCTCTAATGTTTCGCCAGGCTATGATGAGAATACGCAGAATATTCCCAATACATTTAATTATTTTTTTGAGTCTTGAAACATATTACTCATCGAATTGAATGCAGAACAAAAGCAAATTTGCGGAACCTCGAGAAACTTTTCTTGGAAAAATATCTACGGCGAAATCATGTTTGCACAATCCAGGGAAATACCTTTAGCTCTACCAAATAAACTTTATTTGTATGCGTGTATTTATTTATATCTTTAAATATAATTCCGCTTGCGGCCGCAGTAAATTAAACATTTTTTCATTCATTTTTATAACTTTTCTAATTATAAGTAATAATCTAACTGTAATCTTTCTCATATAATCATACAGCAACTCTAACTATGCGGAATTATTTTTTGAAAGATGCCAGCAGCCTCTGCAGTTATTATATAGCACTCATTGCTTTTTGTTCCCAAAGCTGCATTTTTATCTTGGAAATTAGTTTGGTAGCTACCCAGACACTTGAATGATTGATGATGGCGCGAATGAAGATTCAACTGCAATCAGCTGCTCATAAATCCTGTCATTGTTTCATTCTTACCATTTTTCTTCCCATTCTGATATTATTTCGAAATAAAAATTATTGCTTAGATTTAGAACAAAACAGCAATAACCGAAACAAAAAAAAAAAAAAACGGCAACTACTAAATGAAAGTCATAACAACCAAGTAAATCATTTCCGTCGCATAAATTGAAAGAAACGCGCAACTTTTTGTTTTCCCCCTTTTTTCATGTCACTGGTCTATTGGCCCCCACCACAGTGTTATAGCTGATATAAAAGAGAGAAAAAAAGAAGACGATACAAAAATTTTAATTGTTGCATCCGTAAAGAAATTAAAAAGAATCGAAAAAAGAGATAAAATTGCAACCGGAAGCGGAAACTCGTACAGTTTTGAGTGTTGTTATAAAAAGCTGTCATTGCTATATGTAGTCTGAGTCTGCAACTGTAAATTAGGGAGATAAGCTGAAATTTTGATATCGATACTTTTATGTTTTATAGATATATGATTTCCATGCAACACTAAAGACTTGGTTCGTTTTTATTTGATGACCTGGACCGCCATAGACATGTTAGTATAGGTCAGCTACTTAGTTTTATAACGAAATCTGGTTGGTTTAATGAAAGTGTATAGTTAACTACCCTGTGATAGTACAATGGGCCAACATTTGGTCTAATCAAGTCGGTTCTTGAACTGACTAGAATCATCAGTGACCTTTGAGTGAGAGTTTCTAAGTCTGATATATGTTTCCTTTTTTCCAAAGATTTGTTGAAAACCCAATGAAAACGTAAAACAAAGCAAAGCCAAAATTGTTTTCCTTGTTGTGTGTCTATGTTTTTGTAACTCAAGAAAATGTTTCTCAACGATAGCAGACTTTGAGCGATTGGGTCCTTTTAGAAAAATCGTCCCTATCGAAAAGAAGGAATTTCCCAAAATCCTTTTGATAATTTCCTTAAATATTATGGGTTCTTAAGACCCTCCATACAAGACATATTTATTTCATCCTTTCACTTCGATCGTATGACAGCATGACAGATATAATCATATATGTATATGCGGTGTCACTTCTTTGATCCTAGACATGTCCGTCCGTGGAAGTTGCGATTACGAGCAAACGATTTTTTTTGATAAAGTTAGCACAAAAGTTGGCAGTTATCATTTTAACTTAGCAGTTGTCTTCATTGTAATTTACTATCATCCTACAACCTAAATTCAAGCGAGACAAAATTTCTACGATTGTGTTGATAGCAGACCGATTTTCTTTCAACATTTAAGTATCGAGTAGTGATCAATATCACTCGAAGCATTTGTTATCAAATAACACCCCGAACCTAAATGCTGCTATCAATGACAGTATTTTACAACAAATAAATTCACAGCGCGAGTTTTCTAACTGCAGCACCATCATATCAACGCCATCTATCAGCAATGGCAATTATTTTTTTTAATGTTTGATGGCAATAACCAACCAACCAAGCGACTAACCAACCAACCAGCAAAATCAACAAAAAAACAACAACAGCGGAAAAAAAATTGAAATGTTGCGGAATGGCGTCGCATAGTTTTACAAGGTTTTACAACGTTTTACATGGTGTCATAAATTGACACTTCATGTTCAAAATAAAATGAATAAAAATAAAAATAAAATAGTCTCAATCCTCCTGCCTTGCTATTGCAATGGCAACCCATTTTGTTGCAAATGAAGCTGTTGCCGTAAAGGCGTAAATAAAACTAAAATTATATGCGTTATAAAAATCTCAGCAATGCTACACAGCCATAAGCGTAAAATGTGTAAATTAGCAGGATACAACATTTTACGACATTTGCGTTGATGTATGGATATTTTAACGTAGTTATTTTGTTTTTTTTTTCAATTTTGTAAAATTTCAATTTTAGTTTATTTCTATTGTAAGGCGCTTTCACAGCGAAAGTTATTTTATGACTATGCCTGGAAACACCAAACGAATACTATATCTTTGCATACGGTGAGGGGATGCGGATGTAAGAAATCGGGATTGGAGATGCAAAGGGATAATGTCTACCAATTGCCACTCGCCCCAGCAAACATTTGAAATCTAGAAAAGATATCACATTTTAATCGCTGAGGCGATCATTATAATTGCATGCAAGTACATATTCTGATGTCAAGCGTTAGTTTTTGCTAAAGAGAAACTGTCTGTGGTAGCGACTTGCCAGCCAAAACGATTCGCGTATGAATTTCAAACGCTGTTAAAAGTGATATGAAAATATTTTTCGATATTGTCATAGTTATTTGTTCGAGACGTTTTAATTTATAATGGGAAATGATTGCACACTACACCTTAACACAACATGAAAACAAAGGACAAAGGCTACGCACTTTACTTCGAAGCAAGTATATACATTTGATGCCGTTCGAATCATAATTTTTATATTTATATTTTTTATTAATTTTTTTTTTTGAATTTAAGCTTCTAGAAGAGTTAAAATTCATCGCCTGGAAGATGGAAGATTCAAGAATCTACCAAATGTTGACTGGGACCTAGCGTCATGTCATGAATTATTAGCACCAGCAACAGTGGTTGGCCTAAATTTATGCCCCGAAATAATGCAGCAGCAAAGCAAATGAAAAATTGTAGTAACGTGGGGTTGCGCTGTTGAAATCATCGTTGAAATCATCGTTGAAGTCACATTTGATTAGATTTACGCTACCCATGTACGAGCGTGTAAATCATTTTCAAATTATTTACGTTGCCATTTCGCTGCATGCAACATAAAGTGGAGACAAAGAACTTGGCATGAGATAAAAATGCAATGAGACTTTTAAATTTGATGATGATGAGTAAACTATAAAAGCTCAGAGTTGGGAGAATATATAATTTTTTGCTGACATAAAAAATTAAAGAATATAAAATTTTACTATAAATATTTTTCCGACTTAAGCCTTCCAAAGCACATTGCTTCTCTTGCTCCGTCTGACCTTTTGCTGTTCCCATAAATATAATTACGTCCTCGAAGAAGGTGCTTCGAGTTGGTTGAAGCCATAAAACCAAATTCTCTGATGAAACTGTAGACTATTCCTAAATCAGTCTACGAAAATTTGAGGAGAACTGTTTCGTTTGTTATTAAATTCAGGCAATCACTAACAATTTTTTTACTAAAGTAGATCGATATCATTTTGCTAAAAATGTTTATTTCATCAAGTCAAGTCCATTTCAAAATAAAGTTTACATTTTCTCAAATTATACACTTTTTTCATTTCCAACTACCTAGCTATAACGATAAATTTATTATTACCTATCTTAAGGAAAAAAGCCACATAAACAACTTGAATCATTTCTTTTGCAAAAGTTTTTCGTTGATTTTTATTGCGTCGCTTTTATCAACGCTAATAATGCAGAGAGAATTCAATAGCGACTGCAGCCAGTTATAAAGCTCACTCACTACTTCCACTACCACTGATGTGACTACAGTGTTGGCCAAAAACGAACTACACACAGTCATCGCGTGATTTATGCGATTACTTCATTGCGGCGGTGATTTCGCAAATAATCGCTAAATAATAATAATTTTTCGCAATATTTTTGTAGCTCGTTATTGCAAAGGAGTGAAAACCACAAAAATCCGTAAAAGCAGAAGAGCAACAAACTACTTGAAAAATCGTTTAATGTCCTTGCGGCAAAGACATATTAACTGTATGAGTAAGTGGTGTGTGTTTGTGTGCCTGTGTGTAAACAAGCGGAAGTAGCTACTTTTTAAAACTATGGCTTTTTCATACCTGATTTTTCATATGCTCCATTTGGCAGTGAATTATGAACCTTTCGAGTTGAATTCTTTTTTTTTTTTTTTGTTATTTTTAATGGCGCCAAAATGTAGCAAATAAATATTTTCAATTTATTTCAATTTTTCTATAGAAAAAACACATCGATTTTTGAATGCTTTAAAATGTTGAAACCAGAAAATAAAACGGCAACTTCCGTTTACCACAAAAACAACAACAAATATAAAAAAGAGCAGTTACGAAAAAACAACAACGAAGTACACAGCGTGTCCGCAAATTGCAAACATATCCTGATCCTGCAAAATCCAAAATGAATAACTGACTATCAGACCTGACTGACTGACTGAACTCTGAACTTTTTTTGGTTTACTGTATTTGCTGACAAAACGAAAAACAAAACGAGCAAGCATTTACGAAAGAAAAATATCAAGTGGAAAAAAATTAAAAAGATGGCGCCTCCTGCACTTCCGTTTTTGTACACCAAACAACGGCGATAATTGCAACGCTAGCCTATGGATGGCGGTCAAAAAAGCATTTATTATTAGAGATGAGCAGTGTTAAGCGATTCGATACTTAAGTAACTTAAATAATCTATTGAAAAAGCAGATTGAGAAAAAATAGCAAGGATATGGTTAATTTAATTCGGTACGTTAATGTTTTGGAATCAAGTTAAAATCTAATTATTCTATGCCGGCATCTGAGAGTCAGTGACACTCAGGCATAAGTGCTTCCGATTAATACTAAGCATATTGGCAATAAGAAGAAATACTAAAAGCCGATCCAAATCGTAGAGCTATTACAATCACTTTTCCATTAAATTTAGTGCTATTTAGCTTGAAGCTTTAAATCAAATAAAAAGCTTATGTTAGTGAAAATAAAAAATAAACCAAAAATTAAAACAAGGACATACTTAGGTATATCAGATCTTATAGAAAATTTGTACTTAGAAAAAATTACTTACCATATTTTCATTTCATGATACCGCATTTCTAAAAGGAGCTCGTGACTTTGAATGTGTTGTTGTTTTATTTGCTTGCACACAGCTGCTGTTGTTGTTTTTATTGCTGTCAGCCTCAGCGCTGTCCTGTAGCCTTCATATGCCGTGTGCTGCCGCGCCTACTTCTGATTTACAAGCCCTTGTTAAAAAAATTTCAAATTGCCCAAATAATAAAAAGCAAAAACGCTACCAAAAAAAAACTAACAGAACAAACACACACGAAAATTAAAATCGACAAAAAAATTAACAGAGCACCGTCCAACGGTAACAACAAAAGAAAACCCCCATTATACATAACTACAGTACTCTGTTCAACTCAATTCCTCCTGATGAGGACCCAATTTAACGAGGTATCAAAAGTTCGCCACGCGAAGAGTGCGATAGATAACGCGGCGCGAGTGAGTTTTTTCAAACTGTGTTAATTTCAATCAAAAAACAAAAAGTCAAAATAAAAAAACTAAAGGAAAACTTGGAAAATAAACACCAATAGCATGCACAAAGAAAGACTTGCACAGTGGGATATGTTAAAAAATGAAAAAGTTACAATTTACAGTATTTGTTTAACCCAACACACAAGGCCTTCGGTCGTTTGTAGCGCTTTCAAAGGGGCGTGGATATTATAGAAAATTATATATGTATGTATATTTACCACAGCAATCTACAACCAAGTTAATTGTTTACTTATTGTTAGTCTCAAGAGATCTGAACCAAATTTTTTAATTATAATGTTCAAAACACAGAGTTAAACAGGCGTGGCAACTACTCTCTTTACCAGCAGATTTATTCATTTTAAAAAAAAATTTCCAAATATATGAGAAAATTTATTGACATAAGCATTTAGTTGGGAAAGTGGGCTTGGCACTAGTGTAGAGTATGTATTCTTAAAATTTCATCTGGTCAAAGATAACACCTTTACTCGTTTACTTTACTGACATGCACCGTTTGTAGATAAGAAAAAGCACAAAAAATGGTGTTTGCGTTATCACCCTGTAAAGAGTGAGTGAGACAGAGCGTGCAGCTGTGAAAAAAGCTGCCGCACTAAAAATATCAAGTCACGAAATGTAATATTTAGGTGAAATGAAAGACGATCATAGTGAAAAACAAAAGTAAATTTACAATAACTACAAATAAAACATACAACACATTTTTAAAAACAAGCAAGAAACCCTTCAAAAAAAAAAGTACAATAAAAAGGGCAATATTAAACTGAAGGGAGAACAAAAAGTGGCAACGCTGCTATGCATGAACGACATCTTTTTTTTCGCTAGTAGGTACCGTTATGTTGATAAGTTTTTCAACTGTAGTTGCATTCAATGTTGCAGTTTTTTCTATTAAATGCTTTGCATGTTTGTTTGTGTGAATTTTTTATTTAAATACAGTTCTTTGACGCTTTTAATTCTATTTATTTTACTTTTCACATCCGCACGAAATATTTCGTTTCCTTAGTTAAAACAAAAAGGACGAACACTCTGCTACAAACGCGCACGACTAGGGTCGCGTTTTCGTGCGGTGTAATTGGAACATTTGAGTGATGCCATGTTGAATTTTTTGTTTTAAAGATTTTTGTTGTTTTGTTTTTTCATAAGTAAGCAGTTAATTTGACAATTTTAGTGTTTTGTTTGATGTTGACGAATCGCAAAACTATATAATTTCTTTTGCTCAGTTTTATTGCCAATTTAGCAATGAATAACTAAACTTAAATTATACTGTCAAAGTCAATTTTGTAAGAGTACGAAGAAAAACTTATAAGGCGGTAGGCACTTTCATGATCGTGCCAATATTTATGAAGCAAAGGTGGGTAACAAGATATGTGAGAAGTAAGGTCATAAGGTAGTTAACTTAGCAACACTTAACACAGTGGAATGAATAAATGGCCATCTCAGAAATAAAATTTGCAAAAAGAGTTAGAAAGTATTTTATTTCGAATATAGCGTTGAGCATCCAAATCATTTCCTTCTGTGGGCCTTCCAAGCTAGCGATCGATACTACTAGCTGTAGTTAATACCGTACAATTATACATTAGGCCTTGTTGATGGTCCCCCTTTAAGGCACGGGCTCGAGGCTATAACTTACTTCTGCTCTACCTTAATTCGACATCCCATCCAACAGGTAACGATCCACCAATTGTTCTTAAGGAGTTTGGAAATTGCGGGTATTCAGGTATATCGTTTAAAAACTTTGGTATCTATTTGGAAGTGGGGATCCAGCCTTAATGGGCTCCAAAAATTGTTTTAACCATCTAGGACAGTTTTATAGTTAAAAAAAATAGGTAATTTAAGGTGGGGAAAAGGTTTTTTTTATTTATATTTTATGCATAAGAGTTACGGTAAGTAGCCGTACTTTAACCGCGGCTCAAGATTTGCGATATTCAATACAAATCGAATATCGGCTTCGCTAGCCACAGTACTTTTGCTACAAAATTTCGTGTTTATAAAATTTACTTTGACTGGAGACAAATCTAAGCAAAACTTAAGCAAACTTTTTTTAAGTGACTTCCCCATCATGAATTTACTATTTTTAGGTACTAAAAAGTACCACGATGGTTCTACCTCAACATACGCCTAAACATATTATCGGCAAAGATTGAAAAATATGTGCTAAGAGTATAAGAAATCGAACACAACACACTCCTCTACCTCTTCGCAGCAACAACTTCAATAGAAGTCATTGCACGGAAGCCACAAACGCCTAAATTATCAAAAAGCAATGTCCAGAGAAAATGCCTACCATCTATTCTACACCGAACTGCAGCTTCTCTTAAAGCGACATATAGTACGAGATGCTTTTGTCCTGCGAAATCCAGCGGCACCCAGATGAATGCGCTAGTCACCCAACTAAAGTTTGACAGCTCCTGGGACTTATTCTCAATAATTTACCTGCACACATTTGTTGGCGAACAGTAAGGGCAGCGATGTGCCGGGATTAACAAGCTCGTCAGCTTCCTTTGTCCTGGTATCCGACAAAGCAACAAAGTAAAGCCGACTGGCAATCTCACTTGGAGATTATCAGCATTTCTTCACAACAGGAGAATGCACTTTTCGTCGCATTTATTTTCTTTTTTTTATTGCACTAAAACTTAAGAAATGCACTTCCAAAATGTTACCGAACATTTGGAATTTCCACTTATTGGACAAAAAAACATTTTGCTAAATGATAAATATCGTTTGTTACATTAAATTAATAGCAACTTTTTACCAAATCCAATTATTTTGTAATTTTCTTAAGATCACTCGCGCATAAAACACCAATTTAAATTCATATTTAATATAGAAAGAAACGTTTCAAAATTAAACACAAAGGAAGTAAAACACTTGCACGTAAAACAAAAACAAACTGACATTAAAAAATGACAGTTATGAGTGTTGACACCTGCGAGATTGTTGCTGGCGGCTTCGCCCACGTATTATTTATCTTGAATTATTCTATTATATGAAAGTTTGCATAAAGCATTATTTAGTTGTTTTTTTATTCACATGAGCACTTTATTTTGAAAGTGATGTACATAAGTCTAATGTGACCAAATATTTCTTTATCGCGGAGCAGCTAAAAGGCTATAAAATATTCTTAGCCAAAACGAGGAGTGTATTTTTAAAAAAATTCACTCAATGCGTAGCATAAATAAAAATAAAGTTATACAAAAAAATAATTACGAAATATAAAATACAAAAAAAGAAGCAGCATTAGACTTTTAAGTCTGCTTTTTGGTTAGAGAAAAAACTAAATTTGCTTAACTTCACCTTACTTCACTAAAGAAATACTCAGGATGTGGCGCACCCCTTTGAGATTCCAAAAGTACTTTATTAAACTACGCCTAACGCGCAAAAGGAATATATATTTCAGATTGAACTACATGGTCTCAGGGCCGGATTACCGCCTACGTCAACATCCCAATTTGATAGGGTTTTTGAAACTCACCTTTTTTTTTTTTTTTTGGTTGTGAAAATTTGTTATTTTGGTAATTACAACGATAATTCTGCCTTATAAGGAGCGGCGTAGGGTAGGCAATTTTCGTAGTCCGGCCCTGCATGGTCTGCGTGCTGATTGTAAGTCAGTATAAAATTCTTATTGAAATTTTTATTGAATAATACATTACAAATATACATTAGTAAAAAATAAAAAAATATAAGTATTTTTACCCCAGATGGGACTCGAACCCACAATCCCCGGCTTAGGAGGCCGATGCCTTATCCATTAGGCCACTGGGGCGTTGTAAAATTCAACAATAAAACACAAATTCAACTACACAGACATAATCGTTGATTTTACAAACTGACTGTGGACACCCCCTAACAACACGTAGCATCATTTAGGAAAGGTTTAAGTCTCTGCTTACAGTTTGTGCACGCTGCTTTCGTTTTTACTCGTTATTGTAAGCTCGTTGTTAAGGTTGGTGGGAAAAAAAAATATTTAAGCTACTGAAAAAAAAAAAAAGTACTGTGAATGATCATTTTGAAAAATTTGTAAAATCGGTGATAATTTCATATTTATAAGTGAGGTTTGGAAATGACGCTAGTGGTGCGCGGGATATCAACGACATTGTGCGGAATGTTACCAGCAGTATTAAGTGTTTCTACTACGTCGTTCCAAAGAAATAAGGAAACATTAATTTCACGGCAAAGTAATGTTGAGACCTTAAAGTACAGATAAAGATTACCGGCAATGTATCGGTAGTCAGTTCACATTGGATTAAGTAAGTTTTTGTTTGTCATAGCGTACAAGTAAAAATTATTCGAATTGTACCTTTTTTAGGAACCACAGCGGCGCTTTTTTCATGCAGCACAATGGATACGCATACCACTTTGTGTAGAATATGCTGAGCAACGTCTAAAGAAGACAATGTGTGAAGACAACAATGACCGATAAAGAACAGCTAAAAAACTGCGGCGTAGATTAAAAATGTATGGTAACTACGAAATTTTATTATTAATTGCTTACACATAAAATGCAATCTACAAAATGGGCTTATAGGTATAAGTAAGATATGCATAATTGCAAATTTATAACAAAATGAATTTGATGGTTTAAAACTATAAATCGCTGCTATCATGTTTAAGCGTTGCATTTTTCAAATTGACTATATACGGAAAAAGATCCGCCGGTAGCTCACAGTTGTCCAGTAAATGCGCTAAGCTGTAATAACGTTGTCGCAAGACATACGCAGCAGCCTTTGGTTGACGATTACGTGAAAACACTCCTTTTTTATTACCACCCACACGATTAATTTCTTTAAATATAATGCAGTTTAAAAAATTTTTCTAGAGGGTAAAAAAATTTAAGTAAATTAACATACTCTGTGATGTTTTAAAATCTGCAAAGTTCCAAACAAATTCACCAATAAACCATTTTTGTTGCCTTAAGAAATCAAATGCCTTAAAGTGTTTACTCAATAAGGTCGATTGATAATCTTCTGACCAAATGTAGTTGGGCAGCTGTGGTGATAAAAGAAAAATTGTATTATCGAACTTGAAATTCAATTTAATTTCGCTTACGAAATGTAAACCTTCTTGGGTATCCGCTCCATATTCAGAAATTAAAATTGGTTTGTTACGATGTTCGTTGTAGCGAGTTACCTCAAAAATAACCCAATTGTAGATCATATCTAAGCGTCCTGGATGCTGATACCATCCATTATAGGTGTTGAAACTAATCACATCGAGTAACGTTGCCTTTGAGAGTGTATATGAAATTAAATTAAATTCTTAAAACAAACGTGACTTAAAATATTTTTTCGCTCAAAACTTACTATTCCATCATTATATGCATCTTTATTCAAAGACGCCGTTATAGGTCTTGTTGGATCCAAAGACTTGGCATAGCTAACTACATTTCTGCAATATAAAAATTAGAGTTTTAGATAAATGCTAGGCCTTGATTCCGCGTGGAAAAATTACGAGAAGAAATGTACATCAAAAAATGGACAGTAGTAAGCTTATTTACAGTGCATATCTGCAAACGGTTTTCCAATAAAAACCAATAATGTGAAAAATATGAAATCTTCACAAAATGAAAATAATAATAAACCCCATTGTATAAAAATTTAATGAATTAGAAAATCAAAGTTATTTCAGTTCTGACTGGGGAAGAAATAAAAACTATAGTTTTGAGATATGTGCATTAGGGTGATGCAGAAAAAAAAAAGTTTATAAAAATCGTTCCTTTTCTAGTATATTGTTCTTAATGTTATGCGAAACTAGTATGAATAATCCCAGAACTTTCAACTACATTTTAAAGATTTTATGTTACGAGATAATCCACGAGGGCTTATCCCACACTAATCCAATTAAAATAAAAAAAAATTGGTAAAAAATTTGTTTCTATTTTTTGCTTCAAATATGTTTGAATGGACATTGTCAGATAAAACTATATAATTCTTAACCCCTAAGAGGGCAAAACTACCCCCTGCTGTACTTACTCAAAATATATACTAACTTGCTTATTTGCAACCATTGGCTCATTGGCAATTGACCACATGATAACGCTGGGATGATTTCTATCACGATGTATTAACTGTTCCAAGGAAGACTTATGTTTCAGCAGCACAACTGTCTCAAAGTGCCTTTAAAAAAAAGAGAATTTCCTAAATTTCTAGTTAAAATTGAATTGACTTGCCATTACGTTGCAGCAACAAATGGGCACTCATCAATAATCATAATGCCTTGCTCATCAGCGAATTGCATTGATTCCTCCGAATAGGGATAATGTGAAGTACGATAAGCATTGGCACCAGTCCATTTCAACAAATTAAAATCACGTGCTAGCAATGCGTAATCTAAGCCCCTCCCGTGTATCTGCATCAATTTACAGAAACATAAAATCTAAATATTTAAACAAAAAAATTATAAGACTTACATCAGAATCTTCATGACGTCCAAAACCACGTAAATAAATTGGTTTGCCATTCAGCAGCACCGAAGAGTTTGTCCATTGCAACGTACGTATACCGACTTTTAGACGGTAAACATCAAGTAGCTTTTTGCCTGCTGCATATAAATATAATTCAAGTTTAAATAGATAACCTGGCTCTGGATGCATTAAGTGCGGCCACCATAGTTGCGCTTGGGGTACTTGCAATTGCCCCTTAAGCGTACTATTTGATGTATTATTTGCCACAAGTTCACCTTCTTTATTGCGTAATTGCACTTGGACAGTTAATTGCTTATCCGTCTCACTATTGCTGGTGACTTCGTAATTGATGTAACCTACATGTAAGATTCATATATAAATTATTGATTTCTATCGTTGTTAATAATATACAATACCTGTTTTATCTGCATCTAGAGTGGTGCTGACAACAACATCTTCGATGAAAACCTTTGGCGTTGTGTACAAATGAACCGAACGGTGAATACCAGCATAATTGAAAAAATCAAAACCATAAGTTTGTACTATCGTGGTACCGTTGTCACTAACAAATTAAATTTGTTTTAAATAAAAATATTGTTAAATTAAATACCAACGCGCACCTAGGCTGCTCTTCAACTGCTCCCTGTGGCACTGTGCTCTTCGACAGAGTATTATCACACAAAACGGTTAAACGATTTTCAGCACCATATTTTGCATAGCTTGTTATTTCTACCTCAAAAGGCAGATGACCAATTTCATGTACGGTCATATTTTCACCATTTAGCCACTTTAAAAGAAAATTTACATAATTAAATTAATTTTTTAACAGAAAATTCTATTTCAAGTAAATGCACTTACCACAGTTGCAGAATAGTGAACGCTATCAAAACGTAACCATACACGTTTATCCAAAGCCCAAGCCCGTGGTATAAACAACTTACGCTCATACCACACAGTTCCGACATGATCACGCAATGCCTGCTCTGCTGTGATATCATTGTAACTTGCCGGTACCGGCATAGGTATAGTAGCTCGAAACTAAAAGATGAGTTAATTTTCGGTTTTTTTTAATTACTTTATTTTTAAATTTTTCACCCACCTTACTAAGGTCATCTTTGTACCAACCGTCTCTGACACCACGCATTGGATCAGTTTCATCAGATTTAACAAAATTCCAAATGCCATCCAGTAGCCGCACTTGGCGCGACTCCGATTCCCTGGGATAAAGTAGACCATGCGTTATATTTACAGGTAGTGGTGGATCTTTTAAGGACTGTTGAACATTTGAGGACTGTTTATCTAAATATTCATATTCAAAATCTGCTGTTGCTACTGCTGTTGTTGATGCCAATAGCGTAAAGAATATGAGATTTCTCAACATTGAATAACAATTAAAATTAAATATTATTATTCACTTATTTGTTGCAAATCACTTCCAACGTAGTTAAATGTCGCCTTTGAACTGTTTTTGTTTGGTTTTTATGTTTTCAACATACCAGAATATAAAAGTTTGCGATTAGATATGGGTTGTGTATTCATTAGGAGTAGATTGATAAATTTACGTACCTTTTTTGTCATTAAAAAAAAAAAAACAAACACAGCTGAGAAATCAAGAAAAAACCAAAAGAGAATTGCTACGAGTGTACAGTACCCCATCATAAAATTAGAAACAGTAGTAGATTAGAAAATGAGTCTATGTTGTTGAGTATGCTGAATCATCTGGTAGCTGAATAGCTCCATCTTTGTGAAATTAAATGTAAGCTACTTTTTACAATTGATCTGCAAATATGTATTAAGCCTTTCCACAAGCTAAATGAAAGTTTTATAATTATAATTTTATAATATTCGAACCTAAGCTAAGCTGTGAAAAATAAATGTGGAGATTAAATGATTTTCAATTATATGATAATTATCTCAATATTGGCATTATGCTGAAATAATATAAATTCAACACATCCAAAATCATAAGAGAAGTGCTGTCTCGTTGTCTGATCTTTTCTTCACTCTACTTATTTTATTAAGTGCCTGTATACTATACAGTGTATAGTTTACTGCCATTTCTAATTGCATGGCGGGATACTGTGATAGAAATATGCATATGCTGTGGTGGGAAATATGCACTTCATTTTCGTCATTATATTCATTACATTATATTGGGGTAAAATTTAAATTTTAACACCAAGTTTTTGTATGCGCTGCATTTTATGTGAACGTAAACTGAGTCTTATCGGCCAGTGTTTCGGTACTGTAAAAAATTATCTTTAAATGCTTATTTTGCGTTAGTTATAATTTTCAAATTAAAATAAGCGTGAATTTGTATTGTAATAAATGTTTTGTATCAAAATAACATAATTTTTTATTATACTATACAATTGGTGATAATTTTATTTTTGTGTTCGAAAAGTTAAATAATTTGTACAGTGCAATACTTTATTTTGTCGGCTTGGTTTCAAAAATGATAAAATTTTGTGCATTCCACTTTTTGCAAAGATAATTTTATTATCAATTATAAAAATATTTCCAAAATATAATTTAAGTTAGTGTTGTACTGTTACGTTACTCGTAATAATATAAGGATAAAGATCCTCTGGTGCTTCGCAGTTGTCTAATAAGCTAGCCAAACCGAAATAACGTTGTCGCAATATATATGCTGCATCCTTTGGTTGACGATTACGTGTAAATATGCCTTTTTTATTTCCGCCCACTCGGGTTATTTCTATAAAATATTAGAAAATTGAAAGCTTTCCATAAGGATTATATAGATTTCAAGAAATAACGTACTTTGTGATGTCTTAAAATCTGCCAAGTTCCAAACGAATTCGCCAATAAACCATTTTTGTTGCCTTAGAAAGTCAAATGCCTTAAAGTGTTCACTCAGTAAATTCGACTGATAGTCCTCTCCAAATATGTAAGTGGGTAGCTGTCGGAGAAATAAATCGTATAATTGTAATGGAAGACATGAGTATTTCATGGTGATATGTTACAAAATTAAAATTTTACAGAAATGAGCACATTTTTTTGCCCTTTTTACGATTAAATTGAACATTTCTTGAGATGCTCATATGCATTACGTTTACATTCGTGGCATAAAACGTTAATTGAGAAACAAATGTAACATTTCACCTTCATTCACTCATGTCTTCAAATATGGATGCAACTTTTGATGAAAGGATCTTTATGAATTTTAACCGTTTCGCCATAAAATTTACAACCCCACATGCTTTGTTTTTGTTGACTGTTATCAATAATGGATTTATGGTTGTAAATTTCTTAGAGAAAGATGAAATTAACTTTGCTTACAAAATGTAAACCCTCTATGGCATCAGCACCATATTCAGATAATATAAAAGGTTTCTTATAACGCTTATTAAATCCAGTTATCTCCTTAATAACATTGTTGTAGATCAAGTCTAAGTAGCCTGCATACTGATACCAGCCATTGTATCTGTTATAACTGATTACGTCGACGTAAGGAAGCTAATGGGAGCATATATAAAATAAAATAATGAGATGTTTTTGAAATAAATCTGTATGACTTGCTAATTTGTCTTGATCGGAGTTTTTGAATGTTGACGCCGTTATAGGTCGCTTTGGATCCAAAGATTTGGTATATTTGACAACATTTCTGCAATATAAAAGTTAGGTCTTCAGTTACAAAAAATTGTTACGTCGTTGAAAGAGAAATAAATGAATTAGGAGATCTTCGCAAAGATAGTGAAAGTTTTATTCTGGTAAGAGTGGTATGCAAAATGCGCCAAGGAAACGCACATTGCCCAGAGAAGAAAGACGAATGGCTCCTCTTAGTTACTGTTTGCCAGGAGTTATAGTGATTTAGAAAAGGAAAAAATTTTGAATGCAATAAAATTTTTAGTACAGGTTTGTAGTGCAATGGTCATATATGGAGAAAGTGTAATTTCAGAATATATACTGCCATCTGATAATTCATACTTACTCAAAATGTTTAACACTTTTTTCCAAATCAGTCCTAGGCTCATTCGCAATCGACCACATAATTACACTGGGATGATTTCGATCACGATGTATTAATTGCTCCAAGGACGATTTATGCTTCAGCAGCAGTAAATCTGACTCAAACTTACTTTAAAAAGAAGAAAATATCTCAAATTCTTAACTCAAATTAAAATTTAGATTCGAAATCACTTACTCTGTATTCACACTTGGACACTCATCAATGATCATAATGCCTTGCTCATCGGCATATTGCATTGATTCCTCCGAATAAGGATAATGTGATGTTCGATATGCATTAGCTCCGATCCATTTCAACAAATTAAAATCACGAGCTATCAATACATAATCTAAGCCCCTACCACGCAACTGCCATAATTCATATGAATATGTAATATAATTTAAACATTTAAACCCAAAAATCTTAAAATGCTTACATCGGAATCTTCATGACGTCCAAAGCCACGTAAATATAATGATTTTCCATTTAACAGTAGCGAAGAGTTTGTCCATTGCAATGTACGTATACCGACTTTTAGGCGGTAAACATCAAGGAGCGTCTTATCTGCGGCATGTAAATATAGTTCAAGTGTATACAAATAGCCTGGCTCTGGATGCATTAAATATGGCCACCATAGTTGAGCCTGGGGTACTTGCAATTGCCCTTTAAGCATGCCATTTGATGTACTATTTGCCACAATATCACCTTCTTTGTTGCGTAATTGCCCTTGGACAGATAATTGCTCATCAATATCACTATTGCTGGTGACTTCGTAATTGATCAAGCCTGTGTATTTAAGAAACATTAAGTTTTAATAACGGCTGATATTTAATCTCCTTTTAACCTGTTTTATCTGCATCTAATTCTGTAGTAACGGCAATATCTTCAATGAAAACCTTTGGCGTTGTATACAAATGAACCGAACGATGTATACCAGCATAATTAAAGAAATCAAAACCATAGTCTTGAATCTTTACAGTACCCTTGTAGCTGGGCTTGTTATATACTCTTCCTTGCGGCACTGAGTTTTTCCCCAAAATATTATTACATAAAACCGTTAAGCGATTTTCAGCACCATATTTGACGTATCTTGTTATTTCTACTTCGAAAGGCAAATGACCAATTTCATGTACTGTCATATTTTTACCATTTAGCCACTGTTTAAAATAATTTATTGCAAGATGAATACACCTAATTCTGTTTTTACACGGTAATTGGTTCCAGGAAAACCCGTGGAAAAAAAAATTTAAGCCCAAAAGATTTTGAATCGTTTTAAATGGAATAAAATCGTGTAAAAAAATTTAAAATTTGTTTATTTTCAAACCGTGTTAAATCAAAACCGTGAATAAAAAGACCGTGTAAAAACAGAATTAGGTGTAGTTACATAATTAATACTAGGTATATGTTTATGAATTGTGCAAAATCGAAAACAATTGTTTTAAAGTTTTTCAATGAATAACTTCTTCGATATTTGTCGTACTGAATACACAATTCTCCTTCTCTCGTTTATATAATGGCTTAATTATCGTTTTCATTCTACATATTTTTTTAGATTCGTTGGAGTTTTTCATAAGTAGTCTTGTTTTTGTGTCAAAGTTTTAAAATGCACATTGAACACAGTACTTACTAATCGGCTCAAAGGTCACTGACGATTCTATTTAGCCACGGTACGGTGTTTCACTGTACTGAACAGTAAGCTGAGTAAGATAATTGCAAAGTCTTAAGCTTCACATTAAACACAGAAAGTTGCACATTATACACTTGATAGGCTGTGCTTAATATCCAATTAAATACTTTAACATGAAAACATTAACACGCGTGAAGACCCCTATTATTACAATATGTTTGTATAGAAAAATGATCTTGAAAGAAAATCTATGTTGGAGTGAATTAACTAAAATATACATATTCATAAAAATACATTTCAATAAGTTCACAAATCGAGAGTTATTATATTTATTACGATTTTTGGACTTTTTAATCTTTTTTAATTTAAAAATTTTAAATCCTATAATTGTACAATAATATGTATTAACTCAGTTGGGCTACGATTTCGCTTAATAGTTTTGGCATAATTGATCAGGTAGTGCAGAATTTTTATATTTTGTTTTTTTTTTCGGGATATAGAAAAAATTTGCTTCAATTAACCAGGAAAATTTCGTTTCAAGAGCATACACTTTATATAGGTACATATGTCAACTTACCACATCTGCCGCATAATGAACGCTACCAAAACGTAACCAAACACGTTGATCCGAAGCCCAAACGTTTGGTATAAAAAATTTATGCTCATACCAAACAGTTCCGACATGATCACGTAATGATTTATCGGTGGTGATATCATTGTAACTTGCTGGTACCGGCATAGGTATGGTAGCTCTAAACTACGTCGTGAGTTTTAATTAAGTATCTTTGGTGCTTATATTTAATTTTTCTACTCACCTTATTTAGGTCATCTTTGTACCAACCGTCTTTGATGCCACGCAACGGATCAGCTATATCAGATTTTGCAAAATTCCAAATGCCATCTAATAGGCGCACTTCACGAAACTCCGATACTCTTGGATAAAGCAAACCACGGGTTTTAGGAACATATTGTGATGGATCTTCTATGAATTCATGATCATTTAATAATTGAGATGCTGATGCTGCTATAACCATCAATAGCATAAATAATGGCAATTTCTTAAACATTGAGCGATAATTTAAGACAGATAGACACGGTAATACGAAATAATTCCGAAATTATTTTTTTATTCACTTTTGTTTCACAAAGAACTTCCAACGTAGTCACCGTTAAACTTTTTATTTCAATGTCAAAAGTTGCTGTTTATATACATAGATTGTGCATTCGTTTATGGGTGTACGAGGTGCAGGGTTTGAATTGTAACAAATTTAAAATTTAATTAAATTCAAGTTAGTTAAACCTTAACTTAAATTAATTAAGAAATTCCAGAGTAACGTCAATGCTCATTTTCTAATTTATATTTCAAATGACATATTGTCACATAACTATTCCAAGTCATAAATGTCTGGCTCGTGAGTTACGTTGAGATTATGTGATAGAATCCAAAAGAGACCTTGAAAACAGTAGCGTCACCTACAGGGTGATAACATTTAGGAGGAGATATCTGATGAAAACGTATTCAATTTTGCTAGGGTTTTTGAGTTGCACAAATTGAGGAGTTTGTGAAAAAATTTAAGAAAATTTCAACTTAAGTTAAAAAATAATTTTATTATAAAAATACTTTTAAGATATAAACCACACAAAGTTGGATATATTTCAGTTCAAAAATATGTAATATACATACTGACTATAACTCGCTACTGTCATGCTTTAACGTTGCACCATTCCAATCGACAATATAATGGAAAACATCCTCTGGTACTTCACATGTGTCCAATATATGCGCCAAACCGTAATACCTTTGTCGCAATACATATGCTGCAGCCTTTGGTTGGCGATTACGTGTAAATATACCTTTCTTATTTCCGCCTACACGCGTAAATGCTTATAAATATTACGAGGTTAGTTAGAAACGATCAAAGGTTATAGTAAGGGTATAGTAAATTCAAACGAAATAACTTACTTTGTTCAGTCTTAAAATCTGCAAAATTCCAAAGAAATTCACCAATAAACCATTTTTGTTGCCTTAAAAAATCAAACGCCTTAAAGTGTTTAGTCAGTAAAGCCGACTGATAATCCTCTGACCATAAATAGTTGGGCAGCTGTGGTAGAATAAAAAATAAAAAATCTTTTTTCGTTAATGGAACCTTAAATTGAAAAAAATTATTAAATTTTTCTTACGAAATGTAAACCTTCCAAGGTATCAGCACCATATTCAGACATTATAATGGGTTTGTTGTGTAGCTTATTAAAGTTGGTTGCCTCATTGATAACATAATTGTAGATCATGTCTAAGTGTCCTGGATGTTGATACCAAGCATTGTAACTATTGAAACTGATTACATCGAGGAATGCAGCCTTTAAGAGAGAAAGATGTATACATATAGTATATGTAACATAAATTATTCAAAAAAATCGACAAATTTTAATAAAGTTTATAATTACCAATTTATCTTTTGTTGGATCTTTATTTATAGAGGCCGTTATAGGCCTTGTTGGATCCAGAGACTTTGTGTAATTGGCTACATTTCTGAAATCAAAAGTTGAAATATAAACATTTTTGTGTAAAAAATTCATTAATAAGAAGCTTCAGCAAAATTTCTTATGGTTTTAAAAATATGTAAATTTTTTTAAACAACAAATTTCAAACAACCAAAAAAATATAGAGTATTCAACCAAGTTCGTAATCAAAGGCAATGCATTCCTTGACTTGAACCTCATTATGAGCTTCAAAGAAGGAGACTTATTATTATTCATTCAGTTGTCTTTGGATAATTCACGGACCTAGAACCAGGGGGGTGCAAGTGCATCAAAAGTACTTCTAAGTAAACTGAGGTTAGTTTTTATTTGGTAGCAGCATTTGTTAGTCAGTTTTTTTTCTACAGATATGTCAAGCATTCAATTGGTCTAGTGTCATTGATAACTAGTTGGTGGCCTTTTCAATCTAAAATTAATTTAACAAGTAAAAATTAGAGCTTTCAATTTTATTTTGGTAAACTATCATTATTCTAATATCAATAAATAATGAATTCTGTACCCAAACATTATCTGGTTACTTACTCAAAATATACACCAGCTTGGTTATCTGCAGACATTGGCTCATTAGCAATTGACCACAATATTACACTAGGATGATTTCGATCACGATGTATTAATTGTTCCAAGGCGGACTTATGATTCAGCAGTAAAACTGACTGAAAGTACCTTCAAAATAAAGAAAATATACAAAATTCTTATATACAAATTTAAATTAAGATTCAACATTCCTTACTTTGTATCCACACTTGGACACTCATCAATAATCATAATTCCTTGCTCATCAGCAAATTGCATTGATTCCTCCGAATAGGGATAATGTGATGTTCGGTAAGCATTAGCACCAATCCATTTCAACAAATTAAAATCACGTGCTATCAGTGCGAAATCCAAACCTTTACCACGCAACTGAGACAGTTCATATAAATATAAAACCTAAGCATTTAAACTCAAAAATCTTAAGATGCTTACATCGGAATCTTCATGACGTCCAAAGCCACGTAAATATAAGGATTTTCCATTTAACAGCAGCGAAGAGTTTGTCCATTTCAATGTACGTATACCGACTTTTAGGCGATAAACATCAAGCAGTGTCTTGTCTGCTGCATGCAAATACAATTCAAGTGTATACAGATAGCCTGGCTCTGGATGCATTAAATATGGCCACCATGGTTGTGCCTGTGGCACTTGCAACTGTCCTTTAAGTGTACTCTTTGATGTATTATTTGCCACCAATTTTCCCTTTTTGTTGCGTAATTGTACGTGGACAAATAATGGTTCTATAGGTGGATCATAAATTTCATTATCCGTTTCAAGACTGCTAGTAACTTGGTAATTGATGTAGCCTGTGAAAAAGGTATGAATTATTAATGCCGAACCATACATCTAACTGCTAACCTGTGTTAACTACATCTAAATCTGTAGTGACGGCAACATCTTCAATGAAAACTTTTGGAGTTGTGTACAAATGAACCGAACGGTGTATACCGGCATAATTGAAAAAATCAAAGGCATATGTTTGCACTATTGTAGTACCGTGATCACTACCAGTATAAATAATAAATAAAATATATTATAAAAGCTTATTTCGGCACCCACCTAGCCTCATGCACAACTTCTCCTTGTGGTACTGTTGTATTTAACAATGTGTTGTCGCACAAAACGGTCAAACGATTTTCAGCACCATATTTGGCATAGCTTGTTATTTCCACTTCAAAAGGTAGATGACCGATTTCGTGTTTTTTTAACTCTTCACCGTTAAGCCACTGTTAAGAGAAATTACAGCAGAAACTATAACAATTATTAATCTAGAATGTGTAGAATCGAAAACGAAGTCATGAAATCATATCTTATAGGATATATACGACATTTTGATTTCCACTGGACATTGGATACTTTTGAAGCAGGACGTCTTGCAAAGGAATAAATCCTCATTGTTTGATTTTGTAAATAAAAATGATGATAGTAGAGCTTTTCAAAAAAAACTTTTTGAGTACTTCAAGAATGCAAAATTTCGAAATCTTTAAAAAATATTCCTTAAAGAAAATTGAAGTGTTTCAAAATTTAATTTTTTCAGAAAAATAAGAAAAATAAATTTTTTAATTTTTAAATTTTCTTGTGTTTTTCTTGTTTTTCAGATATAAAAGTACCGAAGACTTATTTTATAAGTCTCATATACATAGTATAAAGCAAAAATCCAGGATATTAAAATTAATTTGGTTTCTAAACTTAAAGTTATGAGACAAAAGAAACATCGGATTCAGAACAAGCGACACGAAATAAACAAAAAATGCTTACAATCAGTCTGATTCGAGTAAATAAATTAAAGAGGTCTGTATGAGTGCACCGAAACGATCATCATTTAAAGTTCAAAATGCAATAAACTTCGAATGCTTGACCTTGTGGAACATTTTATTTGGAAGTGCAGCACTCGCCTCTCCTGCTTGCTGTTTCGATTTGTTTTGATTTGATTTGTAGTTTTTGTGCACACAAACTCGATGGACTCGCAATGTGGCGAGTGGCTTGATGGTCATTTCGAGTGCACTCATGCAGAACTCTATTGTTTATCGAACGAATTAAGCTTCATAAGTAAGGCAATTTGTATCCTGTATGTACCTACATACTTTTATACCTTTTGATGACAAAAATTTCGTTTTCTACCAAACGCACTATACATACACGTGTGTCAGTACACCTACAATTGCCAACTTACCACAATTGCGGAATAATGGACGCTACCAAAACGTAACCAAACACGTTGATCCAAGGCCCAAGCTTGTGGTACAAACAATTTCAGCTCATACCAAACAGTTCCGACATGATCACGCAATGACTGCTCTGTTGTGATATCATTGTAACTTGCTGGAACCGGCATAGGTATGGTGGCTTGAAACTACGATATAACTTCAGATTAATTTTATTTTTCGAATTATGTATATAAATTTAAAGTTTCCACCCACCTTACTTAAATCATCTTTGTACCAACCGTCTCTGACGCCACGCATCGGATCAGCTATATCAGATTTTACAAAACTCCAAATGCCATCTAATAGACGCACTTCACGCGACTCTGATTCTCTTGGATAAAGCAGACCATGGGTTTCAGGAACAAGTAGTGGTGGATATTCTAGAATCGTTGGAAGATCATCTGAGGATGGATTTTCAAAATCTACTGTTGCTGCTGCTATTGACATTAATAGCGCAAATAATAACAATTTCTTTAACATTGAATAAAAATTAAGGGCAGCAGACATAAAATTAAAGAATTCTGCTATGTAGTATTTTTTTGTTTTTTCGATATTCTTTTGTAAATCACTTCCGTTGTAGTCAAATGTCGCCGATAAACTGTTTATTTAATTTCGTTTTTATGCTATTCACAGGCTGTAATAAGTTTAGATTAGAAATGAGTGGTGTATTCGCATTCAGTAGTGTGTATAAGTACGAAATATAAACGCTCTACTTACCTTGTCAGAGGTTGAAATAAACAAAAAACAGCTGGTAATGACAGCAAAAGCCGAGAGCAGCAGAGAGTTTTTAAGAGTGTAGTAGGAATATGCGCTTGGTTGCGTTGTAAAATTGCGTTATCAGCACTTTTAAATATTTTGATGAGCCAATATATAATTTTTTATCGTCTAGTTGCGAATATTGTTGATATTGCAAAAAAATGAGTCATATCTTCTGATGTTCCTCTACTGTAAAGAATTTTTATGTACCACATACATATCGTTTATTCCAAAGTTATTTATGGAATTAACGATATGTATGCATGTCTGTTTTGGCATTAATATATGTAGACTGCATAATAAATCGAATTCTATAAACTATATATACAAGATGTTTGGTAATGGTCAAGCTGGAAAATTTGAACCTTGTAAAGTAATTGCACAATATGTCACTTAAATTACACAAAAATTTTAATAACTTCAAAAATATTGATTTAATTAAATTTTTCTTTAAAAAATATTCACTTTTTATTTAATAAGTTAAAACACTTCACATTACGCCAACGACGTTTATGACTTACACTAATTCAAACATAATAAACGGAATGAATATAGACATCACTAGAAACTCATGAACAAAGACGGAATTGCACACAAGTTCCCCAACGACAGACCAAAAATACAACTTCAAATATAATACTAATTGTAAGTCCAACTTGACCAAAACTCAAAAGCACGTAATAAAGGAGATTCCGCAATAACAATAGCTTCAACTGCTAATATTTTGACAAAAACAACTAAGTCACTTCCATGGATGTACCAAACCTAGTAAAAAAAAATATTAATTCTGTAAACATAAAAAACATACTAATGTTTTAAATAGAAATGAAGACCTCAGCTCTTATCGCTTAGTGTTTACGTATATGTATTTTCAAAATTATTTATATAAATTAATTTAAACTAAAATCTTACAATCTTGGCAAGATACAAAACAATTTTTTTTGTATATAAAATTATGATAAGAAATGAAAAAAGTTTTTTTTGTAACAATCAACTGATTGATGAGTTAAATTACACAGGTCAACGCTAAATAAGACTTTCGCAAATTGAACATTCAGAATTTTGATTTCACTTGGCGAAAAAAACTTGAAATGGGTGTGCAAATTAAAATGTCGTTACATAAAACAGATAATTTCAACACTCTTTATGTACCTATATACATACATATGTATATGTGTGTACTGTCTGTTTACTGTTACCTGAATAACTTAAGCTTCCTTATTTTAGAAAAATTTCTTTTTATTGGAGTAGTCCTTACTACATATTTACATGAATTGCATATGAAATGCAATATGTTATTTCATTATTTCATTGAAAAATTACATTTTGTTAAGGCAAAACTTCAAGTTAATTATTATATTAAAAAAATAAAAATAAAAACACATTTTTTGGTAGATTAAAATAATTTTAAAACAAAATTTGATTCGGAAACTTTTTTTCAATATTCCATTAACAAATTCCGATATTTTAAAAACATTATTTGCTGCTCTTTTTGTACATAAAATTGGTTTACGCTTAAATCTATGTAGTTGGCTTCTTTTAGTTATTGCTCAACTTTTCTTATTTTTAGTTTATTTCTGCTGCAAGGCTTTGTTAGCCCACTAGAATTGTCACTTATTTGCATTCGTCGTTTTTCAACAAATTTATGACCGTTCTTTGGTGGCAATAGCGCAAGGGGCGTTTTGCAATTTTTTTTAACAAATGTATTTTCAACGTCACTTGTATTATAGATCGTGGAATCTGCGTCTTCCTACAATAAATTAATTATTTTATTTGCTTATAACCTCATCACATGTTAGACTTATTTAATTTGTTCAATATCTATTACACTTATACTAACCTCTTCCGTTGTATCTTCTTCCATTTTTCCTTCAAACTCATAATACTCTGCATCGCAACTCTCCTCTTGTTCTACTAGTTGCCCATTTAATGTTGGAAAAGGAATTTTCGGTAAAATCACTTGTTGATTGGGACCCTTTCCTTCATTCATTAAACTTTGCAATAGGTTTGCGATGTCTTCACGTTTTTTAGTTACAGTAGTAGTATCAAACCAATTTTTCAACTGTTTTATAGGCAGTCTATAGTCTCTAATGGGGTCCACAAAAAAATTTTCCACATACTGGAGTAAATAGAGTCCACAATCAGCGTAATTGTTTTGCTGTGGCACCTTAACACTATGTCCCGGCATGTTGTCCTTATTAAAAGTATGTGGCCCGTTTTTTTCGGACATTTTTGAATTATACTCGCAAGTAAGATAATCACGTAAGGTGGCAAAAACACGACTTCGTGAAGCTCCGGCTAATGAATCGAATATCAAAATGAGCGGCTGCTTAATAGCCGGTGTTTGACGCAAATTGTTTGCAGATGATGCAGGTGTGTTGTTGCTATTATTATTACCATAAATAGCAGCACTATCAAAATCACTATATTCAGAGGGCAAGTCACTGTCATCCTCTTCAGCCTCATCACGGTCACTGTCTTCAAAACCAGTAGTCGTACTTTCACGTTTTGAGAGCGATGTGTTATCGATTTGAAAGGGACCCTTTTTAATTTCTGTAAGTTGAAAATAAATTTAGAAAATTAGTTTTGATAACAAAGTAAATTTATTTATGTTACTTTGTTTTTCAAGTTGCTGACGCCTAACTGGAATATTTGTGTCGAATGTTACAGGACCCTTTAGTTTTGGAAAACAGTAAATAGCCAAAAACCAATGCGACTGCTCATTAATGGGTACAATAATAAAATCTTTATCAAAAAGGTTAACATTTTTTGTCCAGTTTTGAACACGAGCGTGTCGTTTCTGGGCAGAAGTTTGTTTTATATCCTTGTCCTGAACAACATGCCGTGTCAGTGTAGTTAGCCTCTTATAAAAAAAAGTGCTAAATATAAAAACTTTTTCGCGCTGAGAATCTGGTATCACATTGTTGTGTACCCATTTTAAATAAAAATCAATAATGATGTCGTTTAGATACTGATCTGTTGCTAGACACATATAATCTTCGGTATTAATTGATATACCGCCTTTTGCAGGTGGATAAATGAGCAGTTGAACTATCTCATTCAGATTTAAATGTACTATTGTGGGTAGAGAATCCCTAATAAAGAAATAAGTGAATTTATTTTCAATTGTCATAAATATATTTGATTTACTCATTAGATTTTCCAGTAGCTTGACTATCAACATGTGCAGCACGTTTGAGCAAGTTTTGTGCTTCCGTAAAAGATATTTCATCAAAAAAGCCCCAAATTGACTTGATAACCTTCATTGCCTGTTCCGAGATCGACTCAAATTGCAATATTATCTTGCGCATTTGATATGGCCCATGCGTGCAAAAGTAAGCGCCTACAATTAAAGAAAGAAGCTCGTAATTTATATAATAAAATAAAAATTGTAACAAAACTATATATGTACGTAAAAAACAAAAACTTAATATATTTTCTACGAATTGGGTGTCAGTGGTATTTTAGTTAATCCTTTCTGTCAGAGTTTTCAAAAACATGCGGCTATACCAGCAGGCGTTAAGTTTTTAGAGCAACCACAAAATCGGGGTCAATACCTTAAATTTGTGAGTTTTATACATTCATCTGCATTAAAAGTTAATGGAAGTCAACGGAAATCAAAATTTACATTTGATTACTGAACTCAAAATTTTAACAACAGTGAAAGATTTCCAATTTGTTTTCATATGTTTTGTGCGACATTTATTAAGTTTGTCAAGACACGTTACGAACGTACATGGAGTAATAGTGATGTCCCATCACAACCACTACATGTTTTTCTTTCTAAATTAATTTTTCATTAATTAATAATTTCTGGGTCTATTTCAATTTCATATATCTTTGCAACTTCGATTGATGATAATGTTTTCGTCACCATATATTAGAATATGGTATTCCTTTAACTCTGAACACATCACGTTACATTGCTCCCATTTCAGGCTTTTAAAAGCGTGATCTAAACATATTGCTTATTAAATGGTTATCTTGTCGGACAGTCTGTAAATACTTTACAACTGTTAATTGACGTGAAGAATTGAGTACCACTATTGCTACTACACCAGTTGCAGTTTCAACTATATAGGTATTATATTAAGTTTTTTTAAAGATTTTGACTATATATTTTTAAATAAAACAGATTTTACTTACCGCTATCACCGACAACCGGTGATTCCGTATCTTTCATATTTAGACTGGTTCTAATGTACTGAGCGCAACTGCGCAATGTATAAAAGCAAAACATGGAATCCGAATTGTGCGAAAAGTGTGCAATAATCTTTACCACCTCCGGTTTAGAGATGTGAAGT
This sequence comes from Meiosimyza platycephala, assembly GCA_963662105.1. Taxonomy (NCBI): domain Eukaryota; kingdom Metazoa; phylum Arthropoda; class Insecta; order Diptera; family Lauxaniidae; genus Meiosimyza; species Meiosimyza platycephala. The sequence continues at coordinate 90,465,526 of OY759211.1, forward strand.
GAACATGTTACCGTTGCATCATTGCAGAGAGGAGCAACAATTTTAATGCCTTTGGATGTGAAAGTAACCTAAAAACACAGTTCCACAAAATTAAGAAAACCAATAAAAAAAAATCAAATTGGTACTTACATTTTCCTTGGACTCAAAGCTGTATGTTCCAATGCGAATAAGTTTGCACTGAAGTGAAGTTATGAGTTTGCGAGAACAATTTGAGAGATCAGTGACATCGCATCTTTCAAATTCTGTAAAGGAACTTTTAGCACACTCTTTCGTTTTGTCTGTTTCCGAATACAGACGTGTTTCGGGTGTTGATTTCACTGTTTGAGCTGTTTCACCTGCTTTATTCACAGCGTTAAAATGTAAAAAGAAAATTTAAAATACATAGCATATACATAGGTAAAACTATTGTAGCGCTATTTTCGGGGGGGGGGGGGGGGGGTAAGAAACTTTAAAATGTCAGATTTGTCCCAGGAAAAAGTACATTGCATTTGAAAAATTAGTGCTGTACATAATAAAAATGGATGCCTACCAGCGCACAAATGGTACAATAGCAAGCTATGACCGCCTAAAAAGGCCGAAGAAGAGTTTTCGCTCAATAACTCCAAAAGTTAACCTTGATAACAAAAAACATATGTCCAAAGTTATGGGGGAAATAAAAACACATCAATTTCATGTCCGCAAAGCCTCAATAACTATGTCAAGATTTAATCCACCTTTTTTCGTTAAAAAATTTCTAATAGTTAAAAACCGCGATTCTTTAACAAAACTTTGACGAAAATACTTTGATTTTGAGGCAACGTAATTCGGTTAAATACAACAGTAAGCATGACTAAAATAAAAAATATTTTTTTTAATAACGTTTAAACAAATAAAAATGCATAAAAACGGTTTTTAGACAAACGAAATCTTTTAATGAACTTTGTCGTAGTCTTCGGCAAAATCATTTCTTGGAATATATTCATCTATTTATTATATCCGCTGAAAAATATATACTTTTACTTTCTATTCTTAATAGCAAACCGGTACCGTGTTTTGACTTTAGCTTACCGACAGGTAGGTCCTAAACTAATGTTGAGCAAAAAAAATATTTTTCACATTTCAGATCAATCTGTTTACATGGGAAAGAATGTTCCACTTGACAATTTCGTTTATATCTAACGTTAATATGTACTTATCTGCCCTATAAGAAAGAAAGCCCTATCTTTAAAAAACAATTTTTTACAGAAAAGAAAAAAAATTCTTCACGTTCCAAACTGGGGTTAGAACTGAATTCACTGAGTTGGATTAAGGACTTTCTAATGACATAGAAAGGTGGATTTTTTATAACGATTCGAGAACGCTATAAAAAATCATTTAGAAAAAAGTTAGTCAACTAGGGCTTTTTAACTTATATAGTACCCACAGTTTTAAGCTGCTTGATGAGTTTGATGTAAATTAAACTTTAAAAAACTCAAAATTTTTGTAAAAAAATTGAGTCCTTTTTGCGTTTGAGCAGTATATTGATGTTGATAATTAATAATATAACTCTTTTATTAAACAAAGTAAAGAGACGTGATGGAAAAAATCTAAAAACATAGTATCAGCAGAACCCCAGTCTATTGTGTATGTAGGTAGATAGTAAAGTTTGTATTGAATTCGAAAACTTATCAAAAATATTTTGGAATTAAGTAATTTTAATTAAATTGGAAAAATAAGTTATAACTTACCAGCATTGATTGACGATTCATCTTTTTCCTCTTTTATTGGTTCAAATGATAATGGTTTGCATTTAACTGATAAGGTTCCAGCTATATTTGAATTAGCTGATGAAACCTGAAATTTGAAAAGAAATAAACTGATTTTTATCAAAAAAATAAAAAAATTTGTATACACACAATCAACTCACATTTGTTACACCTTTGTTTGAGTCTTCATCGTCACTGCTAATGGTAACTATAACTGGTTCTGATTCAGCTAGTCCACGTTCGCCTATGTTCGGATTTAAGGACACAGTGTTGACAGGAATGATTTTTTGTGAGAGTTCATCTACATTGGGTGACCTAACACCATTCAAAGGTAGCACATCCGTTACTGTAGATGTAGCATTTGAAGAAGCAGCAGCTGATGTTGCTATCTTTTCGCCACTTCTTTCCTGATGCTTTATCTGTAAATTCTGTTCAGCACGTGAAATCAGTTCGCTAGTTGATTTTTTATCTGAAGAACTAACTGTGACCACAAAATCCAATTCACCGCCAAGATTTTCAACGCAGCGAATAGTAGAGGTGCTATCAAATGGCACACAGACTTTTTCCAATATATCATGGACAGTGCATGATTCCTGTGGCAACAGGAACTTTAAAAGTCGATGTTCGCCAGTGGCAAGTTTGACTAGCATCTTAGCACTATTTCCATCTTTTTCAGCTCCATTTCGGTTTTGTAGGACATATTTAGTCTGTATTTCATAGTTGTTGTGCGACGTGCGACGTAATGAGGATGTGGGTGTCTCGGTAGCGGTGGACATATTTTGAGGTGCTACTTGTAGACGGTAGAAATGTTGGATACACTCGTAAATCGTCTGCAGTGTCGGATGTATTGAGTATTTTGACGATTTTATAAAAGCCAATATGTATGATTTTGTTTGGTGCGATTTGCTCGTCCCAGTTGTTTAGCTTCTTAGTTAGTTTTAGTTCTAATAAGTTTTAGAAGCCCTTTATGCCAAAACTATAAATATGTACTTCGTTTATGCCGCACATTTGTGTTCTATTACTTTTAACTTAACATTGTTTTAATCAAAGATTATGAATTTGAAGACTATTTTTTGGTTTCAATAAATAAATGCTTTTCTTTTACCAAGAATGATGGATCTCGATTTCCAAATTGGCTGTTATATTATTGCAATTCAATTTTTGTTCAACCAATGATTCAACTACATAGGATGCTGCGATGTCAAATGCTTCTTCTTTTTCATATATTCTTTAACCAGCAAATGTCACAGCTAACCGATCGAAACAAAGATATGAAGCTCTTTAGCTCAAAGTACTCTTATCAGACGTATTGCATATCAGAGAATTCGTGTGATTCGTGTTAAAGAATGTTGCCGTAAACATTTAAATAAATATTTTGCCCATTTATTCGGCATAGAAACTTATGAACTAACAGTCGGCAGAATCAGAAGTCACCGAAAAGAAAACCATTTCATAGGAATGGTAAAAAATTAGCTACACGTATGAGAAACAGTCTAACTTTGTAAGGGGCTGCTCAATACCGTCCTTGAGGGGATTAAATACAGTTTTAATTAAATTTTCGATACTTAATGTAATTTTTATATAGGTGTGTCGAAGCCAAAATAAGTTTTTCTTAAGCAGATGTAGCTTGGGAACAATTTACTATTCTTATTTACCCAAAAAAAAAACATTCTTATGTATTAATATACATTTTTTTATTATGAAACTCCACGATGATCTTTTATCGACAATAAAAAGAAACCATAATTTGATTATTTACATTATTTTATTATGAAACTTCACGATGATCTTTCATCGACAGTAAAAAGAAGTATTAATTTGAGAATATGGACCAGATTTTTTAAGTGCGAGTTCAAGCCACTCCACTTTTTTCCTGCAACTTTATACACTGTTCAGCATGTGAAATCAATTCGCTAGCTGATCCTTGATTTGAAAGGCCAACAGCGACCACAAAATCAATTTTACCGCCAGGATTTTCAACGCAGCGAATAGCGGTAGTGGTATCAAATGGCACACCGATCTGTTCCAATAAATCTTGGACAGTACATGATTTCCGTGGCAATGTAAACGTTATAAGTCGCTGTTCACCTGAGTCAAGAAGGACTAGCATCTTAGCACTATTTCCATCTTTCTCAGCCCCACTACGGTTTTGTAAGACATGTTGAGACTGTATTTCATAGTTGTTGTGCGACGTGCGACGTAACGAAGATGCGGGTGTTTCCGTTGCGGTGGACATATTTTGAGGTGTCACTTGAACACTGTAGAAATGTTGGATACACTTGTTGACGTCTGCAATGTCGGAATGTTGTAAAGTATTTTTGACGTTTCTTATGGATGTGTCGTAAAAAAGTTTGCGAGGTAGAACCAGTATAGAGCTCGATAATAGAGTTGAGTCTCAATGATCCATATATTAGGCCTCAAATAAAAAGTTTAATAGATCTAAAGTGGAAGAGATGAAAACATTAATGAATTATTCAAAAACAAATATTTATTGTGGCGAAAAATATGATTCATTAAGAGATGAATGAGTCACTGATCAGTTTACAGTTTGTTAATTGATTTTATAAAAGCCAATATGTCTAGTTTATCGTTGTCATTTTAACATTTTCACATCACGGCCTCCCAACATCCTTGAATTTTGAACCTTCACTTCAGCCAAGATTATTTAAAAAGCAAAAAAAAAAAACAAATTCAGTCAATACAAAAGGTACCATACCAGGGTTGATAAGTAACCGCTTTTAACGCGGCGAATCCTTGTATGTAAAATTTAAAAAATTCGGAAAGCTGTTAATTGGAGAATTTTTGTCATACATACGTGCTTCCTTTTTTTTAACGAGTACAAAAAAGTGTTTCAATTTTGCAATATTGGCGACTAAAAAATAAAAGATCAACTTAATACCGAAATAAATTATACTTTTCACTATTATAAGGAAAAATTATTTTATTTTGGGAAAGCAGGAAATTCCTTGCAACCCTGGTAAATACATACATATGTTCATATGGATATTGTGATTCTTTTCTTATTTCAAATTTTTGTTCTGATTTGAAGTTGTTTGGATAAAGTTATACACTTTGGCTACCATTAGTGTTACTAATTACTGTTGTTTTCTATTCAGTAATTTACCGCCAGAACCACAATCAAAACACACATGTAGTATCTTCCATTTTCCTTCAACGTTAACTTAAATCTCACTGAATTTTTTGTATGTGTAGTTCAACCCAAAACTTACATTATCTTCTGGGCAGAGGTTCTCTTCGTCGACGCTGCCGTCTAAAACTCACCTTGTTTCTTTTGCGTGTAGAATAGTAATGTAGTTGAAAGCAGTACCAACGCTAATAATGATAAAAGAATATAAGATATTCCGCCACTTTCACCGTGCTGATATTTTTGCCCACCAATTTCATAGACGTCCAAGCTCTGCTTTAGTTTTTGTTTTTATAAATTTTAATTGTCATTTATGCCAAAAACTATATATGTACATACATACTTACATATATGTATGTACTTCGCTTATGCCTCCAATTTTCATTCTATTACTTTTAACTTAACATTGTTTTAATCAAAAATTTTGAATTTGAAGATTATTCTTGGTTCCAATAAATAAACGCGAAAATCTTTTAACAGATTGTAATGAGTCCAAGAATGATCAATCTCGATTTCCAAATATTTCTTTCTAAAGTTATTTGTGCTAAGAATTAAATTTTTATTTCAACTAATGATTCAATTACATATATGTATATAAATCCGCGATGCCAAGTGCTTTTTCCTTCTCATAAATTCTGCAGACAGCTAATGTCAAAGCGTACCGATCGACAACAAGAAGTAATAATTGAATTTTTATATGGCACCACCATAAATTGATAAACTGTTGAATGCAGAGTAAAATTAAAATTGAAAGCGAAATTGACTTCGTTTGTGTAACTTTTATTTTTTGTTTTAAGTAAACTTAAATTGTGCATGGCACTTTCATATGGTGAAAAGTGGCAACCTTTTTTTTTAAGTAAATAAACATTTTTCTTGAACAAAAAAAATGTCGTAATAGAGAGCGATAAAAAACCTCTGCCCTGGGCTCCAAATGTGCACGACACGCCGCTGGCCGTAGGGCCATTATTATTTTAAAATATGTACATACTCAGTTTTAAAATCATTAGCACTTTAGCAAAGGACTGAAAAGGTAATTTATTTGCATTATTCTCGACAGTTATTAGTTTTTAAAAAATTCTATTCACATGAAATCAATTTAATCTGATCGAATTACGATTTGAAAACTTCTAAAAGCCGCAAAAAATCGAATTTATAGCAATTAGTGCATTTGTTAAAATTCACTTTAGAAGCAATTGACATATACAGTGCAGTCGCGGTAACGTGACCACCGTATAACGTGAACAACGCGGCAACGTAAACGAAACTTAGCATTGACTACCTTGCAGCAAGACATAACTCAACCATGTAATACGCAAAAGGCTCTTTATGCATATTTATTTTTATTCTTTTAGTTTATGAATAAGTTTTTTGTTTCTTTTAAAGTTTTTGTTGTTACAAATGATATGATGAATAAAAATTTGATGCAAAATACTTCACAGCGACTGCGCTGTAGAAATTTTGGATTAAATTTTCATACTCGCTAAAGTGAACAATTTCGCTACCGTAAATAACCTTGGTTTTAATTAGTTCACGTTCCGCGACTGCACTGTAAATGCATTTTGAATAGGCAACGATACATTAATGAAATTATTTTTTCTAAGCAACAGTTATATGGTATAAATGGCTAAGTTTACAGTTCTTCATCCGCTCCTGTCTTTTACCAACTTGATTAACCTTTTTAAGAAATCGCAAATATTTTAATTTCAACATTCAATTTCAATTTACTTAATAAACGTTAACGATAACTTTCTAAAGAGCAATTTGGTAGTATGAGTTGCATGGTGGTGTGAATAAGAATAAATTTGTTTTTGGTGTCTCTGACGAAAAAATATAATTTATGCTAATACTGCGACTGCACCCAACTCGCGAATTACGTTTTGCAAAAATTAAAAATTGTTAGGTACATACTACAGCAAGAAGTCAAAATTTTGTTTGTTTCATTTGATGGTGTACTATATAGTTTGAATCATTTTCAGAATGATTTTTAATGCAAGATATCCTGTAATTTTAATTGCTTTGTCTAGTTTTTTTAGTCCTGCAGTAACAACTGGTAAGTAAAAAGAAAAATTGGCAGTAAATACTGCAAGATAGTACTAAAATAAGACATTGATTACAGCCATTAGCTTTTGTGTAAAAATTATTTAAATGCTACATACCTCAACTAATAAACTAAACTATAATTTACAGATGATGTGAAAGACTTTACTCATTCTCACTTAAGCGAACAATCAACGTTAAACGGAAATTGTGATAAAGACGCAATATTCCCGAAACCTCCATGCTGCGGTGTTAGCAATCAATTGGCAGATCGCATTGATTTTGATCATAGAACGGCTTTAAACGAATTTCCATGGGTTGTCTTTGTTGATTTTGGTGATGGTGCTTTTAGTGGTGGTAGCTTAATTAACTCACATTGGGTGCTAGCAGCAGGACACAGTTTCAATCATGCATGGAAGAAAATCCAAGTGCGTTTAGGGGAATGGAACACTCTAACAGATCCCGATTGCGATGAAAAGTTTTGTAAGCCCAACGTTAAAATAATTCAAGTAAAAAAGGTGATAGTCAATGAGCACTATGATAAACTCATTAGCCATGATATTGCCTTGCTGCATTTAGCCGAGACAGTATCCTTTAGCGACTATGTTCAACCTATCTGTTTACCAATGAGCGATGCTTTAGCAAAGCTGAACTATGCTTATGAAATGGGGATTGCAGCTGGTTGGGGTGTAACTGACAGCGGACGGCCAAGTAACTTACTGTTAAAAGCAAAGCTTAAAGTGTGGGATTCAGTGAATTGCAATCAATATGCGAATGTCGCATTGCAAATTTGTGCAACTGGTGTCGGGAAAATTGGCACTTCCACCGGCAACTCAGGTGGACCCTTAATGTTACAAATGCAAAATAACTTGAAGGAGACTGAAGCTAACTACCAGATTGGTGTAATTTCTTACGGAATAAATTATTGTGACACAACTATATGCCCAAAGGTTTTCACGCGTGTGTCTGCATATATAAAATGGATTAAGGATACGATATTGAAACATCAATAAACATATGTTTTTTGTGATTATGTAATAAGGGGGACCCAAAAACAACCAATTATTTTTGTTCTAATCAAAGAAAATATCAACTTTGACATTAATAAAATTCAAGGTACTTGTTTAAGGAAAAAATTGTTTTTTTTTACCTTTGAAGACAAAATTATTTTGGAGAAGAAATCGTGGGACAGTTTTGAAAAAACTTTCTATTTCAACTCGAAATTATTTTGCAGCTCTTAGCATATCTAACCAATTTTTTTCGACTTATATGGGATTTTCCCAAGGTCCAAAGATTCAGAAAAATAGCATGTTTTGTTTTTCCATACGTTTTTTGACCACTCTTTAAATACATTTAAATTAAACATGAAACAAGCAGAAATTTTTCTTAAACTTTAAAAGTTTTTTATTAAAAAAAAATTTATAAATATTTACTATGGAATACGCCTACACAGTATAAAATTTATAATTTATGTATATACTTAGTATGAATGTGAATCTTCAATCTTAATTTTGAAACAGAAATCTCATCAGATATTATAAAGGTCACTTTTATTTAGATATAAAAATTATAAAGTGGGATTTTTGTCTAAAAGACTTAAATAATTTTCAAATCATCAGTTATATGAAAATAAAAATACTTGTACTATGTATAAAAAGTATGTACAAATTGTATGTTTTACATATCTTATGTACTAGCAAATGTTTGTTTTGATGTTGTATTTCGGAAACGCTATTAAATAACAATCGCAGTAGTAGTAAATATCGATTTAATACTTAAATGTCACTTGCTCACAAATCTGTTTCATCACGTTTACCAGAACGTTTCGAACCATCCGTAATGTAAGTAAATAAATCATCCGGAAAGGTGCACTGATCCACTTCTTGTCCAACGGCAAAATATCGTTTCCGTACGAGATGAGCTGCAGCCTTGGGTTGCCGACTACGCGTAAAGACACCCTTTTTGTTGCCACCAACACGTGTTACAGCTGTAATCAGAAAGTAAAAAATTTTATTATAAACTCTACATCTGAATTCTAATAAAAGAAAAACTTGAGTTGTAGAGGCTGCTTAGGAGAGTTTTCTGCCCCGCTCCTTCTAACTTACATTGCGCTGTTTTAAAATCAGCAAAGTTCCAAACGAATTCTCCGATAAACCACTTTTTCTTACGTAAGATATCAAATGCTTTAAAATGCATAGAAAAAAGTTCAGTCTGATAGTCCTCGGTCCAAACATAAGAAGGCAGCTGTTTGAAAATGAAAATATGTCACATTAAAAATGTAAAAATATTTATATAAAACTATTTACCAAATGTAGACCCTCAACAGTATCGGCACCATACTCAGACATTAACACCGGTTTATTGTGCTTTTTATTCCAGGTAGTGGCCTCATCTATAACACGTTTTGTTATCATATCCAAACGACCGGGATTTGAATACCAACCGTTGTAACGATTAAAACTTATAATGTCTAAGTGTTTGGCCTAGAGCATAGGAGAATATTTGTTAAAGGTTTTTTGTTGCTTCCAATTATTAAGATTTCCACTTACAGCTTTGTCATCATTTGAATTCACAGCAATAGCGGCAGTTACAGGTCTGGTGCTATCTAACGATCTGGTGTGGTTGGCGACAAACCTATTTAAATAAAAATAATATACATAAATACAACTTTGCAATTTTTCAAAACTGGTGAGAAATGCAATAAATAATTATTTGGGGGATAAGTTTAAGGTTAGCCCCCCGGATAACTCCCTACTTTCATCAATTCTGTAAAATTTTAACTTTGCAACATACCAGCTTCATTCACTCATGTCGACATATGCCTTACAACTAACACACCAAGACCTTTTCATTTGCTTTTCGGGTCAACTTTCTTTCACGAAATTTAAGAAACTTTTAACATTTGTATATTGCTTACTGAAAATATGAATCAGCATTAAATTGTCCCGTTCTTGGTTCATTGGCAATGGACCACATTACCACACTGGGATGGTTCCGATCACGATGGATCAGTTGTTCCATGGAAGATTTATGTTTTTCCAGCAAGGCTTGATTGTAGTTCCTAGAAATTCAAGAAATTAATGTTTGCTATTATAAAAATATATATAATAAACCAACTCTGTATCTACACTGGGACACTCATCGATAATCATGATGCCATGCTCATCGGCAAACTGCATAGATTCCTCCGAATAGGGATAATGCGAAGTGCGATAAGAGTTAGCGCCGATCCACTTCAGCAGATTAAAATCACGCGTTAATAAAGCGTAATCTAAGCCCTTACCACGTATCTATAAAAGAACATAGGTTGTAACTGAAGAAGATTATATAGATAACATAGATTTTTTGTACTCACATCTGAATCTTCATGTCTGCCAAAACCTCGGAAATATACTGGCTTTCCATTTATCATAAACGATGTATTATTCCAACTCAACGTTCTGAGTCCAACTTTCAGTCGATATGCATCGATTAGTGAATCGTCAACAGATGAATGCAAAAATAATTCCATTTGATAAAGGTAACCTGGTTCGGGATGCATTAAATAAGGCCACCAGGGATGTGGTTTTTGCAATTCCAGCACACCCTTTAAATCGGTATTTGAGGAATCATTGGCAATAATTGCGCCATCTTTATTACGTAATTGTACGCGTAAGTACACGGATTCAGCTGCCTCATTAACGGCAGTGCCATTGCATAGAACTTTGTAGAAAACAGAGCCAACTATGAGGATGGAAAAAGGAAAAATATCTTAGCATTGTCTGAGGTATTTTCTCAAGTAATATATGCAAAAGTATAAGAGCTCATTTCTTGCATTTTCAAAAAATAAACAAATCAGGAGCGGATGCAAGTGGTTTTAGCTAAAGAAATCTCCACGATTTTTTTTTCATCCACATTACAGAAACCTACTTACCACTTAAGTCAGCTGTTAAATCGGTGGTCACCTCTACTTCCTGTATATAGGTTTTTGGCGTTGTATATAAATGCACTGAACGGTGAATGCCCGCATAATTAAAAAAGTCAAAAGTGTAGGTTTGCACTATGGCGACACCGGAATCTCTGAAATAATTACAAAATAAGTTGATTTATGTCAATTAAAGCCGTCATACCAGATAACTAGTTAGTATCTTCATGTTCTACTTACTTGGCAACTTCGGTGATTTTTCCCTGAGGCACAGTGGTTTGTATTAATGCGTTATCACATAAAACCGTAATACGATTTTCTTCGCCGAATTTTACAAAATTTGTAATCTCCGCTTCAAAAGGCAAATGGCCCATTTCATGTTTAACAATCATCTCGCCATTGATCCACTATAAAGATACTTATTAATATTCTAACGAATCAATTGTTTGTTGCAAATAATCTTAAACTTACCACAAAAGCTTCATAGTGCACGCTACCAAAACGTAGCCATACACGTTGATTCTGCGCCCATGAGCGTGGCACAAAAAATTTACGATCATACCAGACGGTACCCACATGATCTCTAAGCGCACTCTCAGTCGTAATGTCATTATAACTTGCTGGCACAGGCATTGGAATGGTTGGTTTTACCTGCAGTTCTCGATTATAATTTAGAAAATGTAGCTGAACATTGAATGAGAGTGACATTATCTTACCTTGCTCAGATCATCTTTATACCATTTTTCTCGTACTCCTTGCGTTGGATTTGTATCATCAGATTTTACAAAATTCCATATGCCATCTAATGTGCGCACTTCACGTGTCTCTGATTCTCTTGGATACATCATACCTCGCGTCTGTGCTACTTCTTTGTTAACTATAGCAAACGCTAGGGTGAAGTGAATTAAGTAACCAATGGCGCCCATAGCGAGCAGTGAGAATGCTGTAAGAACGTAGGAAAGAAATCAGTTTAAGTTGAACGGTGGTTAAAGAGGTGTTTCTGTAATAGATCTTCTTGTAATGAGTTGCATACAGAACTCTAACTATATAAGAAAGAGTCCTACAGAAAAATATTTAATTACACCTATGTGTGTATTTTTATATTAGGAGAAGTTCGAACATATGTACATATGTAGTCTAAAATGCATTTCGGACTGTAATAACATATTCTTCAAGAACATTAAAGTAATAATTTACGTAATGGTGATATTTAAATTTAATAAAAAAAAAAAAATTTTTTTTGAGACACCACTCGCTTAACATTAAGGATCATATCTATCTAATGAATGAATGTACATCTGGTAATCAATTAAACCCAGTCAGCATTTGGAAGACTGTTGAATCTTCCCGGCGATGGATTTATAGCTCAATATAAGAGCTGAATTGGCATTTTGAAATTTCATATATTCGATATTCCTTTCCTTATTTGCATTATATGTAAATATATATGGTTAGAACTAGAATGGTATCAATGTTGACAGACTGACTGGTCTTCTGTTGTCATGCTACGTGTGTATGTTAAGTGTAATAAACGTAAAAACAACAACAATTGCTAAGAATTCAGCGAGTAGCTACTCCCGGACAGTCCCTCTCTAGCAAATTATTGCTTGGGATTAGATACAGTAGACGTCCAATATAACGAACTCATTAATGCACGGGACAGTCGTAATATCGTAAAATTCGTTATATCGAAGTGTTTTTTTTATTAAAGAAACTGGCTTTTGTTATCGCATATATTTACACGTATAAACGTTAAATTAGATTTTGCAATGCTTTTCTTACTGGCGATCACCTTTACTGGTAAAAAAAAGTTATTTCAGTTCAACAGTTATTTTTGAATTAAACAATGTTCGTTATTTGGAACGGAAAACATTTTTAGCGTTCTTAATTTAGAGACATCAATGGAAAAGTCTCAATTTGAAAAACTTTTCATTAAAATGGAAATTCGTTATATCGTTATACGTTAGATTGGACGTCTACTGTATATCTAAGCTGGGGCGTGATCGTCTCTCCAGCTATTATGACTCCCTGTCGCGATTAAAAATGTTTAATGGGACGGTAAATAAACAGTGCTGCCTTTGTTGAATGTTATCTTATCTTATTGAAAACCAAGCAATTTTTTTACAATTCGAAACATATTGGAAAAACATTAATTTAATAGATTTAGTCATCAATAAAAGGTGTCATAAACTCTATCAATAAGAAAATAAAAATGGGAGCTATAAAAAATGCGTACTGACAGGTAGTTTTTGGAAAGTGAAAGGGTTTATCAATAAAACGCATATGGTTAATTTTACTAAAGTTTTTTTAAACTAAAATGATAAGCAAAGTTTATTATTTTGTTTACAACAAAGTATTCTGAATGTACCGAATAATAAATAAACAATGTCATTGCAAATAATTAAACTTTGCTCAGCATTCTTAACGGTAAAAATTACATTATACTTACACAGTTGACAGAATCATAATACAAAGAGATACCAAGCGGAACGTAATGAAAAAGAAAACAAAGAGCGAACAACGGATAAAAACATAAAACATTAAAATTTCAATAGAGAACAATGCGAAAAAATCAACATATGGAAATTAAAAAATTAAAACGCGTGTAATTTTGCAAAAACAAAAGTGAAATGCGAAATTCAGAACAAAAACAAAACACAACTGTTGACGTAACTTTGCCGCCATCATCAAGACACAAAGCACATAAGATATGAATATGACAGATTAATCAGCTGGTCTTTGACACACAAACGTGTGCAAACTAAAAATACTAAATGAGCAACTTGTACTTTGTTCTTGTTGTATAGAATTTTGCATTTTATTCTACGAAATATTTATGAAGGGCAGTTGATGAAGTCACTTTGTATAAAATTTTAATATTTAGTCACACGTTTTGCAAATATTTTTTAAATTCGTGAAACGCTTTTCAGATCTTCATTAAAATATCTAGAAATTTTTTGTTTCTTAGATTATTTAATTTATCTCTGAGACTAGCAGTAAGTAAACTATATACATGAAATGAAACGCCGAAGGCTCCAGCCCATAATAAAAGGTCAAGACCACACACACGTTTTTCCGTTTTTAGCCTGAATATCGTCGCGTCAAACTAGGAACTAATCGTGCATTACGGCGAATAATTGTAGGTACTATACTTTTGGAATTATTACACTGTTTCAGCAGTTGATAAAAGTATGGCGAAAATAAAATGAACTCTTAAAAGAGATGTTAATATCTAACAGTTCAATATAAAAAGCTCTATAACAGGTTGTATGCAAGCGCACATGTTTAACGAATTCGCCGCTCAAGTAAGTTGGTTAGTGTGAAGCTTTTTGGTTTTAGTTAGGTATTGTGTTTATTTGACTATTTCTTTCTTTAATCAATTAACTGTTGTTTCACTAATTCCTTTAATATGCGAGGAATTAAGATTTCTTGGTGGGTCAAGCTTTTATTGTGTGTTTACACACCTTCGCTTAAATGATATGTGGACTACGTATCACCATGTCAAGAGTTTCGTTGTTATTTATTGATAAAATTTTAGGGGTTGGCTTATTAAGTCGTTTATTGAACTTTTGAATTGGTTTCGTTGTTAATAAATGAAGAAGAGCACGCGACTTTTGTTAGAAGGCTCGACAAATTAGTGTTCTTGTAAAATGGAAAGCTGATTTAAAATCAAATGAAAAATGAAAAGGATTAAAGGTTTTTGTCAGAACGAAAATAAACAACACTTCATAAGTGACCTAGAAGTTTATTGAAAATTACACACCAGAGACAGACAAACAAACGGACAATTGGTGAGCTGATCGCTAATGTATATACTTTTCTATGTCTGCCACGCCTCCATCTATGCGTACCAAATTGAATGAAAAAGTAAATATACACTGAGTGTAGGGTGTAATAATTTCAAATAAAATCGAAAGCAGTCCAGTTTGAGCTTTTATTTGAAATTTCAGTCAAGTTTATTTTTAAAATAGCCGTTATTTGCTTAAAAAGCCTTATCACTAAGCTGTAGTTTTATAAATAATTTAATTTATCTCCTTCAAAACGATGCATCATTTGTTAAGCCCGTTTTACAGTATTTTACATTTCATGCCTCATATTGTGGTGCCAAAGGTCGCTGCTCACTTTTCCAAACATAAATACAGCAGCAAAAGCTTTTAATAAAATAAAAAAACATTTACTTTTCTGAAGGAAATAAATTTACTTATATTAATATAGCCTTTACATATATTTTTTGGAGTAATTAACACATTTTTGGTAGTAAAAGACTTTCAGCAAAAGAAATTAAAAATTTTTACATATAAACTTTCACTTTTCAAATCCCACATTAGTTTGCAATAATAAAAAGTTCTTCTCCGACCAAGCAGTTGGCAACGCTAATCAACTGTCAACGATTAGTTTTAATTTGATTTACGAGTGCGGATTAATTTTTCTCGACTAAATTTTGTAGTTTTAATATTGTAAACGAATTTAATTGAAAAAATATTGTGAAATTCATGGCCTAACGTGTTTTTAGTGTTAAATTCAATAAAATATTTCAAGAAAACGGCATAAGTATGCTAAATCTTAGTTGAAGCGGCGTCGTCGGCAGAGCCGCCAGTGCAAATGCAGTGTTTTTTTGTTTCAAATTGATATGGAATTTTATTGAATATTTCATTCACATTTGCTTAAAAAAATCAACAAATGCTTAAAACTAAATTTCATTTCCCAAAACTTCGCGTGTGTATGTTTTAATTTGTTGAAAAAAAATTCGATAAAATCATTTAGCAGTAGATATGTATGTATGAACTTATATGTATGTACATATGTGCATTACAATTGTTGCTAAAGTGCACAGCATTCGTTATTGTTGTTCACAATTGCGTTCGAATGCTCCGCAAATAATTTTCCTCTGGAATTTTGGAGAGTGTCTTTCTATTGAGTGAGGAAATTGGTGATCACAATGGGTGAGTGCTTACTTTTTTTTATTGTTTATAATAAAATTTTCAGTCTTTTAAATTGAATACCAATGGGAGCGGATACCTGATACAGAGGCTATCTTTTCGTCCTTTATATATAACACATACATATGTATGTATGTATATATACTTTGCGTATGGTTATGTTCAATATTTCATAGTTATTTTTAAGCCCTAGACATAGGGCCGACATAGGAAAGTTTGCTGTGTTGTTTGTGTGTAATTTGGTCTCATTAGCCAAAATTCTCTCAGATAGCGTTTTGAAGTTTTTGTTTGAACAACAGGTGCCACAACCTACTCAAACTTTTGGTCTGATGCTAGGCCGAAGCATTTTTTGTATTTGTGTGAAATTTTGTTCTATGATCTTTAATAATTCTCCCGGTATAGCATTTTGAAGTTTTCGCTCGTAAGGGAGGTGCCATGGCCTCTATTCAAAATTAGTAAACTTTTTTTCCAGAGCTTTTCTAAGTTATTCCCAATATAGTTTTTGATCCCTAGAAGTTTGTTTGAAAGTGTTATGGTAAATACGAAGGCCGAAGAATTTTCGTTCAAATTTAAGCAAAAAAATTGATTTCTCGAATAGCGTATTTTGTGAAAAAACTTAGAAGAACAAAAAATTAACACTGGCTGCATTATTCAAAACTAGCACTTGTCTTTGGCATCAGTGATATGTACCTCATTTTAAGGGAATTTTATAGTACAGAATATCGAAGGTAATTCATTTGAAAACTTTCTTATTTATATAAAGTTGCGAGCAAAATAATAGCAGTGCGCTACATTATATTACATTATTCCTTGATTTTTTCGGGCAAACATCAAGTAAACCCATAGAGAACAAGCTGTATACATTTCCAATTTTCAAAAGTCAAACAAAATGATTCTAATTGCTACATCTATTTAAAAACATAAAATAAAAACTTTAGAGCTTTAATAAAAAATGATAAATATGACAGATTATTCTTAAAAACATTGATATTGCACTTAAAATTCTCATGGCTTACCCCAGATTTCAAGTTTAGTACATTTTAAACGTATTTTGAATTGCATGCTATAAAGTTTAAAAGCACAAATAACACTAGTTTTTGGTGATGCTCTTAGCTTTCCCTAGTTAAGTTTTTTCCTTAAATAAGTACATAAGTGTTTATAAAAATGTTCTCAATATCAATACCAAGTTCACTTTTTTACTCTTATAAAATTGTGGATTTAACGACAATTTTTCCATCTAAAAAAATAGAACTTTTATTGTTTTTATTTAATATATTTCTTTTAAAGAACACAACTATCTATCGCGCTTAAATCTCATAACAACAATTAATCAAAAATATTTCAAACACATGCTGCCTAATGCGTTAAACAGAATTCCAGCAGTTGACGTAAATACCGCCAGCGTAAAATACATTGAACTTTAAGACCGTCGTAAAATCCGTTCGAATAAACAGAATTGCGACGTACGCCGTACGACTGCTTTTCACTCACTCACAAAATTTCAAAATCTTTAATTATGAATAAATATACTGTTAATAAATAATTGGGTGTTATTGTTTTTTTTTGAATTAACATAACATAAACCATTTTATGTTCGCTTCATTGAGTGAAGCCAATTTTTTTTTATATATATACAATAACGCATTCGGAAAAAATATACAGGAGACTGTCAATCTATTAAGACCTTCAAATGTCTGGAAAATGTTTATTCGGCGAATAGATTGAATCCCCTCAAAATTTCATTTAAAAAAATTCATAAATATGATTTGACGGAGGGAAACGAGGTCTGATCTTTCCGGCAAGTAAATTTTTCCAAACGAGAGGAAAAACTATTAGATCGAGCCACATGAATTTTAGTTCTTATTCAATCTCATTTTTAGACTAATGCAAGATTTTATTAGTTAGTTAATTTATTGTTGCTTAAACCACTTTTTGCGATTATTCTTTAGAAAATTTATCTCTTTTTTTAATTTTGAAAAAAAGTTGCACTTTTCAATTGTTCCTATTATAACCTCACGTATTAAATTGCAAAATTCAACTAAGGCTTACTTGGTCACAAAGATAGAAAAAAAACTGACGCGTGATACCGATTAGCAAAGGGTTGAAAAAATGCAAAAATAAAACTTTTCTGTTTAAAATTAAAAGCATCAGAAAACAAAGAACTGAAAACAAAAGCAAAAACATTGCAAATGTAAGGCAAATTGTAAGGTCAGCTTAATCGCGTGCTAGCCTAAGTCCGATACATGCCTTTGAACATATTTAGTGATAGGACTCCACTTAGTAAGTATGTAGCGTAAAAATTGTTTACAAAACAAAAAAAGATATTTATGATTTACTTATTTAGGGGCATTAAACCGGAAGCTCTTTGCATTTGGTTTTTCTTAATTCTTATAGATTTTATTTGTATCTGTCCAAATGGTTAAGTTCTGTCCAACGTCATTTAGCCACCAGTTGATTGCAGTTCTTTGTTTTTAATTCAACATGCAGTTAATTCATTGTTTCTTTCAGCTACGCAATGCGGAAAACAATAGATGTAGCCTGATTAATCTAATTAAAGTGACCTATTGACATAATAAATTAACTTGATAAGCATATCCAGTTACTGCATAAGCCCTCGAAGGGAATTTTGAAAATAAAGTAATTAATGGTTGCTAGTAATGGTAACGTGGTTGTTTGTTTCGGTTCATGTGAGCATTGGTGGACTTTAACAAACTACAGTGCGGCCTCGGTTTACGCAACTAAAAACCAAGCCTGTTGCAATAACCATTTTTCCATTTTGGGGTATTCACAAACCCTCAACCTTATTGGATTACCCAGGACAAATGCTACAGAGAATATTCAAATGACATACGTTGCAATTAGCGAGGTAAAATTTATTTGAAAAGTTGAACTTATTGAGTCTGTAATGAAAGAAATCTGCAGGTTGCGATAATTGAGGAGTTGCATTTATCGAGGGTTGCGTTGATCGAGGTCGCACTGTATTTTCAACAGCTATTTAAGATAAGACCGCATACCATACGTTATATAAAAAATCATTTAAAAATAAATTTAAATTTGATTAAAATACTAATCAAGAATTGTATGTGTAAGAGAGCACGGACAATGTTACGAATTCGTTTAAGTCATATATCGTACATTGGTTTTTTGTTAACATAATCATAATTATTTTGCGATGTTTTCTCAATATCTCAACACTGTTAACCGATTTTTTAAAACAGGCATCTGGTTACTGAATACATAGTTAATTTTATATAATAAAGCCCTACATGAGACGTTCATTTCTATGTCGCTGTACCCGTTCTCGTATTCAAAAACATCAACTATTCATTTAAAACAAAGCGGTTATAAGCAAAAAGAAGTTAATAAAAATAAAAATTAATTAATAAAGTAAAGCGCGTATGTCCAAAATTACATGCAATGTAGCTATAATCGCTACGTAAGAAGCGATTACTACATCTCCTAAACCTGATTCGAGCCCCAATTGAGTCTTTTTTTATTCATTCTTTCTTTGAAACACAAAACAATTTTAATTGTTTATAAATAATTATGTAGTTCGGTCATTATTTTAATAAACGCATACTTTGTTTATTTTTTTGACGTTTTTGAACATTTCTTGAAACGAAATATCTCAAAAACTATAAGAGATACGACGAAAAACCATTTAATAATTTTTGTTAAGAAAGTCCCATTAGTTAATGTAAGGCCCATTCTCTTTCTTTCGATATGCCCAAAATTTCATTCAAATAGGTTGTTTCGTTGAAGACCAAAGAGCTTTGTTTGCTCATACCGAAATAGCAATAGTCAAATAAAACGGTTTAAAAATAAAAATTATGATTAATTTCGACAGCACCCTGTAAAGTTTCATCAACATAAAACAATTGGATTACTATACAATATGAGGAAATGTATTTATAACGCTTTAAAAACAGTTATAGCAACATCCTCGATAGTATAGTGGTCAGTATCCCCGCCTGTCACGCGGGAGACCGGGGTTCAATTCCCCGTCGGGGAGAAATGAGAATTTTTTTTTGCATATGAAAATTAGCATAATTTACTTTTTTTGATAATTTTTTTTTTTCAAAACCTTGACTATGATAAAAGCTCTTACTTAAAAAAAAATTAAACTCTTCAAATGAAACGCATTCTCAAGTTGTTAAATCCAATGAAGCCATATGCGTGGGAAGGAATTGTTCTCAATCAAAAAGCATAAGAAC
Source organism: Meiosimyza platycephala (assembly GCA_963662105.1). Lineage (NCBI taxonomy): Eukaryota > Metazoa > Arthropoda > Insecta > Diptera > Lauxaniidae > Meiosimyza > Meiosimyza platycephala. Next base: position 90,485,490 of record OY759211.1, read on the forward strand.
AAACAAATAAATTACAATTTTAATTGAATTAAACGACATGAATTATTCATCGCATCAAAAGAAAAAAATTTTGCATTTTATGCAACACCATTTGCATTGCAGAGGTGCTATAACTGCGCTGGAAATGGTGACTGTTAAACGCACTTTACCGTTTCTGCTGTTAACATGGTTAAGAACACAAAGAATAATTTTAATTCACAGACGTGTTTTGATTGTTAATTGTCTAAGAACGGTTTCTTAGAACGCATTTTGTAGGTACAAAAAATGTAACTGTGTTGTTACAATTACCTGGTTTTGTAAAGCGGGAGAGATTCAGTTTAATAGTTGATTAAATAAACAAATTGCTTAAACGTTTTGATTTAATGTTCCCATGCTAATTACTGTGCTAAATATTTGCTTATTGACATGAAATTGCGGTTTGAGCATCAAAAACGTTAGCAATTGAACTGGAATGCGATATTTTATGTGGACGGCCTTTGGTATAATGGGGTAATGCTATTCAGACAATTAATTTTATTCGGCATAATTCATAGCATTTGAGTTTCCAAATCGTTTAAGGAGTAAAATTTCTAACATGAAAAAATTACAAATGGTTATGAATAAGTATGTAAGTTATTTGGTCGATTCCAGCGCCAAAATGCATTTGGGAGCCCAGGGCAAAGCCACCACTTGCCGCCATCATTGGCAAAGATAGAGATTTTTCTTGGAGATTTAAGTTTCTAAGCTCAAATATCGTTTTTCCAATATATCGTATGAATAATGCGTCATTTCTCAAGAAACTTAAATTATAAATCTAATAGGATCGAAAAAAAAGATCATGGGGAATATATTCGCGAGCTAAATTTAGATGCAGAGGCGCTGCGGCTTGTGCAGTTGAACCATGTATGTGAAGCGCTTGCTCAGTATCTGTAAGCTCCATGAGTTTTTGAAGTCTCACAATATTCTGCTTTGCATCGATACGCTCAAAATCAAAAATTGCTATAGCGGCATACATTTTTCTTAAATTTCGCACTTTCACAAAATGTAAGCAAAATGATGAAAAGAATCTACATAACAACATTAACTATTCGAATTTACGATTCATATTGATATGAAAGCAGCGTTTGATATCACCGCTTCTACAAGTTGAAATTATCATAAAACAAATTAACAAAATATTTTGTAGACACTAAGTAATAAAATTTGTCACAAATTATTTTGAAGTTTACTTATAACGACTTTGCTTCATACGGGATTATATCCCATATGGTCTAGTGGCTAGGATATCTGGCTTTCACCCAGAAGGCCCGGGTTCGATTCCCGGTATGGGAAAATTTTTTTTATTTTTGTTTTTTTGATGCCTTGTGTTTTTCTATTTCATATTTGTTTTATTAATTTTACGTAATCGTTTTTTAATGTCTTTAGCGTGTTTATAAGTTACTTTGCTAGAACAGGTTGCTTAAATATATTGATTATATAGGAACTTCAAAGTCTGTTGTTTTTTTTTTTGAAGTTCTAATAATTTATGCAAATTGTACTCTCAGTGTTAATATTTTGGAATATTTAGTTGAATTTCATTATTTAACTCTAAACAATAAGGCATATTTTCTTTTGAAGTATAATAAGCAAATATTGTTTTTTTTTTACTTTAATCAGTTTTTATGGCTTTATTCGGAGCGGTCAAGAATAATTTGTATGAGCTAATAAATATTTATAGGTATTTTTAAATGCATTATCCAATTGCAAAGAATATTTTCCATTCCCAGCTGCTAAAAATAATTTGGTTTAAAAGGTTTTCAATTGTTTACATCATTTACGAGTAGAAAACAAAATTCAAAATTTGTATGCCTCTTGAAATGGAATTTGTATTGTACGTACATACCCACACATTTTTAAAATTAATTGTTTTGTTATTATGTTAAATATAATTTCTATACTGATTGTGAATATACAAATATGTATGTATTTCAAAAAGAACTTAATTGTTGTGTGCGGAATGTAAATTTTCAGAAATGTGCCTAAACATCACCTTCGACGAAAATATCGCGTTTTAAGTTTTGGTGTATTGGAGATGCCACGTTCCATTTTCCGAATCCGCACATTCTTTTGTAAATTGCATTACACCACATATCAAATTTAATAGCTATAGATATGTTTTCTTTGTATTTAAATTTTGCGGTAAACTCCAAACATAACTACCCAATAACCCACTCGGAATACGCTTAATTTGACTCTTGTGTTTACAAAACTTAAGAAGTCATTATGTCTCACTAGTGACCAAAGAAATACCCAAGAGTACTCAATTTTCTACATATTAATTATACTTCTTATGCGATTGTTTACAATTTTTCCATTTCTTTAACATTTTGGTATTACAGCACTCTCGCTTCCTATTCAAATAGCTCCCACAGTTCTTACATACAGCCCCTAAGTCTCGTCCAAGTTCTTATCATAAAATTTCACTTTCGTTGCAATTGCGGTGCGTTAGTCTAACAAAATTTAAGTAGCATAACAAATACAATAAATGAACTAAAACGAGCATAACTAAACAGGCGACTTAGCGGAATGCAAAAATAAAAAAATAAAAAATAAATCTCGAGCAGAAAGAACACAAAGGGCCATTGAAAATTGATAGAAAAATTACAGTGTAATGAACGGAAATTTTTAATTAAAATGACATAAGAGTAAGTAGGCTGTAGGAATAAAATTTAGGTAGGTACCAACATAATGTTGTAAGTCTGTCTGATACGCTCAAATTAATCCACATTTTCGTAAAATAGTAAAGTTTAAAATTTATTTCTGCGCTTAAATGAGAACAACTCAATTAAAGTTAATTAATTACATACCTTCTTATCGGAAGACTGCAGGTTCTATGAATTAGAACGTAAGAATCTTTAATTTCTTTTTTAAAACTTTAATCTTTGCATTGAAGTTAATTAATTTGTGCAATTTTTTTTTCTCTTTAATTGGCAAACATATAACGTATCTTCTTAAAATTTTGTTGTAAAATATTTTTATTTTTTTATTTATTTTCTATTAAAAAATGTTTGTCTTTTACAAACCACTATTGCACACCCACTAACTAAAAGCTTAAACTACGCAACCGCAAGCGTTCGCACGCTGTGACCAACTGAGTTTGACAACACTCAGCAACGCTAATAAAACAAAAAAAGTAGCAGCAACAACAACAACAATTTTAACTATTTTGTTGCTTTAAGATTCAGATTGTATCTTTTTTGGATTGCTCTGTGTCTTCTGTAAACTTTTGCAAACTTTCTTTGCTCACCAGAACAGAGGTGCCAACAGCGTGTCGTCAAACGTGTTAATGTTTAAAACAAATTTTATCAATTAGCTTAAACCGCTTTATATCTCCATTATTCGTATGCTTGCTCAATCTGCTTAGTATCTATTTGATACTCCGACCAAACGTTCGAGTTGAAACGCTTCACTGCGAGTAGCGAAATACCGTTCGCAGTTTTTCTGATAACACTACTGAGCGATACGTAGGAGAGATTCCATAAACCACGAGCTTTAACTTCGTCCCCCACGTACGAAAAAGTGTCGTTTTTGTAAAACTTACTTCAAAAGCTCGCTTATGGCAACATTTTAAAATCTTTGTTTGTATGGAAAGTGAGTGTCACGCTGTTAATACTGGCACATACGTTCTCAAGTGCTTAATGGGCTCTTCAAAGACTCCTACATTGTAAACTGAAATAGTCTTCACTAGTAGAAATCCGCCAAGTGTTTGTCTGATCCAATCTAAGTATTTGTACTTTGTTGCATTATCTTAAACAGCTCTCTAGATTTTGTTGGTAAGGGAGTTGTCACGCTCACTTGTGAACAGGGCTGGATTTAGAAATCTGAGGCCCTGGGTCAACGCAGCAGCAGATAATAATATATTATCGTGAAAAGCCGCTTTCTTTTGTTCTAGTAGGTTTAAAATGATTCCGAAATTTCGAAAATATATCTTCAATTAAAATTTATAATTTTTTTTTGGAATATGAGGTGAAATAAAATGATCTAAGGATTGCGTACCACTTGTGGAGAAAATCCTTTATATATTATTTTATCAACATTTTTTTTTCCGCCTATAACACTATCACAATCCTGGCACTTGAGTATTTAGGTTGTTTGATTGTTACTGTCGGCAAATAGATCAACTGTAAAAGGAAATATGTATGATGTTAACAAGACTCTTAACAGTGGTCGACGGAAGTTTTCTTAATTGATGGGCTACTAAAACCAAGAAAGTTAATGCAAAACAATTTATATAAAATGTAAATAAAATTTAATATTCATATTAATTCTTGAAAACTAATGGCAATTTTAATTAAATGCTAAATCTGCAATTAAATTTATCAACAAAAACTAATCAACTTAAATAAATACTTGCTCATCAGGTGCATGGCAAGCAGTAATAAAAAATACTGTGTAATAAAATACGAAACACTATAACTACTGTGTCATTCAACGATGATAAGTAAGTTCTTGATCTTGCTTTTCTCTCTGATATTACAGAAAAACTTCTAGAACTGATTAACTATAGTATTCTAGATTTTACTTTACTTTACGCGAGTTATAAGAAACACATCTGGCATTCCAGTCAGTCACAAGAAGGTGGCAGCACTTGTCTTTAGTTGGGCTTATTTTTACTAGGTGTCGGTTTGCTTTTGTCAAAGTGTAAAATTAAAAAAAGATTTATACAATGAAAATGTAAAAAAAAACTTGTCAATGAAAAGTGCAAGTGATAATTTTTTTTTTCGCTAGTGTGAAAAGATAATTAAATAGTGCAAACATATGAATCGTTTGTGAAAATGAAAAATTTCTGTGAGCTGCGAAAAAGAGCATCTATGTGAGTGTGCAGTGTGAGAGAGAAACATGAGACCGGCATTTGTGGTGAGTAGAGTAGAAAGCTAAGCTTGGAGAAATGTAAACAAATAAAAGTTGTTGCAATGTTGACTTTCATTTATAATTAGTGGTAGAAAGGGCAAATTTTTTTGTAGTCCAATTGGAAATTTCGCTACGAATAGTAATGATTCCAATTTGAATGTAACAAAATGCTTTAAAAATAATTTTTAACAAGTTTTCGCTATTATTATTACTATTTTTATTATCTATCTATTAATGAAAATTAAAAATTAAAAGCATTCTTCCTTTGAAAAATATCCTATCTATCCGACCTGTCAAAGTCGGAAGGATAGTCGTAACATTTGAGGGCGCTGTTACAGTTGATTTGCTGCATTCATTGCCTTTTCTCATGTTCGGTGTTGTGAATTTTTTGTTCGGCTTGAACAACGTTGACGGCAAAATACAAGTCAGAGTACAAAGGAGTCAAGTCATTTCGTATGATCGTTCTGTTTTGATCATCTGGCATTACAGTCAGTCAAAACAAGGTGGCAGCACTTATCTCTAATTTGGCTTTTCTTTTATTGCTGTCTGTTTGCTTCTGTCATAGTGATAAATTAAAAAAAAGAATTATGCAATGGAAATGCAAAACAATCAACATTTATCAATGGAAAGTGCAAGTGAAAAGTTTTTGTCTCGCATGTGTGAGAGAATAATTAAATAATGCAAACATATGAATCGTAGTGAAAATGAAAAATTTCTGTGAGCTGCGAAAAGAGCAGCTATGTGAGTGTGAAATGCGAGAGAGTAACATGAGACCGGCATTTGTGGTGAGTAGAGTAGAAAGCTAAGCTTGGAGAAATGTAAACAAATGAAAATGGTTATGATGTTGACTTTTAATTAATGGTAGAAAGGAAAAATTTTTAATTATTCAATTGGAGTAATGATTTCAAATCGAGATGATAAACTTTCAGTCACTTAATAATAAGCTTCCTCCTTTTGTATATTGTAGATTTTTCGTTTTATGCTAAGTATTTTTAATTATTCCCATTTGAATTTTTTAGATTGTAAACTCTCGTAAGTTTATCGTATCTGCTTTAAATTGTTTCCTTCTTGCAAAATACTCACGTAAACAAATTTATCGATTCCAATTTTCATTAGACTACAATATCTATGACTGCTGGTTCGAATGTTCTTTTTATTACACACAATGTGCTATGAGACGGTATGAGTTTTAACAAATTAACAAAAAAAAAAAAAAAAAATCAGTATGCAGAATAGAAAAATTTAATAAGTTCGAAAATTCTTGAAAAGAATAACTAGGGGAAAAGTCTTAAAATAGCTTATACCAAGGTTTTGAGAAATGATGACGAAAAGCTAAAATACAAAAAAAGATGACAGTTTCATCTATCCAACCGAAATTTACTGCCCCCTAAAATTAGGTGCTTTGGGCCGAGGCCACATAAGCTGTACCCTAAATCTGATTCTGATGTGAGAAAACATTTAAAAAAAATTAATAAAAGGAAGCTCTTCATTGTCATACAACTAAACTTCGGATCCAAACATAGGCTAAAATGCCAACAAATTTAAAAAAAACAAAATTCCCGTTTGGGTGTATTTTGTCCGCATTTTCAGCTAGATGAAAAATGTGGATGTAGTTTGACAACAGTAGGTGGCATCTCCCATACAAATAAAATACCTAAAACCCTATATATTCGCACCTGAGGCAGACTTTTTCTACGTTTAAGCAAGTCGCTTTTTTCGTAAAACTTCAACGAAATCGGACATAAACTCTGTCCGCGCCGTTTACAGGTTTGTGATAAGAAGCTCAAACATTGAGACAACTATTTTTATTCTTGAAGCTAAAATATAGGCAAAAAAAAAATCCATCTCCAAAACTTTGAAAATAAACTCCTTAATATACATAAGTACATATCTACGATAATTGTGTTATTTGCTTTCATTGCTATATACATATGTACATACATATCTGACTAACAGATAATTTCATTCTTAGTATTTATCTCGTATTAACAATTAATTGCTAAAATTTAGTTTTCTGATTGTAATAATTTTAATGCATTTGAGATCACAGAATGTGTTCCCACAAGAATGCGCACAAAAAATTAATGGAAGTAATTGCATAGTAATAAGAACGCACAAGTTGTCATAAAGACTTCAATTGACTAATTCGTGTACATATGTATGTATTGTTCTAATTAAAATTGATTATATGCCTTTTTAGTCTGCTACATTTAAACGCCCCTTAATAATGAATAACAACAATATTGCTAACGATAAAGAATTATTATAAAAATAAATTTTGTAAAAACCAATTTGCTTAGATTTCGAAGCAAATTCGTGTGGTGTAGAAAATTCCACCACACGTTTGGGAAAACGTTGAGGACCTTTTTTTTAGCAGTAACATTTCTTGTGAGAAAAACTCGCTGATTGCTCGTTGAGAAAAAAATTTTAGCTTCATTTCACAAAAATCGTCATATTCCCGGTTATATCAGAAATTTTTGAATTTCTACCAAACCAGTTTTAACATTTAATTCCGGCCACGCCTGAACAAACGCGGCCACTTGATAATCTTAGTTTTGGCAGATAAAGATAATCTATTCACTCGAAAAAAATTCACATTTGACCAGAAAAAACTTGAAATTCAACCCATCCCAGTGTGTCTCTACCGAAGTAGAAATTATACCTAATTCGACCTATTGAGAAATACATTTATTAAAACCCAATGCTTAAATTTTTTATGAAAACATTGTTGCATACAATTTTGTTAGTTTTAGTTAGTTTTTAGTTAGTTGCAACAGACGTCGAGGTAAGGGAAAGTACTGCATTAATTATGTGTATAATCCTTCCAGTAATTTTTTGAATTTTAGTTACAGTAGCGGCCTAATGAATTTCGTCCGACACTCCTGTTGTTTTACGTTATAGAGTGTTACACTTAGAGTGGTGTTATATTTTTTCTATGAAATTTTTAGCAGGAATTGCTTATCTTAATACAAAGTATTGCAATTTGAAATTTGTGATGGTGAGAATGCATGGAAATTCAAAAGTGATTTCCAATTAGCCTCTGATGTTCTAATATTCTGAATGTTCAAAGTTCTGACATAGTTAAATTAAACTATATTTATTTGCTGTTCATAAATATCATAATATGAATGGACATATGGTATTTTCTCAGTGTACATAATTTCCTTAGTAACAAATTTTAATGACGTTAGTGACCTTTTAATTTTTTGACAATGTGTCTCATTTGAGAACCAAACAAATGAGTGTAAATGAAACACTCATTTGTTTGGTTCTTTTTCTGTTTTTCATTTCATTTTCTTCAGTTACCATATCCCATGTCCTTCATGCTTTCATCAAAATGGCTTAATTATTGTCACAGCTGTCGTCGTTGCAAACAAATTTATCACTTTCATTTCTATTTGACTTAGATCGTATTGTGATTTTTGATTGATACTTGTCATATAGCAACACTGTAAACATTATTTTAATTATATTGATTGATTGACATTAGTCCTACCTTGTACAATTTACAATATTTTTATTTTAGTGGTTGCTCTATGTAATTCAATAATAAATTATGTTACTAAAAGTAGAAAATTACAATATGCAGAGTGCTGGTTTTCCAAATTACATGTAGTAGTTTACAAAATTATCACTTTTTTACTACGAAATGTTAGTAGATGGAGAAAAAATTATTTTCAAAGTAAAAAAGAGCAACACATAATATAGAATTCATTCTTAAATCGTTTATGATACGAGTAAGACTGAACTCAATCCATCATCATTTGAAATAGTTTGCTTCTAATTGATATAAACAAATTAAATAGAGCGTCTTCATCAAAATCTTGACTTATAAAATTGTTATAATTTTAAGCTCTTAGTTTATGGAAACAAAAACTTGAATTGAAAATCTTTTTTTTTTTAATTTTATGTTTTTGCGAAGAACAACTTTTCTATACCAATTGAAAATTTTAGTGCTTTTAGGTCACTATTTTTTTTCTAGTTTCTTGAGGACAATGCATTTCTACTCATAAAAAAAAATTTATCGTACTAGACCTAAAACCAGCTAATTTATATGATATAATGGAATGAGTGTCTTTAGTGCATATTAAAGAGCTTTTCCTCAAGTTTGAAATGTTATTTGAGATGTTATTTTTTCTGTGTGTATATAAACCTGTCGCGGAATATCCAATAAGCCGATTAGGCTTAGTTTCCAATCGATAGACCTTTTCACGCTTTTCGGTGAAGATTGTTTGCCTTTTATTTGAAAAGTATGGTTTTTTTGGTGGTCATCGCATGTAAAGCGTTGAAAAGAAAACAGGTTTTTGCAAATATTAAAACTCAATGATTCTACTCAAAAGGTGTAGAACTCTGTTATAAGCTTTAATCTTTAAATCAGCCCAAGTATGAAAATAAATATCCAAGATAAAGATAATAAAATATTTTTTTTTCGAAAAAATATATATATTTTTTTTAGAATTTAGAGGACGTTAGGAGCAAGACAACAGTTTACTAAGCCTAAGACATTACAGATTTGAATGCACTGCATAAGTTTTAACATTTTTAAGTTTATAAACATTGAACCTTAAGAAATTATGTAGATGACAACCCAAAGATATAAACTTCTATTGTTTTGTGATATACAAAGTCCACAATATGGTAATTTTCATGGTTCACTCTATTAGAAATTCGTATGATGAAACATAATTTAAAATGAAATAAAGTCAAAACTCTCTAAAAACAATCACAACAGGTATGTACTTTAATACACAAAGATCACTGTTAACGACTCACTTAGCGCCACAAGGTAAAATTTCCAGCGACTCCTAAATTTCCAAAACATAACCGATACTTCTTTACTGCAACATTAATTAAAACTTTTGCAATTACTTTTCTCAACTGCGGCACAATTGAATATATGATTTGCCTGCTGCTTTTTCGTCATCATATATTTGAAATGAATTTCGTTTCCACTAAATGTGATAGTCGATACATCACAGAAATTAAAAAAAAAAATACCACAACCGACGCCAAACAGCGATTCAAGAGCACTAAAAATCAAAAAGGAAAAAAATAATTCTTAAATGGAAAAACACTAAAAAATTACAGTGTTGGTTAACGCGGCAAAGTGCTTAGAGCAATAGCAAATTTTGCATTACGCCATAGTTAGTGAAACATTTCGACATTGCTAAATTAATAAAACTTTTTCACTTCTTAAGTAATTTTTTTGTTTTTAGTTGTGGCACTGCAGTAATTGAAATTTTCGCACAGTTTCAAACTCTGGCAAATCGTTAACCTTAAAATGACGACAACAATGATAATCGCGTCATCGCGACGATGACGAAAAAATTAAAAAATAGAAACCGAAATAGAAAAGATGTGTGGTTGGGGAAAAATCGAATTGTATATGTACTCTCGTTTCAAGACACACACGAATAGCACTTGCGTCCGTCTGTAAGGCGGCGCTATTTACTAGTGCCATCACGCAGCACAAAACAAAACGACGTTGCACATTAACTTCAAAGCTCAGGCTGGCTGGCTGAAAAAAGGATACAAAATAGTAAGCACAACAACACAATACATAGTTACTGTAATGCGAAAGGAAGAAAGTCCTAGCGTTGTATTTGTTGTTGAGTGTTTGTGTTTGCATTCGAATTTGAATGGTGGCAAATTAATTCTTAAAGGAATATGGGTATAATTTCACATGGGGGCTGAAAGGAGTGCAGACCCCGTGTTCAGAGAAATATTTATATCGTAATTGCAAAAGGGTCGTCCATTTATTACGTGAGTTAAAATAGGGGGGGAGTGGGTCCGGCAAAATCTCACCAGATCTCACCAAAGGGGAGGAGGGGGTCAAGGAAAACCTCACGTCAACTTTTTAATGCAGAGAATTTACATTACTATAGCAGATAATTATAAGGTAAATCTCACGAGGAGGAAGGGAGGTGGTCCGCCACACCTCACAAAGGGGAGGATGGGGGGGGGCTGCGAAACGTCGGCAAATAAAAATAAAATTATTTTTTTAAACTCAAAAAAAGTTTGTGAAACGGTTTTTTATTTTTTTCGATCGCTATAATAAGCCTTTTTTTACAAAAATTCGTTTTTTCACCTTATTAAATATAAAAAATGACTTTTATAAAATTTAAATATATATAATATTGACACTGAATAAAAATTCTGGAAAAAACTGCAAACACAATATTTACTGTCGCCCAGCATTAAGAGCCCCCTTGTCAAAAATTGTCCAATACACCCACGAAATGGAAAAGAAAAATATGATAGCCGTTCACGTTGAATAGAAATAAAACAAAGGCTAAGAGCGCGTGTAATAACAAAAGAAACGGACGTAATTGTTGCAGGGTTGTTAGCGTGCAACTAATATGAAACTACTATTTTTTAAGACACTTGTGATAAGTACAAATGTCAGCCGTAGGTACTTGAAGTTGAATGCTTGCAAATGAAACTTAAGACCCACAACATTAAAAATAGCAGCAAATACACGTACAGTGCCCAACAAGAGCATATGCCTAATGACAGGGGCAGTTTATTAACATATTCTTATATTAAGGGGTATGAGCTGCAAATGCAAACCATTTGGTTGGCTTTTTCGATGTCAGCTATGTTGTTATCTTCTACTGATGATGACTGTTTTTGTTGTTTTTCGTAAAATTCTTCTTTTGTGTTCTGGTTAACTTTATTTGTATGTTTTTTTTTTCATTCAAAAAAATTTATTTTTATGTGTTGTAATCCTGGTAAACAATTAAATAAAATATTCTCAAAAAAAAAAATTGAATAATTTAGTAAATACAGGGTGAAACTGATTTGATATTGTAAGATTTTCATTACAAAAAAAATATTCTTCCTAAATTTATAAATTTTTTTAAGTTGCTTCGTTGCGTTAACCAACACTATTTTTGTATTTTCTCCAATTTTACGAAAAAAATAAATAATTTAGGCATTTTGTAATTTACTTATGATTTCGTATCGACAAAAATGGTTTGTCTTCAAGATAAATTCAATACAATTTTTTGTTTACGATCGCTGAGGCTGGCTGTTGACAAAAAAACCCTCAAAGGAAACGTTGAAATGAATGAAAATTCTCAATCTAAACAAATTTTGTCAACAATCCGCTTGAGCGTGGTTCTTTAAAGCTAAGCCGAAAAAACTTTCTGAGCCTATGGCTGTGTTGTACTTCATTTGATATATGATATTTTGCGTGCATATTCAATTTTTAAATTGATTACTAAACGGAACGATATTGCATAAAAAAATAAATGTATATACCGATCAAGATTTTTAATTCTTTTATGCTCTATATACAGGGCATTTATAACGCATAGAAAAGTAACTAGAGTGGCAGTTATCGAAAATTTTATATTTTGTTGATCAGCGCCACATCCAAAATTAATCCTGCCATACCATTTTGTTTTGTTTGAATTGAAACGATAAATATCATTTGCCAAGTGAATAGAAATGTGTGTTTCGTAAATTATATTCTGAAGCATAACGTGGAGTTTTAGTATCACGAAAACAATGTTACGTAAACTTTTTTCATCTAAAGCTATGATATTCTGTTCATTCATGAAAGTTGATATTCTTATACACATACGGGATCAACAGTTTGTCAAACTTCCCGTATATCATTGTGCTAGTCCAATGTACCTGTACGATGTACATATCAGAAAAGAGCACGCACCCGCAACTGCCAGTATTTAGTCAACACAACACACGCAATTATAGGTGCGTGTTAAACTTTGGCCTGTTAATATAAATCATAAAATTGTCCTTGCTGATATACCGCTGGGAAGGGCACCTCCTGCTTTGTTCTTCCACACACAAAAAAAACACAACAAATTGATTTCAATGTTTAATTTAACTTTTGATAGTGTTAGCTGGAGCAACATAGGGTTGGGGTTTCTGGTGGTATAATGTTTTCATTAGAAATAAATAGCAACATTTACCGAATTTTTATGTTAATTCTATTCTATATACAAGGCATAAGGCCCAAAGGAATTCCAGTAAGTGAACACATGTTGTGCTTTCAAAGTGGTGATTTGGTGCCGAAAATTTATATGCATTTGTTAACTATTACTGACCGCACAAACCCAATCAAGGACATTTTGTGTATTTTCGACTGTTCGGCGTGTTGGGGTGTATTTTATTGTTAAGGCGATTATTTGGTTGTTTTTGTTGATGTCATAAAGTGTTACGCTACTTTAATTTCAACAATTGACTTCATTTGTGACAACGGTTTGACTAAATGAATAGCTGCTTTATCAAATTAAAAGATAATTTTTAAAGAAGTAATTTATTTTATTGTCTAGCAATATTAATGAAATTATAGATTAAAAGAGAAAAAAATACAGGAAAAAGAGGAAATCGATAAGTTTTGGATAAAAAATCGATTTTACGCAAAACACGAATCGAGAAAATCTTAAGATTTTAAGTTTAGAATCACATCATAAGTTAGGTTAGGTTATAGTGGTGGAATTGAAGCCCCACGTAGACACAATGGTCCATAGCGATACCACATCTCTCAAAATTTACTCATATAAGCTTAGTTAAGTAATTGTTTCTTTAAGTCACACATGTGTGTGTTTTGATATTTGGCTAAATCGTGCTCTAAATCTGGAAAAGTCTTGAGATAGGCTTAAACTTTTGTGAGCGACAGGCTTGTTCAGGGACCAATTTTGGTCGTTTTAAGCTACATGAGTAATAATTGATTAAAAAAATAAATTAAAGTTCATTCTAAGCAGAGATATCATAAGATTTATATTTGGTGGACCATCTTTATATATTTACGCAAATATATACTATAATGCATATGTATTATCAGCAACATCTTTCCAATGTTCATGCCGGAAAGTTCTGCTTATGATATATAATTGTAAAAGCATACTTTCGCATGCACTAGTCGGAAATGTAAAACATTTCATTCAAGGCTATTCAGAGGCTAACTATAGAAATTTTGAAAAAAATGTTCATCTCCAAAAAATTCAGTGTTAAAAAAAATAGCATTTAAACAGTATATACGTCATTCGTTTTTTATTTTAAACACTATTCCAAAAATAATATAGTTTTCTGTTCCATATATTAAGAACTCAAAAAAAAAATAATTTATTTATTTCTTATAAAAAAAATAAAATAGGAACTAACAAAATTTTATAATATATATAATATAGGTATAAATGGTTTATTTGTTAGATATAGACATTCATATATTGGTCTAGGAGTACACTTCGAACAATAAATGGGAAAATTAAAAATAACACTATCGCAATTATGTGTTTCCGTGGTGTAGTGGTTATCACATCCGCCTAACACGCGGAAGGCCCCCGGTTCGATCCCGGGCGGAAACATGATTAATTTTTTGTTTGTTTAGTGGTAACTTGTTGCATTTTAGTATCGGATTATTGTTAAGAAATAAAATTGAAGATTTTTCCAGATTGCAGATAAATCTTTTGCTTTAAGAATATCTAAACAATTTTACATAAAAAATTCGTTTTTCGCTGACGCTCCACAATATTGTTTCATTAATCTGTTAAAAATTCAAGTAACAACACTCCCGTACTTGAGTGACGTATTTTATAATGCCTTATTATTTGGGCTAAACCTTTTTACGCAGAGCCATGCCTTCAAGTTATGGAACAAGTCACAGCACTGTAAGTCTAGAGAATATAATAGATGAGGAAGCACTTTGTATCCCATTTCCTAATATACATATATAGAAACGACACACATGAGACAGAGAAATTGTTACATGCCAAATGCGAACGTTTGATGTGATGTAAATAATGATAGACAAACCAAAAAAAATTTAATCATGTTTCCGCCCGGGATCGAACCGGGGGCCTTCCGCGTGTTAGGCGGATGTGATAACCACTACACCACGGAAACATATACACACAATTAACTCAAGCTACTATATATGCACTATGAAAGCTTTTTAATCAATTAAAGCTCACATAAAGCTTTTTTCTTAAGTGTAGACAATAACCAATGAAGCTTAAAAAAGCTTTCACATTAAAAGGGGAGCCAAAAAAGCTTTGGCGCCTAGCAATATGTATGTATGTCAAGATTTGGAGTAGCAATTCGTAGTCTTGTTTGCCTTAATTGTTGTTTATTGTTTTTGTGCCTTCTTTATTGCTGCACAGCCAACACGTTACATCCACCTTGCCTCGTCCTAATTATCGTATGCATTCAACATGACCCACTCAAAATTTATCGACAACGATCGCTTTCAAGTCATTCATTGAACTGTTAACTCAACTGACAGCTGCAGACGCAATTCCAGCCCCCACATGCTCCAAAGCTTTGTCACGTTGTACCGCTGCTGTTGCTGCTACAGCTGCTGGGGCCAGCGGGAGCTCATAACAGTAGATTTTCCTCTTAAAGTAAATTTATTTCTTTTTGGGACATGCCATCATCATCATTATAAGCATAAGTTTCATCACATGACAAGTGCTTGGATTGGGGCGTTGGTATGGGTGGGCGGGGAGGTTCGTAGAAGGCGTATGCAAAATAACTAAATTAATTCATGTGTAAAGTAACATCCAGCCGGAGGGCGATGAGGATGTATGTATTGGTTCTTGTGTGGTTCTATAACATGTTGATTTGGTTTTATGACCAAAAACTTATTGAATTTGGCTTCTTAGTAGTGCCTGACATGGATATGGCAATATAATTGTTTAATGGCTGTTGGCTTTAGCACATCAAATAATTTTTAAACAAAATAAGTTGGCTGAATTTCAAAGCAACTCAAAAGCTAAAATAAAAAATTGTTTTGTTTCAAATATTTCGGTAAACAAAACAAACTATATAAATAATTGAGTAGCATATAGGGTATTATCCCATAAATCTAATATGGGAAGACAAAGCAAAAAAAGCGGTCAAAAATTACTATTTTTCATACAGTGCCATCTGTTGCGGATTTTTACACGGATTCATGAATAAAATGTGCAATTAAGGGAAGCTAATAGGATGAGCTACTACAGCTATTAGCATTCTCTGCTATTAAGATAGAATGAAGCTTTAAACCAAGTCAAAGCTGAGGGCACTATTTAAGGATATGTTATGTCAATTTCCATAAAAATATTTTGAGTTTTCAGTGGCTTATTACAATATTATTTAGGATTAAAATTATCCGGATTCAATGCATATATTCCCGAACCGCAACCGATGGCCACCTTCACTTATCGATGCTGCGATTTGAATAAAATACTACTCATAAATCGCTGCTTAATTAACTAAAAATATTTTCCATTTCGGAACAAAACAAATGTCTTCTATTTATTTTGTGATTTAAATAAATAAACGGTTATCTTACTGCTTACACTGCTCTCTAAAAGATTATGCCTAGATCTCAATTTCAACCACTGTTAAAGTAGGGTACCTTTCCCCAGATCGCATATCCTTAAATCATTCGTCTCAAAGTTATGCCCACATTTCGAAATATAATTTAAAATATTGAATAAAATCCTGCATGGATGGCTGTTATTTACTTAACTTTTTTTTATATTTTCACTTTTGAATGTGTTGGTAATCAACGTTTGTCTTCAAAATAATAAATGAAAGAACATATTTTAGTATCCTTAAAGTAGTGTTATCCTGTCTGCTTATAATCAACGCGATTCAGTCGAGATTGCGAATAGCGTTGATTGCTAATGAGAAGTACTGTAATTGAAAAAACAATTTTTTTTTCGCATATCATTGAATTCAATTCATATCATGATTTTAATGCCAGACATGAGGATTATGAAATAGTAAATATTGTGCCCATAATTTCAAAATTTTACTATTGAGGGGGGCATAGTTACTATTTACTCGCTCTTAGAGCCAATGCTAAATTTTATAAAGAAGAGAATGAAGAAAGAAAAAAAGATGTTGCCTTTTATCGTTCAAGAACAAAACCTATTCATTCCACGACGCTTAAAAGGAATATTATATATTTCTGTTTTAAAATAAATAAAAAAGAAAGAATATCAGTGATTTTCTTATGTTAATCTGAAGGTAGTTAACTTCATGACTAAAGTAGGAACACTTCAGCAGTGATGTAAAAAACTGAAGTAAAAAACTGAGCTATAATGAATAAATAGCGGTTGAAGGAGTTAACGTCATTTAAGAAGCTTGGACTCATGTAGAATTCGGTAAAGGACAATGGGTCCAATTAAAGCACTAGTCAATAGTTAATTTAATACGTTTAAATGATTCAAGGGACTTTAAAAAAGGCTACTTAAAGGATCATAGGTAGACATAACTCATTCTGCCTTAAAGAGGAGTTAAAGGCTTGATGCACCGATGGATCAAAGCGTGAAAAACAATTTCTCTTATTAAATTTTCGACCATCTTCCAGGCAAGCATATCCGCTACTGAGATATGCAGCAGAGAATGCTTTGATGGAAAATGAGATGCATTTATACACATTCATTGAAATCTACAACTTTTTATTGAAAATGGAAAAATATAATTCACTAATGTTGGAAAGGGTTCCTGATCATGAGCGACATGCAGTTAGCGAAAGACTGCCTTGCCAAAAAAGAGATCAAATTGGTAAAAATTTTGCGAGAAGAATGAACGCTTAAACATATTCTAAGTGTAAAATTTCAAGGCGATCCATCCTAGAGAAGTAACTATGCCGCCTCACAAATTTTCAATCACTAAGCCTTATAATATATTAATATGACTATTGATTTGTCAATTTTTCTATCTCCAGAGTCTAAACAGTTCAGGAAATAACAGTGCATTTTTTTTCAATTATTGCAACAAAAAATCTTCATATAATGTTGTAGACTGTTCCCACAATATGCCTTCAATCTTCCTATTAATGACAAGCTTTCTAGCCCATCCAAACCATGAAACTTTATATATCAACAAGACAAGAATTTATTTTTGTTTCGCATTACATAAAATTTGACTAAATTAATAATAGTTTGATCAGAGTATCCGTTTATAAAGATTTCAAAATGACCTTTAAGAGCTTTTAAGAAAAAAAAAGGTTATGCTTTTGCCAAAAAAATTGTTTTTCCCCGATTTCTCATTTACAAACAGAGCTTTCATTAAGTGCTGCTTACTGCATTAGCTAACAGAGACCGGCATTTTACCCCTAATATAACAAAAGCCTGTAAAGAGCACAAAAGCTTTGAGCAAGAACAAGTGTATAAGAGTTTTCCAGTGTTGCATTTCTCCAGCTAAAAAGCAGACAATAAATGGATTTTTGTGATTAATGACCTCATCGTGTTTGTCTTCGCTTGCTGGTTCATTTTTCTTCTCCAATGTACGAACAACGAATGGCATATCGTCAACATATTTGATATCCTTGAAGCTACTTTAACGCGTATCCTGTTAGCTTTTGCAGCAAATTGGCAGCAGCACAAATGTTAAACTCTTTTGAAATTCTTGAACCCGGTCAGCAACAAAAAGTTAAAAAAAAATAAAGAAAAATTATTTGTTGTATTATCCATTTTGGATAGCTATTATGACTTTTGTCGAATTGTTATTGTTGTTGCGCGCTTCCTACTGTAAAATTGTGTTTTGTATGAAGTGCAGACGTGTAAAATAACAACGCGCGTTACATTTTTTATTGCACTCCTCTTCTTTTTTTTTTTTGGGCCACAATTTGTTGTGTGAAAACGTGCGTTTCAAGGCAGCAGTGCTCCTTATGGCATATTCTTATTTGTATGCAAGTGTGTGGATATGAACTTTCATTGTGAAAGCTTTACCAAAACGGATACGCATGAAATAGTATACATGTGTTTGTGTGTATGTGTGATAAGGTAACAGGCGCACAGATTTCGGTTGAAAGCTAAATTTGATTTACAAGCTTGTTGCATGAAAAGTGTGCCTGTGCCTGTTTGTGTGAGAGGTACATGTGTAAGTTGGCGCTTCCGTGTAGGTGTTATTGGTGCCAAATAGCACTTGCCTGTCGCACACACTTACATGGTCTCGTGTAGACCAACGCGAAGCTAAAATTTGACAATGTGAATGTTGCTGTTCTACTTTGGCATTCTAATGATTCTCTAAATTTTCTTTATTTGCTTTGGAAAAAAAAAACTCACAAGCGATAATGTTATTAAAGTTACGTGTGCAAGTTTAAATATGTATGCAGGTAATAAAGTTGAATTTTAATTTATTTTAAATAAACTCATTAATCACTGCTTGCGTGTCAATAAATTAATTGCACGATTAATCATCAATCCTGCAATCAGTCAAAAACTGTATCCTACGGCAGAAATTATTTTTAATAATTAAAATAAATTATGCAAATCTGTATATTTACATTTATTAAAGCAACGTACATATATTGTTATTTGAGAAATCAAGACCAAAAATTTATGTTTCAGTCGGTCAATTGTTGAAATGTTTTCGTTTGTGTCTTTGTTTAAACGTACTCATTTTAAATAAAATTAACATTGTTTCTATGTAGTTTGATTTGTTATTTTTTTAAATCTTTCGTCATTAATTCATTTTTTAAATTAAAACCCCTGCAACTATGCCATAAAATAAGTGTTATTTTCGCCTATCAACTGTTGCTTTGATAATGGTAATTTTAGGTCAAACCAATTGCATACTTTGAGGCTATATTTCTTAGTTAATTAGACAATTCAAATTTGAAACCTAAGCAATAAGTAGCTATGGCTCTTATATTGCTGATCGTAGATGTCTATGTCACAAAGTCAAGAAATCTGTCTTTTTATAAGTCTTCTTCTATTTGAACAGATTTCGATCTTGTAGCTTTTGGTACAAAACTTACGATATCGGCCTATTGAATTGCAGTTTATTTCAAAGAGGAAATATTTGGGAATTATGGTTTTAAATAAAAATCGGTGCAATGTCAAGTTTCAGAGAGAACAGTTTCTGGATATCGTCCAGCAAAATTAGGAATATTGGGGGCATTAAAATAAATGGTTGTCATCTTCGTTTATTTCGCCAAGACTGTGCTTATCTATGCTCGAATCTTTTCTGAGGCTCAGCATTTTTTGTCGGTGTAAATTTTCTTACCACTCTTACTACGTACGTATTTTTATTATTTTAAAAAACTTCGGCTCTCATCTTTTAACCGATTTGTGATGATTTTTTATTCGGGAGAAATTTTACGCTTTAATATAGAGGTTGTCATGTCCTGAGAGAGTTAAGTGTTTTGCCAAGATGTCAGCTTCAAGCGCTGAAGTTCGAGGATGGCCTGATGAAATGAAGGTGAGGAATTGAGTGTTCTAGCAAGCTATTCCTGTAAGCGTTATCAGAGAAAATGTTGACATATGTAGATTTAAGAGTTGATGAGTTATTGAAGAAAAAAGAATTTAAATAATCTGAAATTCATCTCAGTAAAAACTTTCAAGCACTTCAATTAGTTAAATATTTAACTTTTTTAAGTATCGAGAAATTTCAAAACGGTTGCAATATAAGTTTTCCTTTCGCAGAACAGTAGTTGAAAGAACAAAGAAAAAATATTGAATAAGAAAAACAACATTGCAGCTGCATTTTCGAAGTTAATTTTAAATAAAACATGAAGTGATTAAAAATACAAAAAAAAAAAGAATACAAAAAGAAAGAACTAAATTAGCATCAATTGTAAATTTTAACATTTACAGGAGACAAAAACAAATTTCAAATAACTCCATTTTGCCATTTAACGTATCCTGAAGGCAGCCTCGCTTAAGTGTCTCTTTTTTTTTTAAAAAAATGCACTTGACCAGCGCGCAGCAAAGTTTCAAAACTTTAAGTTCACATTTTTTTGTTTTTATTGTTGTTGTCTTATTTTTCTTTTTTACTAACTGTTTGCATTTTTGCTTGCATGTCCTTTGTTGCAAAGTATACTCTGCTTACGTCTGCTTTCAGCTGGAAAATTGCTGCTTTGTTGTTAGCAAAAGTTTCGCATACTTTCTTTTTTTTTCCTTTAAAATTGCACTTTTATTATTAATTAACGCGTTGAATATTTAGTAGTGAAGAGAAACACTTTAAGTTGTGACATTCAATGGCTGACAATTTCCTTTTTTTCTTAATAATTAAAGGAATTCTTGCTAATGTCGTTTATGTGAAACTTAAAATATTGCGCAAAAAAGTGTGCTACAAAAATTTTCTTTAATTTAATGCCAATAAATATTAATAGTAGCCAATGTCTTTATATTATACCAGCCAATGAAGCAGCTGTGCCGCACAGAGAATACTAAAAAGTTTTATGTTGCTCAGTTGTGAACTTAGAAATTTAAATTTTTTTTTTTACTATTTTCTCCAATTTTTATTAATGGCACAGCAGCACAAATTTATTAAAATTCAAATTTTAAAATATGAACATAACTTACAAAATAAATGCTATTAATTTATTCCACTGTGCACTCACTTCACGTGTGTCGGCTGTCATTTAAATGCAACACTCCTCCGTTAACAATTGAGTTCAACAACAACGACACCAAATACCAAACGGACATTTCAACTTTACCACTATCAATATTGGCCGTTGATGCCACAAACATCATCCATTAATATGCGCCATATTTAAATAAAAATTTATATCACCAACAATATATGTCAACGTCAGCCAGAGAAAACGACGACAACAACAACAACAGCAACAACAACAACACTGTGTGAAAGACAATAAATAGCACAATGTGGAATTCCGAACTGAAAATCCACTTTTAAAATTTTATTAATTTGGGATAAAATAAGCCTAGGGTCTCTGCGCATGGAGTTGATGGGGGACAATGCAATGCACAGTGACAATGAAATCAAAATCTGACTTCGGAAAACAGTTACAGCATTTTTATTGAACAGTTGAACTTTTACTGCTCCGCTTTATATTTTAAATTTTCGTTTACATTTTTTTTTACCCACTATGCAATCTGACGTGGGTCACTACATGAAAATCCTCGTAATCAACCACAATTAATTGTCGACGAAGGAGCAGCAGCAATGTCGGCATATACTTGAGCGCCGCGAATGATTAAGTGGGCGGCAGTTGCGTGGTCAATAGCAGCAACAATAATAGCAGCTATAACAATCAGAACAACAGCAAAAACAGTTGACCACTTGTTAAGTGCCTCGTTGTTGTAGTTGATGTCCCAGATGGCGCAGAAAACATAAAAAGTTGTAAAATTAAAATTGTAGCATTGTTTTAGGCGTTGTCTACAATTTATCGTTAATCCTTAAAGGAAACACTGAAGAAAAACTTTTCGTGTGATGAATTGAGCTCAAGTAAAAGATTAAGTTTTGGAGATTGTGTTTTAATGACTATAAAAATTGTGTTAAATGATATAAAATGAGTTGAGTTGAGTTCAGTTGGGTTGGGTTGTGTTGAGATTTGTGTAGAGAACATTTTTTTAAAGAAAGAAAATTTCAAAAGATTTGTGTCTTTTAAAAATTAAAACATAATTTTAAATCGTCACAACTATGCTATGCCAAATGAAAATATTGGTTAGTTTCAGGATTGTATAAGAATGTTTGAGGGTTTTGTAAAAGTCAGCATCAGTTGATTTAGGTTGTACCTTTATGATTTGATATAGCTATAACTTTTTAATTCAACTATAATTAAAGCTTTTTGACTTTCAGCGACTTTTCATTGATCTCCTAGCGATTCAATCACTATTTTTGTTTTGATTTAGGATCAAATTACAGCCGACAAACTTCTGGCGAGTTTTCTAATTACACAATTTCTTTTTCTATTGTTTTGGAACTTTTACTTGTATGTATTAAATCTCAAATTTATTTTCATTTCATGAAGTATTGTGTCATTAAACCAACACAGCTTTCAAGTAAATTGCTAAATGAAATTCTAAAGACTTTAATCCTGAATATTTTTTACAGAGTCCTTTGCAGCAATATATTTGCGTATGCCTTTTAAACAACCGTACGAAATTTTAGTTATCCCAAAAATGTCCTTAAAAAATGTTAAATTGCTGGTTGCCATTTTCATTATGGTTGCTGTTGTTGCTGATTTGAAGTGGTCAGCAAGCAGCAACTCCAATAGATTTCAGTTGGGTGTTGTTGTTGGCATCATCTCTATCATCCTTAAATGGACCTGTTGTGCTATATATGTAATGCGATTGCTGCTGCTAAATGAAAATGAGATTAAATCATCAGTTAAAGGATTTTTTGTTATTGGATTGCTTTGGGTCGAGTGTGAATTTCGAAATTGTGAATCTTTTTGCTACTCTGCAATGAAACGATAGTCTGCCTATGAGGCAACAAAATTTATTTGTAGCCTTAGGCAAAGGATAAAAGGATGCGACCAAGATAAAACGTTTGAAATTTATGTAGAAACTAGTAAAATAATTAACATAAGGATATGTATAGTCTTTCTAAGTAATTTGAACTAATTGTTTCGAATATAACTCGCAGCATCACTTACCTGTAATAGAAAATTATTTGAAAAGGTAACCAATTTTTATTTAAGGCATAAAGAGAAATAATGCAATTGCCGAAAGTGAAAATTAAATAAACCCAAAATTAATATATTCATGCCAAATTATCGCCAATAGTAAATTAAATAGCTAGTGTCATTAGCTGTATGAAATAATGTTTAATGCTCATTTCATAAATAACTGTGACTTTTATAAATTCTGTTTTATTTTGAAACTTTAACAGCTCTTTTAATTAAAAACGACGCCACACACCAAAATCGAACAGAGTGTGTGGAATAACCGATATGTATTCCTGCCAATATATTTAAAATATGCAAAATCAGGATATTCTGAATATTACTAAAATATTGCTAAAGCTTTTGAAAAATTGTTGTTGCAATTATACAGCAACAACTTTGTAATTGATTCGCTAATGCATTTTAGCAGCTGCTTAGCGCCTAAAAAGCCTATTCATTATTTGTTCCATTAAGTAAATAAACTCTTTTAGTCGCATAATAAAATTATGAAATTCATAATTTTCTGGTGTAAAGCAGAAATTTAAATAAATTTGCCCAAACAAATGTTTTAATGTTTATTATTTTTTTTTTCTGTTTTGTTACTAATGAATCATTAATTTATTGATCATTTGGCTATATACTCAGATACAAATGTACCAAATAAATTTTAATATTTTATAAAAGTATTTGAGTTACTTAAAATTCATTTGTTTTGTGCATATATATTGTAGTTACTTTTTGTTACATTAGATTAAATGATTAATAATTTATAGTAATGAAAAATGCGTTAAGTAGCAACTATATTTTATATATGACGCTTAAAAAATTTAGAATTATATAATTAAATTGAAATTAATGTATTACAAAGCACAAAAAATGTTACACATTGCTTTATTCTGGAAAACATTTTCGAGCTTAGTAGCGCAAAGATTTTTGAGTCGAGTCTCATACTATTCTTCTCTAAATTGGTTGTTTTCTTTTTTAAAAAATATTCCTAATTTTTAGATTATGTTTTAATTTTTCTTTAGAGGTTTTAAATATTAAAATCACAACTCAGGCATATATGACATTTTATCTTCCCTACAAAATTTCTCTGAAGAGACAAGCAAATCCATCGGTTAATTTAAATACGATGAATGCAATGGTCTAATTTTCGATATATTATCCAAGCCTAATCGAAAAATCCAAAGTGATTCCATCAAATTTTGCCACTTATATATAAGCAAATCATAAAAACTTTATACAAAAGATTCGATGTGAAAAGACATCAAATTAAAACTTGACAAGCCAAAAAATTTAAAAAAATTTTAAAAGTTTTATTAGCTTGTGATAAAAAGTGAATTTTTTAAAGCACTTATTAAATTTAATATAAAAAAATAAACATCAGTTTTTTTATTTTCCACTACATTCTCTTTGAGCCGATAAATGTTATTTTATACCGAAAATATCAATTTCCGTAGCCGCTTTTTTGCTGCATACAACTACAGTGAAAATTTTTTGCACTCATAGTTTATGTTGTTACGCCTTTGTAAACATGGTTTATCTCTACACTGTCACCCACTATCGCCCCGTTGCTGGGTGTGTGTGTGTGTGTGTGCTTATGTGCTTGGAATTATTAATTTTTCTTCTTTTTTTAGTTTTGCGAAAAAAAATTTTATTTATAGCAAAGGATTTTCCTGTTAGATTCAGGAAAATAAAATAAGTAGCGAAGAGACTTTTAGTATTTGGGTCAAAAGTTAAGTAACTGTATTATCAGTGTCACCGAACTATAATATTTTATTTTTTACAGTTGTTGTTGTTGTAGTTGTTGTGTTTACCATGACTGTTGTTATTCATGCTGTTTGGTTTTATTGTTTAAAAGATGTCAACATTGATGTTTGTTGTTGTACATTTATCAAATCTTTTATGCATATGTGTTGAATTTTTCTATATGTATGTACATATGTATGCATTTCCGCTTACGTACATATGTCTACGTATTGATGGATTTAAAAATTTTAGCATTTTTTTGTTAGCATAGTTTTTAGGGCAACTGCTTTTTAGAACTAAACATTAATGCTATCGAATTTATGACGATCTTTAGAGCTTACGGATATATTTTTTACTTATATAAAGCTTGAATTTCAGAATAGTTTTTCAGAATTCAAAAAGAGTATCTCCTAATATGAGTAGTAAACTTGAAGCATTTAATTTTTGTTTCTTAATATCAGCAGCAAGCAAATGAAAAATATTCATATTGATTTTCATGAATTAAAATTTTGATTGGAACTTTTTCGAATATGTGGCATATGTATGCTAGTTTTGCTATTAGGTGCAACCACATAAGCGAAAGAAGAAGAAAAGAAGGAGCAGTTGCCACTAAAATTCAAAATAGCAACTGTCATCGAATTTCGCTTGCAATTTTGCAAGCAGCTGTAAACAAAAGCTGGTATGCAAAACACAATGATTTAATTTGAATTCAATGTGTGTCGCAAAATAGTACTGGCGTGCATGCTGACCAAGTAGAAAATTGTGTTATAAGTGACTTTAGTCGCAAGCATATATTTTTCGAAGTAAAAATGTTGGGATATGATCAACTGTTAGAGCAATCGTTACAACTTTCCAATAAGCAGCATATCATTAACAGAAGTTACATGTAATTCTAAGTTTAGTCAGCAAAGATTTTGCATTGATTTTAACGCTCAAGCTCTTAAGTGAACATTGGCAATAAAGTCCTGGAGAAGTAACAAACATATACCTAAGTGACAGAATAATTTTTGAGGGAACGAAAGGCAACTAAAAATAAAATTAATATTATTTGATAAAATTTTGAAAAAAAATATTAATATTTATTTTTGGATTTTTGTACAATTATTCCATAAATCTTATGGTGTTTTAGTTTTTTGTTTTTAAGGCAAAATTTATGTGCGATTTTCTCATATTTTTGTGCGATATAATAACAATTGTATTGAAAATAAGAAATATAAAATATATAATGTAATATTCATCAACATTTACAATAAAAGAAATCCTACCGAGTATCCTCATGCTCTCCCACACGGACTAAGCAGCCTAGTGAACGTGTAGCTTCTTTTTTGTATTCAACGTACAAAACATCAAAAGTTCAAATTTCGATTAGCGACAGCTACGTTTTACATTGGTATTTGTAACTACAATTACATGTGTGTATCCTTGTGTGCTTTGAACTCACATAAACACACATATGCAGCAACGACAGCAAATCCTTGCACACAATCAACTCGCATTGATTTGGTCTTTCTTACGTTAGCAAAGTAAGAGAAAGAGATAGAGAGAGACAGAAAAAAAAGCTTCGTGGTGAGAGTTAAAAAGTGAATGAATTGCATTTCAATTGACTGTAGGAATGAAAGTAACTAAGTAAAATTACAGCAGTCATGATAGAGAGGGAGAGAGCACGAGGCAGAGTAGAAGAAAATAGAAAATTTAAATTCTTGGCATGTCTTTCAACGGAATGCATTGCAAATGTTGTTGTCAAACAAACGGTAACGGATATGGCTGCCATATTGAATGCTTAACCCTTAACGCACTTTCACACACACACACACATACACACATATTCAGAGACGCATACTCGTATATTCAGCTGATTGCCTGTGTAGAACGCCACTTCATTTATGGTTTTTATTGTTTGATTTTTTATGTGCTCTTTTTGTTTTTCGTTGGATTTTGTTTTTTCTCTTTTCTACAAAAATCAAATGAAAATGTCGAAAGTCAATTCTAAACTGAAGCCAAATGCAGTCAGTGAGCTTTGGCAATAACGCAAATATATACACGGGAAGAAGTTCTTTTAAAAAGTAAAGCAAAAATTAGGTCCTTGACAGCACATAAATAGTACGCTGATGGAAAGGTAAAAGAGGAGGTTTGTTTATTCTCAGTTGACATTCATATATTCACTTTACCATTTTCAATTAAAGATTTCAAAATTAATCTGAAAAAATTGTATTATTTTGAAAATTGTAAAAAATACCCTGATCTGTGATATGCTGCTATGACGCGGTCGAGTGAGGTTATGCGATTGGACTACAGCATAACCAAAAACCGTGGTTGCTCGAAAATGTGCTTTAATTCATTTCAGATGTGCTTACAAAAGCTAGTAAAAACTTTTTAGAAAATTTGACTAAAATGCTTCATAGGGAGGTTAAGGAGTGGTGCAGGAGGTTTAGTGTAAATAAAAAAAAATGTCTTTATAAGAGAAACAACTTTGCTTCAGTCACCACACCTCTCAGATATGAAAAAAATCTAAAAAAGCGTTTATAGCCGTGTGACTTACCGGTTAATTTATCGTTATTATGAAACGCTGATGTTTAGGACTAAATCCAATGACATATTTGTGCGCAGAAACCGCAAATTACCCTGACTTGATATGAGTCAATGTTCCTCCACAATATAGGTCTAATATTTACACTCAGTGAGTGAGAAAAAAGAAAATTTTGTTAGAGAATATATATGACTCATTTCCTCATTAATTTTTGACAAATTTTATTTTAATGTTTTGGGTAACTGTGACTATACCACCACAATCATACAACACTCACTCGACGATATTTTGCGTATATGTAGTTAGAATTTAGATCCATCACTTAACAGAGTCCTTGCGAATTTTAAAAATCTCAACTTTTACACCAAAAAATTAAAAAAAAAAATATGAACAGATTATTTTCTCAATGCACAATAACATCTTCACTCATACAATCAAACATTCGACGGCTTAATGTGTGGCTGACAACAACATTATTTGCTTCGTTTGCTGGCAAATGTCAACAGCTTGTGTATACTGCATGTTTGTTTGCCTGTGTGCATGTTCATGTGCACATGTGATCAAATGTCAAAATTGACTTTTCTTCTTTTGTTTTACATTACAATATACACACTCACACATACGTAAGTTTCCAAGCGATTTGCATTTGTATTCAAGAAGAAAAAAGAAACGAGATAAAAAATTAAAGTTTTCCATAGAATTTCTATTGTATTCTTGCAAAAAAAAAAACAACAACAAAAAATAAGCTGGGTGAAGTGCTAAAAACTGCGCTACGGATTTTGTGATTTTCGAATACAGACGATTCCACTCATATGCAGCAACGCCTACGTTGTGGTAGATTTTGCATATGGACCACCTGTCACGTTGCTTTGTCGACGCAGTCATACAAACAAATTTTGAGCGAAAAAAGTTGGAAATCCTGATTCAACGATTCAAGGATTATGCATGTCACACAATTGCCTGCAGTTTGACTGCTGCAAGTTGGTAACACTGTTTTTTTTTTTTGTTTTTTCGATGAGCCGTATTAAAATGATCGAACGAACTTTTAAATCTTCTTCTTTGCGGTTTTTCGGTAATTGTGGTGAGATAGGAAGTGTAAAACGTTGCATAATTTAGAACTAAAACAAAACTAATTTAGAAACATACATATACATATGTGCCTTAATCTCAATCGATATTTGCTAATGAGTTCTATTTTATCAGTGCACTCTATTTCTATGAAAAAGTTGTATTGAAAAAGTTGTACAGTAAAAATTAATATTTGCCTCGAACTTTGTCGATTTAGCCAGAAAAAGAAGAAAAAAACGTGAGAAAACCATATGTGTTAACTAATTTGCCAATTTAGTGATGCCCCACAAATTTTTCATTGAAAAAAATGTGATGATCACATAAGATTACGGTGTTCAAAAAGCAATCACGAAAAAAGGTCTTATAGCAAAACTTTTTAACATGCCACTTTAGTACATGCACGACTATCTTTTTTTTTTTTGAAACCCAAAATGTTTGTAGTATATTCGAAAACGGGAAAACCAGCTCTAATTTAACAAAATTTTAATTCAAATTTATCTTGGCAATAAACTTTTTGGATTGATATTGTCTGCCTTGACATATTCTAGCCATTCACAATTATTATTTTTCAATAAGCACAATTAATGGTCAACATCGGAGTAGCTTATGCCTTTGAGTCAAGAGATTTTTTATTGATCGCTGAATCGACATTCAATTTTGAAAAATAACATACCAACCGGATATATATTTTTCAAATTAAATACCAGAAATTTTAAAGACATTGGTAGACTTATTTAGGTACTCAACTATTACTAATATTTTCAGTGAAATAAATTATATTATTTAATGTTCAATAAACAAGTAACACATATTTTATAATATTTTTATAAGCCATAATATAACTATTTCAATTAGTTATTAATTAACAGTGCTTAAATTTATGGCCATATTTCGACTGTTAATGAAATAAACACAAAACATTAATCATATTCATAAATTCACAATAGAAACATTAAATGCAAAAATGAAACAAAAAAGTAATCAATTAAAAAAAAATACAACAATATAATACAATAAAATAAACTGAAAACAAATGAAAAATATAAACAAATCAACCGCAGACACATAGAGTAATTAGGGTTACTCAAAATTTTAGATATTTAGTATAAGGATTTGTGAAAATAAAACAGTTAAGCGAAAATGCTTTTACTTTAATGAATACATTTTATTGCTAAACGAACACTCTTTATCATATGTCATATTAAATGTTTTTTTTTTTAAGAGCCACCCCAACACAAAAAATGCTCAGATATCCTGTGAAGCGCAACAAAAACACAAATACTTTTTGAGAAAAACAAACAAAATAATACACAAAAATTCACTCATATTGACTATAAATTTATACGAATTGTATTATCATTAAAATCACTTTAAGGATTCACACACACACAGACACATAAGGACGCAAGCAGCAACTTTTTCAAGTGTTATTGTTGGGTTTTTATTAACATTGCTCTCAATGTTGTTGATATTATTGTTACTGTTGTTATTGTTGTTGTCATTTTGGTGTTAAATCAACAAAAGTTTCAATGCTTTTCCACAGAACTCCATTTTATACAGAAAAGTAATAAAAAAGTAACATTTTGTATTTGTATTTGTGTTTGTTTTGCAAGGTGCGATGATTATGATGAGTTCATCGAAATGATGTTGACTACATGACTACAGAGTGAGTGCAGAAAACGTAACGTAACTACTGAGTGATATGGTATTTCAGGATTAAATTGACAAAGTTTTATTTTTTGACCATTTTATTTATTTATCGTTAATGTTGACAAATTTAAATGAGAACCTAAATACAAATATACAACGGTTAGTGTCATTCTGACGCCCCATAAATTTCAAAGAAAAAAAATCTCAAAATTTAATGACGCCACTGTTAAGGTAAAATTATATAATCATTCTCGGTTATGTGAATGTCTTGAGCTATCGCTAATTTCACGTCGAAGAGAAAGTTGGTCAGTTTTTTTTTTTAACGAGGAGTAAAAGCGTCTAAAGCCTGCGTGTGAGATTTAAATTCGCTAAAAACCTCCTCTCATCTGGACGGATTGCTATTCCTGGAACTACCGTTGAGTATTACGTTGGTCAGGTATGACGTGTTCGATCTGCGTGGATATTTTGTATGTTGGTCAGAAAATCGTAAGATATACGAAATTTTGGGAATTTCTTTTTCTTGAGGTCGAAAACAAGGCCGCTGAAAACTTTGATTTTCATAATTTTCAAAATTATTAGCTTTGTCAATTTCTTACCAATTAAAAAATTAAAAGAAAATCGATTTGAATTCTATTATTTTTGTTATTCATATAAATTTAAAAAATGTTTTCTAAGAAAATGTTTTTTTTTTTTGTCCACTTGTACCATAATTCATACACTATGCCGATAAATTTATTACTTACTCAAACTAGTGTAGATACTGCACTCCAAGATGAAACGTTTTGTTTTTGTTTTCGTATCTGCTGTATAAATTATATGTGTTGGTGTACACACTACATTTGACATAATGTCTCTCACTACAGTTGAGGCACACTACTATACTTTTAATGTCACTCAAAACATTTTTCTTAATAATTTTTATTTTTTTTTTCGTTTGATTAAAATTTTATATAAAATTGTTCACATTTTTTCTAATAAATTATTTTAACAAATGCATGTGCCATCACCACAGAACTTAGAAAGACTGAAAATAACATAAAAACAAAATAGAAAAAAGTTTTCGTAAAATTATCGATGCTACGCGTCTTTGCATTAAAAGCCAAGCGCCAAATTGTCGCCATCCTCGCAGAAAATGTGAGATTTGAAGTCTTTTGTTGCTGGTTTTATTGCCATTATTGTGCTGTGCTGTAATCTGAGTTGACTGTTCTATGAGAGCAGCACTAGCACCCACACGCGCAAATACAGATTCCACTTCCTTATTCAAGGTCAAGGACCTTTTTTGGCATAAAGTAAACGAATAACGAATTACAAAAACAAAGACGGACCTTACGGCAGCAAAAAGAAATAAAACAAATTATAATTGAGTTTTTGCTGTTGTAATGCTAAATTAAATTTGTTATTGAGCTGATTTCAAGTTTTTCGTTGAATGAAATGCTCAGTAGGAAATGGCTTCAAAAACAAATTAAAAAAAAATAAAATAATAATGGGCAGATTTAAAAGTTTCTTAGTTTTCAGATTTTTTAATTTTTTTTAACGACAGTTTCTCTGTCTTGGCATTGTCCATGAAAAATTCACCTTTGCTCCATACAAAATTTGCAGGAGTGCTAAGAATCGCGATAAATTTGAACATTTATATTGAGAAACAATTGGATTTTTAAAAGTTTCGAGCTCGAACTCGATTACATATTTTTTGATTATTCGTAGCAAATCCGAAAACATCGCAAGTTTCGCATTGTCACCTGTTAATAAATTTTCCACAGGGTTATTAAGCTTAAATGATAATTACATTTGTTTTTGTGCGGCTTGCACACTGTATTTGTATAGGTTTAAATTTTAATTGATTGCATTTGATTAGCTCTCACATTAACTGTACACATTTGCAACCGAAAAAAGGATTAAATGGAATGGTTGCAATTTGGCCGTAGATTCAAAGGTATTAATTAATTAATACTTCATTATTTGTTGTTGTTATTTAAACACATACTTATACACATTTTATAAATATTTTTATTTTTAATTATGGTGTAAATCGTTGTCATTTAGTAATTAAATTGAAATCAATATTGTGTTGTATTTTATTTACTTGTGTGTGGCCCCTTATGGTATGCAACATTTTTTTTAATGCGTTTAATGAAATTTAAAAAAATTGACGTATAATTTGTTGTTCTTTCTGTATATACTTTTTCTTTATAATTTTAGTATGCGTAAATTAATAACTGATGTTTAATATTTGTTCAACAAGTGTTGTTTTTTAGAAATTAATTCTGTCAATATTTATGTTGTTTTTACTCACAAATGCGCAAAATGCTGTCTTTTGTATTTGTATTTGTAAATGTGTTTATAATATAAATATGTTAGTGCTCTTAGAGTGTTATGTCACTGTGGAAATTTTTTGAAATTATGTTTTTGATACAAACATATGTTATTTTTCCAACTTTTTAATAAAATTTTCATTTTCTTTAAATTATTTGTTTTTCATCCGCTGTTATCACCAGCAAAATTCTTACTGATTTCTTTGCTTGAAATAGCTACAATGTTTTTGCAACAGCATTTGTGCAGTCAGTATCCTTTGATATACATACATACATATGTAGGTGACTCATACACTTAGATAATCGTGCAGTGCAAGCTGATGTGTGAGGGTGTATTTGTGTTTAATAAATAAGAAAATAAACTTGCAAATGAGATGCACAGCAACAA
Source organism: Meiosimyza platycephala (assembly GCA_963662105.1). Taxonomy (NCBI): domain Eukaryota; kingdom Metazoa; phylum Arthropoda; class Insecta; order Diptera; family Lauxaniidae; genus Meiosimyza; species Meiosimyza platycephala. Next base: position 90,518,384 of record OY759211.1, read on the forward strand.
GTTTGCCTACAGCTATTTGTTTAAAAAATGATTTTATTTATTGCGTCAAACCAATTGGCTGCATTGGTTGCAAAAGTCTTAATAAGGTTACTAAGACTAACGTTATAAAAACACTACTGGCACAACTTTTGCAGAAAGTAGCTATCATAGCGTTACTTAAGTGCCACAAATTTCAAAGTAGGATCCAAGAGTGCTCACTTTAATTTTCCGTGACTGTATGTGAGTTCGATCAACACTGCTGCATGTAGTCTGTTAATATGTAATGAAGTAACTTCCCTCGAAAAACCTTTGTAATTTATGCTCAAAAAAACATACACTTTCTGAGTTGTATTAAACATATCTTTGTTATTTTTTTCCCATCCCCGAAAGTTTTTTCTGAATTCTCATTTAGTATTTTCTTTGAAAGTCCTTAATGAATGTTAAAACACTTAAATTTTTGCATCTAACAAAATGCACTAAACATCAATCAAAATTCTATTGAAAATCGAAATTAACGCCGTTCAAGTTCTGCTTTAAAATCACATTAAAATTTTAACAAAATAAAACGTTAAGTTTTGAGGCATTTTTGTTTTAAATTCACGAATTCAATGACGGAAATTTGAACGGAGATACAATTCTTTTTTGAATTTTTATTTGTTTGGCTCCAACATGACATGTTATGCCAGCGCGCTGCGACATTTTTGACAGTTAATGTGACATCAAGCGGACAATACGCGGGTAAAAACAACAACAATGGCAAAATATAACAGTGGAAATTTACAAAATTAAATGAAAAGTACAGAGAGAGAGAGAGAGACCGAAAGAGAAATAAGTATAGCAAATGTATGAGCGAGACACAGAAATTCAATTCATTTCATTCAATTTGAAGGAAACGAACTCAATTCAATCGATTCAATCAATTTGCTGCAAATGCATCCAACAACAAACAGTAAAACACAATAACACTGCAATCGTAACGCTGTCAGTGTTGCCCAATTTGCCAAACCACAAATGACAGCCGGCAAGAACGTGCGTTGGTCACTTGTGTGGACGTTAAATGTGGCAACCAAAAATTAAGGAAGAAAAGAAACATTAAACTGACGATGTATTTTTAGTGTTTGGGACTGAAATATATAGTATGCTGTGTTTCACATATAATTCCTACGGTTGTAGTATAAGTCGGAAACTTCATATGTAGATTATGCAATTTTACTACACGATTATAGCTAAAAATGTAATTATTTACATTTAAAAACTGTTAAGTGTAAACAATTATGTAGATTATTTAAACAGAGTAGACAAATGAAAATGAAGGAGTGCCAGGTATAGAGAAATATATATTGTCATACAAATGAATCATTGAAAGCGTTATATTGAAATTGTTATTTGATGGAATAACTAAGGTAACCTCTAAAAAAAAACTTTCAACAAGAGAAAGTGGCTCTTCCCATACAACCAAATTTCACACAAATAAAAAAATGGTTTCGTCTAGGATCAGATAGAAAGTTGGCAATTTTGACAGAAGAGCGCAACGAATCCCGTAGAAGTAAAAAATTCAAAAACGCTACGCTGAGAGAATTGTTTAAGGGAGTGAAACAAAATTGCACACAAACAGTCGGTATGATTCGGAAAAACAGGCGTGGCACCTTCCATAGAATAAAAACTTTAAAACTCTATACTGATGGAATTATAGAACTTTCTATATTTATTTAAGATAAGCTCCAACTTTTCACTTAAGTTTCTTATTAGTTTTGCCCGTAATGAAAAATAGTTTTGTTTTATCAATTTTCCATAAATTTGGAATTTAATGCGACCTTTTTTTTTCTGACTTAAAGTATTTGGTTGATTTGTTGTTTTCTTAATGCTGTAGGAGTTAATTATACTTTTTTAATTTAACTCATATGTTTTTTCTTTTTCATAAAATATAACATTTTTGAGCAAAATTATATATATTTTTTGTATATAAATGACACGAAGAAGTGAAATTGTCTCTTTGTAAATTGTTTGCGAATATTTTAAAAATGGTGTTCGCTCTAAGAAACCTTATACTTTTGATTATTTCAATAAGTTTTCTTCGTCGTGAAACACTAGCAGGTAAGTATCTTCCGCCAATAATGTACAATATTCTGCATTTTTCAACAAACTTATTGCTTCACAATTAATTTTGTTAATATATATTTACAGAATATCTTGGAAATTTCACTAAACACCAGTTGCATGCATGTAATGAAGATGTAAACTTTCCAAAAGCTCCATGTTGTGGAGTTAGCAATCAACTGGTGAAACGCATTTATGGTGATAAAAAAGCAGAGTTAAATGAATTTCCATGGCTTGTCTACATCGTTTTGTATCAAGCTTATAGCGATTATCCTGCTACTACAGGCGGTAGTTTGATCAATTCACGTTGGGTGCTATCAGCAGGACATAGTTTAAATCATACATATTCGAAAGTATTTGTGCATTTAGGAGAATGGAACATTACATCAGATATTGATTGTGTTGACAATCATTGTAAACCTAAAGTTAAAATAATTGAAGTGGACAAATGGATTGTACATGAATTATATAATGTAGAAAAAGAACATGACATTGTTTTGCTACATTTAGCCAAACCTGTTATCTTCACTGAATACATAAGACCTATTTGTTTGCCATTAAATGCACCAGATATGGAAAATTTTGCGGACAAAATGGCTGTTGTTGCTGGTTGGGGTCAGACGGAGAGTGGATCGGGAAGTGAGGTGTTGCTAAAGGCTTCGGTAAAAGTATGGGATTCGGTACGCTGTCAGAAAGAGAGTACAACTACTTCAAATCAAATCTGCGCCGGTGTTGAGAATGGAGCCGGCACATGTACTGGAGACTCCGGTGGACCGTTAATGTTGCAGCTACAATACGGAGAGCAAGCACATTTAGCTTATTACCAAATCGGTATTGTTTCCTATGGACCTAATGATTGTGGTGAAGATCCAGAAGTTTACGCGGATGTATCTTCATATATAACATGGATTAACGATACGATGTCTGGATTTCAATAAGTAAAGAATTATTTTTTTTAAACATACATCTTTGTATATCCAATGTGTTTTATCATCAAGTCTTTAATAAATAAAAGTTCTCTGTATTGCTAAAATTTAATTTTTCAACTCAGAACCTAAAACGAAAGTTTTTCTGTAACAGCTACGTATCTTAATCTTGTAGACTTTGGTTCGTCTAATTCGAAATTATAATAATTTTTTTTTTATTTTTTTTAATTGTTGGCAATCATATATAATAACATTATAGTCACAAAGATAGCTTTAATAAATTATATAAGATGCTTTGTTTACACAAAATATTCATATATTCTACATAAAATAGATAATTTTTCTCAACAGCGACAGCAGCAGTGTGCTCACAAAATTGGGAAATCGAGAAAAATCAGTAAAATTATTTTCATGCCTATGATACAGCATCGACCGCCCCTCCCACAATAAAAATTGAGCAAAGAAACAATGTGCGTAATTATGCGTCCAAAATTCGCTTAATGCAGATTTTATGATGGCAGTCGTTGGTTGTTGGACATTAAAATTCATGTAAAAGTACAGAATAGAAGGAAAATGGTGGGGAAACAAGAGTACAGCAACAGTGTTTCAGCTGTGCTGTCAGTGGGCGTTGAGCTGCCATAGGATTGTGGCTGGGTAATTAATCGACATCGTTTTGTATTGTGGTGGCATCTCTTTTCTTATTAATGAGGCGCGACAACAAAAATGATGTTAAAAATTTTCATTAAAAGTGAAATTCGTCCTTAATTTAACTGCAGCTATTTTTTTAATCTTTATTTTTCGCATTGCAATAAATGTCAAAATATATGCATGTTAATTTTTTTACATTTGCAACTTCACTGTACGACAAAATAAAAACAAAATAATATGCAATGAAAATTTCGTTGCTTTTGAAGTAAAATTTTTAATATTTCAACAAAAAAAAAAAAAACAAATAACATTAAACTTTACTTGCTTTCCTCTGCCGCATTGTCTCTTGACATTAAGCAAATTATTAAAATTCTACTGCAACACTTTCTCGCTACTCGCATGCACAAAAATTTATGCAAGAAAGCTAAAATTATGATGAATAAAAACTCAGAAAAAAAAAGTTTCATAGAAATGTTTGCAATTAGCGCATAACGTTTATATTTTATTTTTGTATTTCATTTTATTCCCTTGTTGCTGCATATAAAGTAGCAGCCTGTAATCCAATCCCACTGACCGCACCTCCCAGTTCACGCAACTCGCACTGCAATTTTCCACGCCATTTTTCAACGCAACAAATTCCAAGTTGCTACCGCCTCACTTTAGTTGACTCTCGACGCTTAAGCGTGAAAAGTATGCATAAAATAAGCCAACTACGCCTTCAAGTATGCAATGCAAAATTTGCATTTAACACTTGGCAAGCAACCGGAATGAGTGGCCTTGAAGTGAGCGTAAGAATTTAGGTTACTTTATTTGTTGTCTGTCCTTTTGTCACTGTACTATGGGAATATTTTTATACTTTATTTGGCATAAACGCCAACTTTAAAGTTATCAAAAACTTTGTATTTAAAAAAAAAACACTCTGGGAAATAAAAACTCATGTTTAATTGTTGTATGAAAAATTGAGGCACTTAGGAGCTAAGGCTCTCACATCTCGAAAATTGACATTATTATAAAGTATTACTTTCCCGAGTCAAATTTTTTAGCATATATGAATTTTAAACCAATCCAACCACTCCTCCATCCAAACTGATTATTATGCCTCAACTATAACTTTTTAAATTTTTTCGAATTTTCAATTGTGGTCTATTATATCATAATGATGAATCAGATAATTAAGAAATCAGTGAAGATACTGTAATTGAAATGAATATCCTGCATATCAAAATACAGCAGACATGGGTAAAGTACCTTAGGGTAAAATTTCACTCAATTACAGCTATTATTTTGAATATACTTTAATAAATGGGCGTGTCCATTTTTTAGTTTATTTATTTTTTGCTTATACATTTATTGACAATATATCATATAGTATGCAGATTGGACAATTTTCTTTATGTTTTAACTTTGTCCCAAAGAAAGTGGGAAAATATCCCATAGTGCGCTGTTTGGCGGGTGGTTTTAAAACCGCTGTGCGTCACTGGAGTTTTTCAGCTCAACAGTTTTAATTTGCTTTGGTTCGGTAGTATTATAATTGCCACTGCGATTACTCGTCTTCAACTCAGTTCATTTGAACTATCGCCTGTTCAGATTAAGACTTTGTACATATTGCACATGGCTGGTGACATGATGTAAATTGTTATTGGTCACCAGCATTGCAAGGTAGTCTTGAAGCGATTGTTCAATTAAAATAAGTGACGTGTTGAATTTTCCATTGCTGTGGAATTATAAAAAAATCTTAGGCAAAATTTCAGTTAGCTTCTTTTAGCTGCAGAAACAATTATTTTGAAAAAATTTTTACAATATTTCTTATGAAAATCCCCTTCATATGGGAATATTTTCATCAATATTTTAAAGATAATTTTAGCTGGTAGGATATTTTTTTCTTGTCATTCATTCGATCAGATTTCGACTGGAGTTTTAATGTTTTTGAACTAATCTTGTACCATTTCTTTGCCATTATTTTTTGATGTTTAACTCTCAGATGACTCTTGTCACTAAATCAAAGTGACTTCATTGTTAAATTCATAATAATTTCAGATGTCTTTTTACAGGTCAGAGTTCATCAACCAGAATATTTCTCCCACATGATTATAATTTAGCTTTATTCGCTAAATGAACTCATTTATATCTACTCTTAACATGATTAATTTCATGTAATAAAATATTAAAAATTTAAATGTTTTTCTGATTTCCTCGACCACTTAAAATTATAAACAATTGATATGACCAAAAATGGCTCTAACAACAAATGTACACAAGTCAACAAAATGCTAACATGAAATTCGATACTCGCATGCAAATAACAGCAATTAATTGATATCTTATGAAATAAACTGATTTCATGTCTTAATTCGCTAAAACTAAGTCTAGACAAAGAGGCATTTGTTCATAAAAGCGTGCAAATGATTTGATAAATTAATTAAGTCAACAAAATAATCATGACTATGTTTTTTAGATAAGTTAATGCATTTTATATTAAATATTATGATTCATATTAAATGTTATATCATAATAAATAACATAATGCAATCACAAAAAGACGTGATTTATTTTGAAAAAAAACACACACAACAACTACAATAACATTCGCGCAATATTATCAAGTATTCAGTTCCTGTTGCGTATTTATCTAGCAGTGCAATAAACTTGAAAGAAAAACATTAGCACACACTTACTAACAACAAATCAGAGCTGCAAATTTTGTGATTAGATGAAGTACCAGTACAGACGGTGTATTGGTAGCAACCTTAAGTTGTACAAAAATGGAGCACTCCAGCTTCTGCTCCATTTGCACATTCTTACAGCGTTGCGACTTATTACAAATAGTTAAATTATGAATCACTGTTTCAGCGCCACTATTTTCTATTATATTTTTGATAATTTCGCTGTATGCTTTCTTGCAGTGCATTAGTTTTAATACACTGAAGTTGGTTGCAGTCTTATGCTGTTGCACGCATTTGACAATGAACTTGACATTTATTAGTAATAAAAAAGAAACAGAGCTACGGCCTATGGGAATAGAAACAAAATTAATGTAAATTGATGATGCATTACTAAGAAACGATTAATAAAAATTAAAAAAAAAGTTTAATTAAAAAAAAAATTGATATCATAAAACGTGCTCATGTAAGAAATTGTAAAAAATTTAATTGGAGTGTGGAAAAAGTTTAACATTGATATTGCTGTAGTACAACAATTTCAGATCGTAACAAAGCTACAATATTTTGGTGGGTACACCCTTATGAACATATTTACATCTAATCATCATTCGTTGAGAAATTAATAGCTAAGAATTAAATACTGCTATGCAAAGTAATTTAATTTAGCATTTTTTCAATTTTCCGGAAGAAACCGTCCTATTTAGTATTAAAAAAAAAATCATTATTTTAACATTAATTTTATAAACGAGATCTATGCTATTTAGTGTTCAGTGTTTTAACGGTTAGTTTTTATCTTATTTTCCAGCAAACTTAATGGCCACTGCAAGCACAGGCTTAAAGAGTTGGCCAATTTCTATAAGAGAGTGCGCATACTTACGATGAAATAGTTGGCAAAGAATGATTGGCACACAAAAATGGTAAGTTTTTTTTTGAATATTGAATGTTAATTTTACACATAATAATAATAATGATGATAAGTGTTGGGATTGGATTAGATTTTTTCTCAAGATACTAATTCAAATAATACAGACATTCCACATTTCACATTCGACAATCTAAAAATCGTTATAAATTTGGAACCGCCGTATGTATGAGAGAAAATCAAATAAGTGTGAAATTGTCACATAAAATCTTTGATAAGTATTTGTTCAACGATTTTCATGTTATAAAAAATTTTCTTAAAGAGTGACCAAACACCAGGGTGATTCAGACCTACATGTGAAAAATTAAAGTTGCTCCGATTTTTGCTCCTCGCGCACCAAAAGTTTCGTATTGATGCCAATGAGAACCACGTAAAATTTGGTTCATTTCAGAAAACATTTGATTGACCCGCGACCGTTTTGAAAACTGGAAAATGGTCCTTAGTCTATCGAAAAACATTAATATCTCCCCGAAGCTATCTCGTAGAGGGCTCAAATGTATGACAAGGTCCCTTATTTTTCCTTCAACATTTTTCCCGAACATACTATCACCACCCCTTGGGGGGGCTCCCCTGCAAAAATAACATTCTTGTGAAATTAACAAATTGACTCCCCCTCTTCTCAGACGCGTCTGAAGGGGTAAAATGTAAGACCAACTTCTATTATTTTTACTCTCCCAAACTTTTCTCTGACACACCTACCCACCAGTCTGCCACCCTTTTGGGGGTCCCCCTACAAAAACACAAAAAGTTTCGAAAAATAGTTCATAGCTCCCCCGGAGTGACGCGTAGAGGGTTCATATGTATCATCAGATCCTATTATATTTTCTTTTTCAATATTTTTCCCCAATATACCTACCGTCGATCTGCCACCCTCTTGGGAGCTCCCCTACAAAAAACACAAAAAATGCAGAAAATTTCGTAGCTCCCTCGGAGTGACCCGTATATGGTTGATTTGAGAATTATCAATAAATAAAATAAAATCTTGTTCTAAAAAAAAAAAAAACTAAGACGCTATGTCGAAATTGGGACTGATTTCGAAAATAAAACTAGCCAAAATCCAGAAGATAAGCTATTACAGCAACTCTTTCGAGTTTGGTTCTTGGTTGAAAAATTAAATTTTAAAATACAGAGAACTTTGTTTTATTAAAGACTCGTTGTAATGTAATTATTCAATTTGAAAATAAAACTCATTGGATATACAAAGGTATATGATTTAAAAAAAAATTCTTTACTTATTGAAATCCAGACATCGTATCGTTAATCCATTCTATATATGAAGATACATCCGCGTAAACTTCTGGATCTTTACCACAACCATTAGGTCCATAGGAAACAATACCGATTTGGTAGAAAGCTACGTGAGCTTGCTCACCATATTGCAGTTGCAACATTAACGGTCCACCAGAGTCTCCAGTACATGCGCCGACTCCATTCTCACCACCGGCGCAGATTTGATTTGAAGTAGTTGTACTCTCTTTTTGACAGCGTACCGAATCCCATACTTTTACCGATGCCTTTAGCAACACCTCACTTCCCGATCCACTCTCCGTCTTACCCCAACCAGCAACAACAGCCATTTTGTCCGCAAAATTTTCCATATCTGGTGCATTTAATGGCAAACAAATAGGTCTTATGTATTCAGTGAAGATAACAGGTTCGGCTAAATGTAGTAAAACAATGTCATGTTGTGGTAACCCTATTACATTATATAATTCATGTACAATCCATTTGTCCACTTTAATTATTTTAACTTCAGGTTTACAATGGTTGTCAACGCAATCAATATCAGCTGTAATGTTCCATTCTCCTAAATGTACAAATACTTTCGAATATGTATGATTTAAACTATGTCCTGCTGATAGCACCCAACGTGAATTGATCAAACTACCGCCTGTAAAAGCAGGATAATCGCTATAAGCTTGATACAAAACGATGTAGACAAGCCATGGAAATTCATTTAACTCTGCTTTTTTATCACCATAAATACGTTTCGCCATTTGATTGCTAACTCCACAACATGGAGCTTTTGGAAAATTTACATCTTCATTACATGCATGCAACTGGTGTTCATTAAGGTCCCCTAGATATTCTGTAAATGTAGGAAAAATTGATACTAAATGAAATCCAGTTCTTAAGATCAATGTTAAATATATTCAATTATTGAACTCATAAGCTATAAGAAGTTTCGTGATTGTGGGTTATTTTCACTTGAATGGATCAATACTTTTACGAAACAGAGTACATAATGACACTCTTGATTTTAAGAACAAAACCTCTAATTGGAAGCGTTTTCATGTTTCTGTTAATGAAACAACCTAGATGGTTACTGAACTGCACTAAGAATGATATATACGAGTGTGATCTTATTTACGAAATGTCTTGATGGAAACATTTGGTGGGCCTAGTGATATTGGTTTGATTTGGATACAGTCTTTTCGCTCATACTAGTCAGGGAGCAGAAAAATTATTAAAAAACTCAATAATGATTTAGTGTTATTTATATTTCTTTATTTATATATAATATTGTAGAATGTAGAAGATAGTTACCTGCCACTGTTTCTTGATGAAGAAAACTTATTGAAATAATCAAAAGTATAAGGTTTCTTAGAGCGAACACCATTTTTGAAATATTCGCGAACAATTTAAAAAGTGACAATTTGACTTCTTCTTGTCATTTATATACAAAAAATATACAGAGCTTTGCTCAGAAATGTAATATTTTATGAAGAAGAAAAAACGTATGAGGTAAATTGAAAAAGTATAATTAACTCCTACAGCATTAAGAAAACAACAAATCAATCAAATATCTTAAGTCAGAAAAATGAAGTCGCATTAAAATCCAAATTTATGGAAAATTGAAAAAACAAACCCATTTATCATTACAAGCAGAGAAATTTAAAACGTTTAATGAAAAGTTGGATCTTATCTTAATTAAAAAAAATTATCGGTGTCAATTGTAAGCTTAAAGTCCAAATTCTAATGACCTCACGGTTTTTCGTTTGAATGTCAAACATTTTTTTCTATATTTTTGTAGAACATATATTCTATAACATTCTCTACTAGGTACCTACATATGTACCTAATATCAAATATGTCAATAACTATCGAATAATGCAAAAGTCAGAAACTTAGCATTTTATCGAAAAAGCTGTTGAATGTTTGGATTTAATGCAGGATTTATTATTCGTAACCGTCAGTAAAGTTGTTCATACGTTAAAAAATTTTACAAGTTTTCAAATATCATACCTTCAGGTAAAATTTTGAAACTCAATAGTCTTAAGTTATCGTAATACTTAGCACAATAATAATATTTTCTTCATGTGTAGCAATCAATTTAAGAATATCTCTCTTAAGCCGATATTTAACTTTGCTACTATGTATTTTGTTATAAAAGGCCATTACTATTGTCTAAAGAAATATAAACAACCTGCTCAGTTTTAATATTTAATATTTGCTATTCAAAAATCAGACGTCATAGTTATTCATGTTAAGAATTTAAATTATAAAAATAACTTCAGGTGTCTTTTTCCTTTAGCACAATACTGAGAAGTAATAACAAGTTATCTGCTATTAAAATGACATAAAAGGAAAACCAACTTTACTTCTCATACCAGCAGCATTAAGTCGAATGCATGCACTTGGCCAATCGTATGAAAACTAAATAACAAAACAAGAGGACAATCCAAATGAAACTGCAAATGAATTCGAATTCAATGCTTCCTGACTTTTGCTGCGATCATTGGCCCACTGATAATGTCGCTACGGTAGAATAAGATTAATAACAATAAATTGTTTGATATGTCACAAATTAAAAAGTGGAATGATATTGTGGGAATGGTATTACAGAAAAAATTTAAAAACGATCGCTAAAATGAATGCACTGCCTTACCTTGCAAGTGAAAATTGTGGCATTGAAAAAAGGAAATCAGCCAGACGCTTCAAAAATATCAAGCTATAACCTATTGAAACTTTATGAATTTGGGAATACCTATTGAAAATTATTTGACACTACAATCATTGTTTGCGCAATTATGCATAAATTTTTAAGTTGTTCGAAAAAATATTCTATTGAATTCAAAAATTAATTAAAACACCTGTTATCATATATTCTCATCGATTGCCATAACTCATAAATATTCTGCTCATTCATAATCGCTCATTGATAACCCCAAAAAACCTGTTTTAAAATCTTAGATAACAATGGTACCATTAAAAATTTTTGGAAAAATGAAATCTCATGCGCTCTCACTGCTCACTGTAAATTTGATTATGTGTCATACCTACCGATTGTGAGTGACGTTAAGTGATTTTCTCTTTAACAGTAGCACCGCTCATTCAGTTTCTCCTTTTTATTTTGGCATCTACGCCAAGGGAATTCCCAAACCCCCAGATACTTTTCAAGTGATGAGTAACAAATTTTTTTCATTCTGAAGATCAATGGGATGCTGTCGATCGGTTTCTTTCTCCCATCCACACATTTCCTCGGTAAAATTTTTTTAAAGTATGACAAATTTTATTATTTTTTGTAGGTTTTTGATTATCACGAAATTCAATGAAATGAAAAATTTAATCAGGTGCGTCATTTACGTTACGGTAATTTATCACACGTATGTAGTAGAGTGTTTGTAAATAAAATACATTTGTTTTTCAGAGTCTTATTTGACATACGAATTTTATTTCTCGAAGTCAATCAATGTTGCGCAGTAATGAATTTTCTTATAAACAAAAATTTTGTATTTTTGTTTTGATTGTTAAAGATAAACACATGGGTGTAGTTCATTGATCCTCCACGCTGGCTACGCTGTAGGTTGAAAAAATTATTTATTTAAATTTCTTAGCCCATATTTCGATTAAATCAAAAAGAATGGGAAATTTTCGATTTATTTTTTGAAAACTTATTTTAAAAATGTTTGTACGACTTCTCGGTTTCTTGAAATTTTTGTTGGTTTCTTTACTAAAAATTATTTCGTCTACAATTTTTAATTAAATCAGTATTTGCAGTTACTATTTTTTCTTTAAACTTCTTTGGATTCGTTTTTCAGTGTTTTGAACAACCTCAAAAAATTCAGAAACATTATTTATTTGTATTATTTTAGATTTGTGTGCCGTCACTTTTTATCGCACCCGCAAACAACACCATCGCTTGACCCAAATTTATTTTCAATTCAGCGCAAACCAACAAGTGAAGTCGCAAGTACCCAACATACACGCGTGACGTTCGCTTAATCTCACACGCAATCAACATAAAAAATGTTTTTATCGCATGCGAAATAAACGCGCATACGCTAATGCAGATTTTTGCACTTTGCGCCGTATTTTCTTCTGAGGGCGCCATCTGTATGGCGGTTTAAAAAATTGCGTAATATGTCTATGTGGCATGAGTACTAACATTTATTCGCTCTTAGATTTTTTCCATTATAGTACGAATGCTAATGTAAAAGTATTTACAGTGATATGCAAATTTACATGCAATCATTACACATTGCTGAATGTTTGTCCCATCCACAAAAAAAAAATGAGTTGGCAACTCTTTTTCATTTCTTTATAGTAAAGTTAAAAGATTTTCAAATGTTAATGTGCTTTCGAAAATCTTATTATTATTCATTTAATGCGTTTTGTGCATTTTAATTATCAGCTTGTTGTTTTAATTCATATTGTGCACAATAAATTAACTTTTTCAATTTCAAGGCAAAAAGTGCGTTGCTCGCATCAACCAACCAGATAGAATTCCCTTAGTATTTTGACTGTAAAAACATATCAATCATATTTTTATTATTATTAATAGTGACATTCGGGGTCTGTTTTCAGATACCCGGCTATATTGTGTTGGAAAATGCTGTCAATGACCGCGGCAATTAAATTGCATTGCATGCAAGTTTGCTTCTTTAATTTCAAAATATATTATTCATTATGAAACAGGCATATGTCTATACATACTTTGAAATAAATTCTAGTGGTTTGGACACATTATTAGCATATAATGGAAATAAATATTGAACATGGACATAGATTATCGCCAGTGCTTTTAGAATTAAGGAAGGCTCTAAAATGAATTTTTGACTTCAATATGCGCAACTTAAGACCCAGGGGGACACTTCAAATAAAATTTTTTTTGTAGGTATCACACGCTCATATAGAAATTTATTTAATTTTTGGTCAGAGTTTGGCTAAACAATTTTTACATTTGTTTGAAATTAAGTTAAATTAAATAACTCTAATAAAATGGTGTGATAAAAAGAACGTTATGGGCGGTAGGCATGTTCATGAACCGATTTCATACATTTTTAATCCTAAGAGCTTATGTTGAAGTTGTAACCAGTGTAAAAAATTTCAACAAGCTATCTCGCTTAATTTTGCTGAAATTATGAAATTCATAGACAGACGTACGCATAGACTGACCGAATGATATGGTTAAAGTAAGTATGTAACGGTGATCAAGACTATATATAATATTTTATGCATTACAAATGCTGAATGATATAATCCTAGATGGTGAAAATTTATCTTCTAATAAAAACGAAGTCAGAGTGGTAGACCAACCCAATAATTAAATTTCAATGATTCTCCACCCTGAAGCAAAGCTATGTTCAATTCCTAACCAGTTTTGAATATTTTTAAGTAACGTAGCCAAACATTTGTCCTTGCCGTTCGCTTTCTCGTCATTGCGTATAAGTCTTATCGTTGATATAGATTTCAGTGCTGACATATATTTTTTAATTAAAAATAATTATGAGTTTAATACAAAAACTTTTAGATCTATATCATAAATTTGGGAGACACTTGCGCAAGCGAATAGTAATAAATTTAAATGAAAACATTAACTTATTTTTCCAATAATAATAAAACTTTTAAAAATGTTTAAATTAAATTATTTAATTAAAAATAATTGGAAGTTGGAATCCATAAATTTTAATGAATTTAATAAGTTTTTGAACAAAATGCTTGTATATAAGACACAAGTTAAATTCGAAATTTAGTTTTGTATTTTGAATTGGTAAAAGATAAAACTTTCCAAAATGGCTTCAAACCTAAGAAATTCGTTACTTTTGATAACCATTTTCTGCTTTCTTCACGCGGGCTATTCAGCTGGTAAGAAATTACGAAGTTACACATTATGTGCTTTTTCCAAATGTCAATAAAACTTTTTGACAGCTTTGGACTTTTCTCACCTTAGACTGAAGAAGTGAAATTTAGTCCAAAAAGTTATTATGAATCACAAATGGAGCTTTATGAAAAATCTGCTATCGTAAAATCGTTAAACTTCATGGGATTTCTGAAACAAATAAAGTCTTTATATTTAAATAAATACAGAAAGTCTTGTTTAATAGCTACACAAAGAGTTTCTGCCATTTATCTGCAATTCTGTTTTCAAGCACATAGCGGCATTTGCGACTGGGAGACTCCTAAATACGTATATTTTTTTTATCAAAAATTTTAATAATTAATTTCTTATTATATTTAGGACACTTGGAAGACCCAATTTATTTCCAGTTAAGTGAAAAATCTCCACGAAATGGAAAATGTGCTGAAAGCGCACTGTTTCCAGAACATCCATGCTGTGGTATTTCCAATAAGCCATCGGGTCGCGTTCATGGCGGAAAAATCACAGAGTCAAACGAATTCCCATGGATGGTACTTCTTTGTGTGGGTAGCTGTCACAGCTTTGGCGGTGGTACTTTAATAAATTCACGTTGGGTGCTAACAGCGGCACACAATGTCGCAGAACATACTGAAACAGACCTTGAAATCCACTTAGGGGAATGGAATACGACAGCAGATCACAATTGCGCTGACAAAGATTGCAATCCTAAACATAAAATTTTGTACACTGACAAAGTGATTGTACATGAATTATATACGTTGATCAATGGTCTTGCAGAACACGACGTTGCTTTACTGCATTTAACGGAATCTGTGACGTTCACTGAATACATACAACCTATCTGTTTGCCACTGACTGCACCGGAAGAGCAAAGTTTTGCTAATCAAATGGCAGTGATAGCTGGTTGGGGCTTAACTGAGACTGGATCGCCAAGTAATGTGTTGTTAAAGGCAGCAGTGAAAGTATGGGACTCGATAAGTTGCCAGCAACATGCTAGAGATCCTTCACATGAAATTTGTGCTGGTGGCGCCAAAGGTATTGGTTCTTGCACTGGAGACTCAGGTGGACCAATAATGTTGCAATCGGTAAAGAATAAGCAAAACTTTTATCTTCAGATTGGTTTGGTGTCCTATGGAGTTTGTGGGCAATCGGGATCTCCAGTAATTTATGCTAGCATACCTGCATACATGAAATGGATTAAAAATGTGGTATTGAATTTTCAATAAAACGTAAATCAACTGTAGTATACATGAATAAATAAAAAAAAAAATTTTAACGTCTTCTGAAAGAGGTTTTAAATGATAGATTCAGTACAATCATTTGACAGAATGTATGTACTAACTATATATAAAATATTGTATTTTTTTAATTCATTTTTCGAAAATACTATTAAAAAGAATAATTTTTTGGCAAACTCAAAATTTGACTGAATAAATAAATGTTCAGAAATAATTGTCTTATAATGGACTATGTAGAAATTAAATTTAATATAAGTTATCTATTTGCTTCAAATTGTCTCTAAACTAAGATGCATGCAAAAAAACCAATGTGCGTGGCACCTCTCATACAAAAATAAAACTTTGAAGGGTGTACTGGATGTTCGGTTCAGTCTAGTGAGGAGGACTCCGCCGCCAATTACAAAGTTCCTCAATTCGCTTTATGCGATGATAGTCTAATACTACCACGGTCTTTCACTGCATTCGTATCCCTTAGTCTTTGACCAAAGTGTAGACTGAAAACTTTCCCTAACGTTAACATACAAGTCCAAAATCTTATCGGAGTTTTATTTAAGTTTTCGAGCAGTAGCCAGAGAAAAATAATTTTTTTTCTGCGAAAAACTGTGCGCAATCATTAAATCTTTTTTTATCCAAACAAACTCACAAAAAATTATTTTATGAAAACGGAGATAATGGTGAATCATGCCATCGTATTTACAAGATCTTCAAATGTTCTTGCAAAATCCACATATGTATGAGTTTCGGATGTAAATTACATATCTTACAAGTTGAATGACAATTTCTGCTAAACTTTCAAAATGTATTCCTTAAATTAAAAAATTAATGGCCATATGATGTAAAAAGAGAGATCTTCGGACAAATTAATTTATGACTAATTACAATATTGACTCACCCTCTACAAGATCATTAAAACAGTTTTAGATACGCGCGATCGTGCAAAATAATAAAAAGCTTATGAGACAACAGGAAGTGCAATAAAATGCAATAACTTTTTTTTTAAATTTTTGAGAGGATATTTCAACAAAAAGCATTCAATATAAAAATACGACTTTATTGGATGGAATTTAATAATAAAAAGCTGACTGATTAACATTTGAATTAATTTCAAATTTCAACCAAAAGGTTTATCGATATCACTTAAAGTGTCTCGTAAAAATATCATTTATTTTTAAACGAGTAGTTTCGGTTTTTAGAAAAATTTTGTTGCTCTTTTATTTTAAAAATAAAATATTAAGAGGGAAAGTGACAAACACTTCGATCGCATAATTGACTTGTCTCTGTCAAAATAGAAACATTCAATGGAATAGGAGAAACAAAAGAAAAACAATTGCGTTCAGCATGTAGGCGCCGCGCCGGATTTGTATTGCCAGCGTTGGGGAAGAAGGTGATCCACAACAACAGCCAAGCAACATGATCGTGATAAACTTGTAACATGACAGATGAACGTATAAAAATAAAAGTAACTAATAAATTAAGAAAAATAATAGAAAACACAATTAAACGAAATTTGTGGGGGACTTGTGTGCTGGAATAATATTTTGCTAACGAATTGGGTAGCAACAAATGAAACTATCAAACATTAAAGTAGTAGAACAATAATGGATATATATATGTACATATGTGCGTCGTATATAAAAATAGAAAAAATATATAAAACAATGGCAACACTGTAATGAGCGTGTGTCATGAAAAAATACAGTTGAACCATGATAACTTAAATATCATAGAGGTTATTGACAAATAATAGGCCATGGATATCAATCATAATAATGATAATATTAGGTTGCGGAGCTATTTGAACCACCAATGATTTATAAAAATATTTTAGAGTAACTTGTTTCTCATAACATACATGATTTATTTCATATTAAAGTTTTCTTCTAGATAAATTTTTTGGTGATTTTCCAAAAAAAGCAATGTGTATTTGACATACTACAGGTTGCCCAAAGATTTTAGGTCTTCTCTAACGAATTTACCTAAAGCTTTATATCAGATAATAATTTGTATGTAAAACAAATTGTATTATGTCACAGTTCTGGTAACCGTAAGAAGTTTACCTTTTTTTTCTCGACGAAATCATTGGAAGTTACCATAATTTCAGTAGGCAGCATTTCAACGTTATATCTTCAAGCTTCCTCAAATGATATTGTCCTCTAAGAGCTATAACAGCGGGTGCATTATATGACGCAAACCTGTATCAAAGGCTGCGGAAATATGGTGCATAGAAAACAATGCTAACATTTTTTGAAATGAAAAAACTAAAAGATAGAAAATATAAATTAAAAATTAAATTAATGATATTTGCGCACACCATGACAGCTGCGCTTAATACGCATCACTATTAAATCATTATTATGAGTGTGATGAAATAAAGTGCTCATAAGTATTTTCTTTTTTATTCTACTTACATGCCATTTTTATTGGTTCTGTTTTTTTTTATTTTTCCGCCGCCAAGACTTGCGAATACGCAAAGTTTATCACACCCTAACAGGAAATTGCAGTTTTATTTATATGTAAAAAGTAGAAAAAAAGTTGCGTTTTATCTATTTTTCATTACATGTGATTTTCATTGTTTTATTTTTTCAATTTAATGTCACGAACTCTTCCTATGCGCGCACTGTGCACCAGTTATCTCTGTTAATGTGAGTCATTGTAAACTTCGCACTGTTTTCCTTCAGTGTATTTGATTAGGCATGAATGCTTGCAACGGAAGCCATGAAGTTGGTTGTAGTTTTGCTAGCATTTGATTCGATAAATTAAATGTTGTCATGCCAATGAACTTGACATTAAATAGAGAAACTAAACGCATCTAGCGGGAGGAAAAGCATTTTCAATACCAAAAACTGAAATTAAAAGTTACTTTGATTAATGATGTTTATGTGCTGCATGGAATAGTTCTATAAGAGCATTACAAATAAAATATAAAAATTGGGGAAAAAATGGTTTTAGTAAAAACTTTTAATTAAAAAAAATGCAAAACGTGCCAAATTGTAAATTTAAATGCGAAATATTCATAAAACAAATATAATGTGTCGCAATTCGATAAGAATTACCTTGATGAACTGTGTGCTGAAATTGCGCAGCTTAAAATTTAGAATTCCTTACACTATTGATTATATAATTTCCTAAAGCTTGCATTTTATTTTAGCAACCATTTGTTTATAGTCAGGGTCGAATAATTCTTGAAAATAAATTATTTTCATATGTGCCGTTCCAGTTTGATTTATTTGTTTAAGAAGTTTATTGATGAGCACAAGATTTCAAAATATTTTTTCTGATTTCGTTTACGCCACCCTTAGGGGGTTCCAATATAAAAAAGTGAGCAAAATTCAGGCTTACTTGATTAATGTTAACACGGAACACTAATTAAATGAAATTTTCATTTCTAATGCATCGGAAAATTGCAGTTTTTTCAAAAAAATTCATATCTTTATTAGTTTTTTAACAAAGAATTTTTCAGTTTTAATCATATTTTCTAGCGATTATGTAAGAAAATATACATTACGTATCACAACAACTTATTGCCACACTTTAGACTTATCGAAGTCTTTCAATTTTTTGTATCCAAGTTTTCTTTAGTTTTTGATTCCTCAACATTTTTCGACTTTTCAAACATTTTTGTATTTAAAGAGATTTTTCGACTGCTCAAAATTTACGATTTTCTCAATATTATTCAATTTTCTTAAAATTTACCATTTTTCAATATTTTTCGACATTAAACCACATTTTTCAGCGCTTTCAAAATTTTTCGATTTTTTCAAATATTTTTTGTTTATACATATCAACAACATATCTCCATTTTTTTAAGTTATGTATTTTTAAAAATATTTTGACATCTGTCAAACTATTCGATATTTATCATCTTTTTAAAGCCTTTTTTTATGCGTAGACTTACAACTTTTATTAGACTCTTTAAGTATAGTACATTCGGTGAAACAAAAGTAGAGAAATAAAAGATCTATAATTACTATAAGTAATCTTGACCATAAATTGTGCCAATACTTTGTTATGAACTGAGTTCTTTTTAGGAATCTTTTTATATCAATCCCGAGGATTGCTTTTTATACTGCTCCTGTGGCAACATCAAAAAATACTTCAATGCAAATACTTTGCTGCAATTTAGTAATGAAAATTTCACTTCACATGATTTTCGGCGCTCATTCAAAAAGACAGGTCCTAATTCGCAAAAGTTATAGGTGTTCAATGTTCTTTTGATTTTAAGAGAACATTTTTTCTTGTAGCATAAAAATTATGCTCTCACACGATCGAAAGCGCCAAAAGCATATCAACAAAAACAAAACTGTAGTAAAGTTAATGAAGGCCTCTAGCCAAACTGACCACACTTGCGCTCAACTAAACTCTCACTCTCTATCATTGATATTTTATCCAAAATGAGAGTGCCCCCCCACAATGTATGCTCAACTAACTAAGAATAAGAATAACAAAAGCATCTGTTTGCTTTATTTGTTTTCATCTTATTGTTGTTGCTGATTGTTTATATTGCTGCTGTTTTGCTTTCTGTTTACATATTACGCTCTCCACTCAAAGTCAATACAACATAAAACGCGACTAAGGCTCAGCTGTTTTCTTGTTTGACTACTTCAATAGCCAGTACCAATTTGCGGGCGATTCTCCGTTTTGCGGGGATTTTTTACTCATTCATAGAATCGAGAAATTATTGTTTTTTTTTTTTTATGGGGAATCAAGATATGTTTCATATTCTTCTTATAAATATATTTTGTTTTATTTGAGTCTGTTAAAAATATGTATGTCTCGCTTTCAAACACTACAAACATATTAATGTATTAAATTCACACAGTTTTTCACAAAATTTACAAGACTAATAAGAAACTAGTTTTGTCGCTTTTGTCGACTGGGTAAATATTAAAGAAAATAAGTACAATTGAAAAATATGAAAAAAATAATTATTTTATACTTTTTAATAAAAATGAAAGAAAAATTAATTATTTTTATTTTTAAAATTTATTTGCGGAATTTAAAAAAAAACCTGGTAATTTTCGGGTTAAGTTCTGGTAAAAAAAAACAATTAATTAGCAGCTCTGGCTATTGCTACAATTTTTCTTGTGTTTAAATAAACATATCATTGAAATTTTTTTTTTAGTAACAATTTAAACTCGCGTGAGTGAGTGCGTTTTTTCGATTTCTTCGCTTACTCTGCTGCGGTTTAGTTCGTCGGTTTTGCATTCGTTGCTGCTGTTGCTTTTCAGCTGTTGTTCGACTCGTTTCGGTTTCTGATTTCTGTCGATTGTGTCTTTGCTTTGGCTGCGTGCGGGTCTTTGTAATTTGCTTTTGCTGTTGTGTTTTTAAAAAAAGTTTTAATTAAATTAAAACAGAATTTTTAAATTAAATTAAAAAAAGTTCGCGTTTGTGTCTTTTGTTTTAATTGAGTGAGATTTTTCGCTGAAATACCAAGTCCTTTTATTGAGAGGAAAGAAAGCGAGTGCGCATGTTTTACGAAAGTTACCGTTGTTACGTTGTTGCATTAAGTAAAAATTGTACAGTGGATAAAATTTATAAAAAACTTTTTTAAAGAAAAAAGTTGATATATAGGAAAAATTAAATTTGGCTGTGTTTTTGTTCCCTCCAAAGAGTCAAAGAGTTTCATGAAATTTATGAAAAAAATCTTTTCATTTAAGTAAAAACATCGATTTTTTCAAAAAATATAAAAATAAAGGGAAAATAAGATGAGTTGTGATTTAAAAAATTAGATACCTTTAAAACAATTTACTCAAGTTTTTTTTCGGGAAAAAACTAATGTGTCATAAAATAACGAAAATAAAAGTGAATTGACATAAATACTACTTCATAGAGACATAAAATAATCTTAAAAAGAATATGTTGAAAAATTTCGTAAAAAAAAATTAAAAGTGTGAAACAAAGAAATATGCTCTCAAAAACTTGCTCTATATCAAAAACTTTACAAAAAATTGACCTAAACAAAAAGTAAGAAAGTTAGCCTTAAAAAAATTTCTATTAAAATTAATTAAAAAGTGAATATTTCGCTATCAACTTTAAAATATCTTTTCAACAAATACATACAACGCATGCCAACAACATGGAATTAAAACCAAGCAACTTTATGAATACTGTTTTACTGTTTGTTATATACTTTTTTATTATATTTGTTGTGTGTTTTTCATACGTGACGGATGCGGCACGCCATCACATTAAGGATGAATCAGCTGTGTCACAGGATACGGTGGTAAGTAATGACGAAAAAATAAGCGTATGCATAACTAGTTCCAGAATGTTTTATTTGACATTCTCACTCTCTTAAATTTTTGTCACTCCTTTGAGTTGATTGTGCTGGTGCGCCAACATTTGGCGCCGTCTTGTCGTCCAGCGGTTTCACTGATGAGTTTTCCTTTTTCTTAATTTTGAGTTTTCAGCTTGTGCTGCCTTGTTTTCTGCTTTCTATTCGTTTTCGTACCCATACTTTTCCTTTAAATTTTGTTTTCTATTCTCTATGTTACATTTAGTTTAACGCAGCCTTGTATCATTCATGTATCCTTATTACCCACATCATATTATTTGCTCCTTGTTTATATATCATGTTTTTTCCTTATTTCGAAGGACACTCAAAATGAGTGAGTGCAAACCGGCAGCACGTGGTGACTCATGTGCTTAAATAGTTGTAGTGGTAAAGGGTTGAATGTCCTTTTTTTGTGTTGAAAAATTAATGACTGCAATTTCCTTAAATGAATGAAAAAATAATTTAATTCAGAAAGTTGCGGCACGATTAAAAAAAAAATCATAGCAAATTCATATGCCTGTAGTTATTATGGGTAGGATATTTTTTTTCCAGGACGAATACTTTTAAAATTTCATTCTCATAATCTAACTGAATATGCTAAGCAGAAATGGAACCATGGAGTAATTTTAAACCCAAAAATCGGTCTTTTTCCTTTTCGTGTATGTAGTTACCTGATGAACAAATGTGAATTTATAAAATAAAAAAACAAGTTCTAACCGTTAGTGTCTTTAATCCTTGAAAGTCATCAAATTTATCCTTAAATCTTTTAATCAACCAATGCAATCTTGCTCTGACTTATTTTCAATTTTCCTTATTTTAATAGAAAAATTCCATGTTATGTAAATGGAATCTCCAAAGATCTCTCTACTCGAAAGATATTGTTTACACAAACGCTTTTAGATCGCTTTGAACTCTATTGCCCTAAATTTTATAAATCCCATCGATTAATATGTCACTCACACTTACACTCAAAAAACAAACTCATGACCTAGTACAGTGGGCAAAATAAACCGAAAGAAAATCGTTTAAGAACTATTGTAAAAATAAATGAAAAATTTTCCAATTAAAATCACATAATTTTTATCGCATTTTCATGAATTTTTTATTTCCATTTGTGGCGCTCAATGAGCTATTTCATAATGTGCTATTGCCACTGCTGCACTTCTTTAGTAATTTCTATTTTTTCCATAAAATGCATTAAAAAAAAACAAAATTATGTACATTTGAAAATGGAAAAAACAAAACAGTTGCATGCATTGTGTGTGTTTGTATTTGGCCACCATGTGTGTGCTGCGTTTTTATGCACACAGGCTTGTCAGCAGCAACAGCAACAGCAAAAAACCGGCACGAAAAAAATGTTTCCACTAAGGCGGCTGCTGCTGTTGCATGTGCTATGCTTCTAGTCAAGCAGTCAGTCTACTAAGCTAATGCCTGAACAGCGCAGTGCGACTTCGCAGTGTTAGCAGCTATTAGGGATTTAGGGTCACAGGCTGCTTATGAAGGCGAAGGCGCGTTCGACTTTGCGTTTGCTTATCTGATTTGTGTGCGTTCCAAAAAAAAAAAAAAAAAATAGAAAAAAATATGGACGCAAAAAACTCTTACAATAAATATAGTAATCCCTCGATAGTGTGAACTGATAGAAATTGTTGTGGTAAATATAAAATTCTTTACGTTCAAGTTATATCTTCAAAAATTTTGGTAATATTGGAAAATACCTGACGACGATTCGAAAAATGAGTTCATTGTATGTGTTAGTTTTCTAAGGAACTTTCTATATAATTTTTAAGCCATATTTAGGTTTGTATTCTTATTTTTGGGTAGATTATTTGTCCCTAGGAAAATTTTCTCCCATAGCAAAATGGAAACTACCCAAAAGTTTTAGGACAAAAAGTTAAATATATCCCTGGGCAAATTCTTGTAATCTTTGAATTCTGAATGTACTCAGTGTCATACTGTAAAATATAAAAGCAAAAGCATTTACACCAAACGAACTCACGTACAATATATCAGTGGATAGAGAACATTGAAATGCTGAGGGGAAAGAGGCGCGCTAAAAGCTAAACTTGTGAAAAAAATGTAAACGCATATACATAAATACATCAAAATATTTTCTTTTAAAAGTTTTCAGCAAGAGCTAAATAGCATGAAATTAAAAAAAAATCTGACAAAAAATAGGTTTGCCACTCATCATTTCTGATGGTGTATAAAATTTTATATGCACATACAACATTCAGACCAAAAGACCAAAGCAACTCAACGCAACGTCATGCAATTTATTTGATGTCTGTCAGTTGGTTGCTTTTTACTTCCGTTTATGTGAATTATGCGATTAGAATTTTGATTTCTTTTACTGCTCATGTTTTGTCTCACAGTTTGTTGTTGTATCTGTTTTGTTTAGTTTTTAGTTTTTTGGTTTTTTTTTGAATTTTCAAAAATTTTATTAGCTACTGTTGTTAATGGTATTTCCGAAAGAGTTGCGTATTTTCTCAGAATTTGCGTTAAAATTTAATTTTTGCTTAATATTTTAAGCAGCTGTTTTAACCAAAATGCTAAATTAATTTCGCACAATTAGTAATAATTTATTTCTGCGAAAGTTGAGAAAGCACTTTGAAATTTATTATTTTAGTAAAATGACCGAAAAATAAAAAAAAGTACTGTTTTTTTTTTAAAATGGACTTTAAAATTTTAAGGCTCTACACTAAGTCTAAGCCTACACACATACGTTATTTAAGTCTCTTTTACGCTACAGCAACATAAAAGAAACCCAAAACACTCATAATAAATCCCTTCCCTTCTTATTTCGAAAATCTTCATTTCTTAACCTACTTAATTTTCTTTTCATAAAATTCAGTCATATGGCAACTGCCTTATTCTTTCTATGTTTTTTTTTTTTACATAAATCTTGCCTTATTTTTAATATCATTAACACTTAACAACACGCCTTAATCCTATTTTCTTTTCTATCTGTCTGTGCGCTATTTGACCTTTTCAGTAAATGTCCCTGTTTTTCATGTCATGCCAATTTCAATTCAGTTTCCAACTCAATAATGTGCTTTTGCTACTACCACCTACGAGACATCATCACTTTAACCTTCTCAACAGCTGTGTCCTGTATTAATTTATTTAAATGATCCTTAACACTTTTCTATTCCCCAGCCTCGTTTTTTTTTTTGTGTTCAATTCCTTTGTATTGAGTGACCCTTCAGTTTTTCACTGTAACTGCTTTGCTTGTTACTTAGCATGTTTATTAACGTGCCGTAAGCATATTACGTGATAACGTTAACCTATGCTTAAATTTTGTAAACAGTTAATTTAGAAGGTCAAGCGAGCGAGTGACGTTTGCTACGTCAGCACTGCTGGGCGGGGCGTAAAACGATTGCTTGTGTGGTTGACCTTTTGTCAATTTTGGTTTGACACTTTTGTGAAGAATAGATTGTCACGTGATTGTGTAAAAAATTGAAAATTTAAAGTCGTAGGATGAGTGTAAAACTGGCATAAAAGGTCTCTCTTAAGAATTCGTTGTTAATGTTCTGCTTGTGAAGAGATATAAATTTTACCTGTTTAAAAATGATTGATGGTTTTGAGTACTTTTTTTTTTTGGGATAAATGGATTTTGTTAATATTGGTATTTGCTATTGATATTTATCTGTTTTCTTAAAGACAAACTGTATTTAATTTTATAACGTTAGTGTTTTTAATAATAATTACTAAAGACCTAATGTTTTTTGGCATTGTATTTTTTCAAATGCACTAAGGTTTATTTTTAATAACTGATATCTTTTTGCTACATATCCTGGCTCTGTGTATGCTTTACAACGTTTGATACCATCCCTCATTCATCAATTATTGTCACGCATATTTTATATAATACATAAATTTCGTTATTCAATTGTTTTTTCAATCAATTATTTGAATCATCAATCAACTCAATTTACACAGAGTATTAAAATAATTGACTTTCCCAATGAAAATCTAAATGAGAATCTTTAGAATTTTCTCCAATGTTGCATACTTTTATCAATTCAGCAACTGACAGTGCAAAATGCATAAAAATGATAAAAATTTAAATTTTCTTTTGAATAATCGATGATGTTAACCGTTTTGTCTTTTTAATTCAATTTGCAATGGAAATGAAATTTCAAAAAAATATATATCAAAGCAGAGTAAAATGGGTTAAGAAGGAGTGCGTTATCATTTTATGACCGCGATTGTCACAATACATTAAATGCTCTGTGCTTTCGTAACATAACACAATTGCTATTAA
Source organism: Meiosimyza platycephala (assembly GCA_963662105.1). NCBI lineage: Eukaryota > Metazoa > Arthropoda > Insecta > Diptera > Lauxaniidae > Meiosimyza > Meiosimyza platycephala. The sequence continues at coordinate 90,544,494 of OY759211.1, forward strand.
TTCATTTAAATTAATTAATGTTCTATAAATTAAAACTGATAAAAGCGATTCCATACGCAATGTCCTACAATCGTTGCTTATCAATCATTGAATTACTTTTGTGTGAACAATCAGTTGCTGCAACAGTTTGTGTTTATTTTTGAAATCAGTTCTTATCAGTTTTTTGTTCCAACCAATGGCGTAATTAGGTAGGGACTGGGTAGTTAAGATATCTATAGTCCACTCAGAAGAAAATACTTTAAAGTATAATGAATAATAAATATTCTTCAAAATTCAAAATTTGAATTTCCTTAGGGTTCAATCCGTCTCTGTAAAAAATTTCATCAAAATCGGTTCATTATTTAACCGTTTTCCTGTTAGAGGCGTGGTACCGCCAGCTATTTAAAATAAAAATTACAAAAATTTTTGTGTCTCGCCTATTTATATATGGATGTATAAGGGGGCCTTAGCCCCCTACTAGCTACGCCAATGATGTCGATTTATTAAATATTTTCTTAATCAAAACGTAATTTGGAAGACGCTACATTTTATGATTTGGCGGGAAAATTCATTTTGTTTATGGTCTGGGGAACGTAAAAGTTGCTTTAGTGATAATAGTCAGCACTCATAATGCTTTTGATCAAAAGTGTAGGAAAAGTCTCAGAGATTATGAGGTTATCTTCGAAAAAGAAAACATTTTGTTAATAAACAAAGTAATAAAATTAAATGAAAAGAAATCTAAGCTATTATTACACATAAATTTAATAGCAGTCATTGAAAATTCAATAAAGTATCAGGTATCAAATTAAACAAAAATATTTGAAAAATTTTATTTTTTCGACATTATGCTTAATTTACGAAATTCGTAATTTTAGTTTATTCATTCATATTATACATATGTTAACTCAAATGTGATTTTTGATACATTCAAAAATTTTAAAATTAAAATATATTTGCTTTCATTCTTTCACTGACTGCGTATGTTGCATGTCTTTTGTTTCAAGCTTTCCAAACTAACAACTATAATAAAATCATCAATAAATTGCTTAAAATTTCATAAATTTAAATTTTTTATGTTTCAGAATTTAATGTGCTTGATTTCAGGATTTATGTTTTGTTTGCTCATTAGTTTCATATTACAAATTGTGCATGCTGCTTTTAACATAATAATTATGACCAAAGCTATAAAAATTTAAATTAGCACTTAACATGCTGTCGATGTAAGCACATAAATTAAGCCGGCATAAAATATATTGACAGCAAAATAAATGCTGCACATACACACACATACAATCTCACCCACCTGTGAGTGAGTGCTAAGCAGAACACACGTATTGCACAATTCTTTATATGTATGTGTGTATTCGACAATAAAATGTAGCTTTGACACAATTTCTATTTTGTTTTTTGGTTTCACAATTTATCCATGTTATCTTCTGACAGAAAATAAAAACTCAAAATTAGGTGGGCTGTGGGATGTGGTTGCTTTTCTATTAAATTTTTATGCTTCAAACATTTAATTGTTGTGACATTAAATTAATGACTTGTTAACAAACAATTTAACTTTCTCAAAAAAAAAAATGAGACGTTAATTCATTGCTTCGAAAAATTTACTATCAATTTTTGGTTAAATTTTTGCAAGTGCGTGAAATAATATATTCTTGAAAAAAATTACGGTCTTATAAAATGTTGTTACATTGTTAAATTCTCGAACTAATGTCTTCATTTCTGATGAGTATGAACTCACTTTGGCTGTTTATTAATTAAATTGTTTTATTTTAAACTCCGATATAACCATCAATGTTATGTTGAGGAGGTTCCCATATATGACTGCCATTTCACTTAATTTCTGTTGATTTTCAGAATTTCGGGATGCATTTATTGTAGACGAAGTTCTTTCTGCTTTTTTTTATATTTTTTAGATAAGATAATTTTACTATCAGCCTTCTTCTTTAAAAATCATAGATGTTTATAGACATTGCTGCTTTAAAAGTTTCAAAACTAAAAAGAAAAATTTATGTTTCTTACAAATTTTAAATAACGACATATTTTAATTTCTGTAAAATGTTTTCGCTTGACTGTATGTATTTAACTCAGTAAGATCAATTATTTCAAATACAGCATGAAAATCTCTACAGATTTTAAGTCTTCAAATTAAGTTGTATAAAAGACACTTGAGCTATTGGCAACCCTATAATTTGGTATACTCATCTGGCAAAAATAATCTATGGCATCGCTTCGCAACACATTTACCATACTGATTCCCATAATACTTGACGCAGCTTGTTCTGTGATGATTTCCCAAAAATAAAATAAAGCATAATAAAATAAAAGCTGCTCGAATTTCCCTTTTCAATTTACCTACTATTTTTTTATGTTGCCTTTCCCCCACTGCTCTATTAGCTTCATTTACCTTTCATTTCATTTGCTGTATTTTACATTTATTTGCTTGTTTGTTTGTTTGTTTGTTTGTCTGTCTGTCTAGCTGCTTTGTCATTGACTAATCGCATCTGCTACGGGTCAATTTAAAAGGGGCGTCCTCTCATGCACAAATGTCCATTCAAAAGTTGACGTTTGGGTCAATTGATATTTCATAATTCTAATTTTACCGACATCATGAGTAGTAGATTAATTTGATGCGTTCGAGTGTTTCGTATGTACCATATCTACATGTATACATATGTTTTGCGTGGGTAGGGTAGGGGACTTTGTAGGGAAAGATTGTCTATTATTGGCATAAAACAGAAGGGTGGAAAAAGATTTTTTTTTTCTGTTGTATCATAGATGACGTCAATTGGGCTTATGTTTTGACATATGAGCTGTTTTGGTTTTTCAATGAACTCTAATAATTGAATGAGTGACTTTGCGATAAAAATAGATATGTATGCGATATAGCAAAGTTTATTTAAAACATTTTTTATCAAAGTATATTTTGTGAAGAAAATTCTACGTATTGATGATGAATCTTCATTTTAATTGGACAGTTTTAATTTTACATTTGTTTTGCTACGGTTCTTTCATTTATTTTGCTACAAAAATTGAATTAGTTGCTGTCGTAACTCAGGTACGAATCGGAGGAGATGAATTTATTTATAAGTATCTTGCCTTTGTTATTGAAATACAAATATATGTCTGTGGTGTACTCTGAAAACTCACATTAGATATGTAGCCTAACTTTTGATAATATATTCATGCCATATTTTCATGGTATAAAAATTTGGCCTTTCATGGATAAATATCGATAAAAGGGCACTTCTTCACTTCTTTTTTTCCTACAACATTTCATACGGCACATCATAGGCTACTAAATGCCTTTGTTACAATTTATCGGATATTTTTTACTTATCCTCGGACATAACGCTGAGTTACTTTATATATGACTTAGCTTTCTTCATTGCTAGTCAAAGACAAATCCTGACCACAAGGGATAATCATAAAAAGCAATCTTTAGCTTAAGTATTTTCTAGGCAGCATTCATAAAGGTCACGACCCATGTACCCACTCCTGTAGCATACGAATATCAGCGAATGAAAACTCTTTTTTTAAAAAAAAGAATAACGTGACACAATTAATTTCAGAAAGCATAACAAAAACAAGTTAAATGGCAAAACATAAAAGCGGCGTAAACGACAAAAAAAAAAAAGTAGGGGAAAATACGGCTAAAGGAAATGCGCTCTATTAACGCGACTCATTTTACATGTTTCCCACGAATGCAATGCAAAAATTAGTTATAAAAAAAATTGTGTTTTTTAAAGTGATGAAGGTATGCACCACCAAGCTGGAAAAAAATTGCACTATATTGCAAAATTGTTTTTGTTGGGCGCCAGTTTTATTTTAATATCGTATACAAAACACGCAGCGCATTTATTTTGTGTTTCGTTTCGCTCGGCAATGCAGAGCAGAATGGAATTAAATTTTTGTTGAATGAAATAAAAATGGTTGGGCTTGCTCGGTGTTGCCATTTCAGAAGAATTTATGTAGATGCGTCATTTGGGCACTTTCAACATAGAGTCTAAATAGCTATATAGCCTTTCAAAATATTTAGTCCAATATTATATTTGAAACTTAAATTGCAGAAAGTATGAGTTGAACTTATTGAAAATGCCTAAAAGTATGCTGCAAAATATTTAAAAAAAAATGATTTCAGTTTATTAACTATCTCTTAAAATTTCAAATTTATGGGTTTCGTATTGTCACGTTCTAACGGAACCTCCTGTATTTCAGACAATAATATTCTTTTTAATTTATAATAATAATTGAGTTTAGCTACTACAGCTATTAGTCTTCTTAGCTATTAAGCTTGAAACTTCAAATCAAACTTATATAAAGTGGCCTTAGAAATATGCAATAGGTGGGTTTTATTTTTGCACGTCCTTATTTTTTTAAGCGCCTAGTGAACCAAATTCCAAGCACTTTATTTTAATTCAATAATAAATTTTTTTCTGGCAGCACGGTTTTTGCTTGGCGTGGATTTTACTCCACATTTCCACAATGACATTCTTTTTGCTGTTGTTCAACATGATGGCGTTATTTATTATGTCTTTTCTATGGCATCACTTTTTAAAGCAAATTCTTTTTTTGCTGGCAGCGTCATTAAAATTTGTAATTACATTAATTTATGCCGTTTTGTTTTAGGAGTCTTTTTTTCAACGCACATTCTCTCAGTGCTGTTGCTTTTTGTCAAAATTTCACCCGCAGTTTTATTTTGTTTCTTGAAGTTTTGGTTTTTATTGTTTCTTAAAATCCTTGGGGCAAAAGAAACCGCTTAACTGATTTCATTGTTTTGTTTGTAATTCTTGGTTTTGTATTTAATTATTTAATTTTTTCCCAAATTTGAATATCTAACTCCTGTTGCTTACTTTTATTTTTGTACTCGTGATTGTTTTTTTGATTCCCATGTGTCTTCTTCTTCTGTGGTATGTTTGTTTTTTTTTATTTAAAATTTTTTACATGTTGTGTACCATTGCGTGTTTCTTACTAAGTTGAGCCAATTTTGTACTGAAATTTGTTGTTAAAGTTGAAAGCAACTGTGTCAGTATGGAAACCAAATGTTTAACAACACTGATAACGATGTTTAGTAGTGACTATATTAAACAAAAACTTCCATTAAAGATAAAAAGTGCATATGTAGTTGCATGTTTTTTTTTTGTAAAAATGCGAAAAGGTTTTTGTGAACTAATAAAAAAAAAATCTTAAATACAAAACATACCCAAAAATTGCCTTTATGAGACATTTTGTGGTTAATAATTTTCTCAAATCGAAACATTTACCTCAGAATATTTCTCGATTAAAATAAAATTACGAATATGTAGTTACAGCATTTCTTATAAATTTAAAAGATCCTTTTAATGAAAGAACATCGTTGTTATCAATATTAGAAAAAGTTTTTGGAAATGCTTACAAAATGTTCCATTAAAATTATGGCTTCCTACAAAAAATTTTCTAAGACTTTTTGTAGTTATTCAGCTACTTATAGGTAAGAAATTTTAGTTTTTCCACCACATTAAAGCCATAAAGTTCATAACACTTTAAAAATTGAACATAAATCACACCAGTCGGACAAGTATTTCACACATCAAACGCCAACACAATTATGTTGTAACCAGCAAACAATTTACAATAAATTGGCGCTATAGCAAGAACAAAAAAACACGTACATACGTATGTGCACGTGTGTGTGTTGCTATAAAATAAATTTGCATACGAAAAGAGCGCCATATTAATAACGGCTTAATGACAGCTCATGTGTCAAACATAAACAGCTATACGGTAGTTATTGCTGTAAGCACTTTTATGGTTGTTTTTGTTATTATTTTGATTTACTCATTACATTTTGTTTTTGCTTACAACTTCTGTTGTTAAATAGCTTTTCCCCCTAATTGAGGGCTAAAATCAGAACAAAAATAAAAATTAAAAGCTCGGCTTGACACAAGAGGGCATTGAACCTGAGACTGATTCTTAATCATTGTTTGTTTTCATTTTCTTTTTTTGTTACATCTTGTTGTGTTTTTTCCATTTTCTTGGCTTATCTTTTGTTTTATGGTTGGTCTTCTTAAGTTCATTTCATTAATTTTATTTCAATTTAATTGCCACAATTTATCGAGACTTAACTGCTTGAGATGATAGCTATCGCTGCTCTCGTTTAACACATTTAAAGACAGAGCTCTTGCTTTTAATCAGCGTTCACCCATTGCTAGCAAAGATTCTGCATATGTCAAGCTTTTATGATTTCTAGTTTGACTTTTAAAGAAAATTTTTGTTAATTAACTAAAATTTATTTCAATTATTGCTTTAATAACAATGTTTTTTAAACATAATATCTAACTCTCCTAAACTTTTTATTTAACAATAAGTGTTGGTAGTTCAGTTTATTACATTGCTTGGTATTCTGCATACTTTCCGAATTTTGATACCATTTATCTACTAAATTTTTATATTAGTTTTTTTAGTAAATTTATTTTTAATTTTATATTTAAACTTTTTTTGAAAACTGTGAAATAATTTCTTTAATTTTTTTTTTAGAAAATTTTCCCCCATAAGTTATAACATCAAAGCTAAAAAAAAAATGTATTTTCAATAATACTATATATGCAACTGTCGGTATACAATTGGACATCCAGTTTTTATTGCTAATAAGTTATTTCCTGTGCAACTGAAGAGGCATTTACTGCTGCTGCATGCACATTCGTCACATTTGCTGCTGTAAACTTATTCTTTATAGCGTGACGATTTTGCTGCACAACATCTTTGTGCGATTTGGTCAGTAGTCCATGTGTGTTATTTAAAATCGTGTTTATTACTCAAAAACTGTTTTACGTTTATTGGTTGGTTGTTGCTTTTAAAATTCTATCGCAAGCATAATAAGGCCTAGGCATGTCTTGGCTTAACGAACTAAGAAATTACACATTTTTATTATAAACTCTATGCTATGAGATGCGAAAATTGACATTTCCGTTTTCCTGCTGTTATTTTTGGCATTAATGGGCAATAAACATTTACACGTAACAGCATGTGTCAAACTAGAAATTTGACACCAAAAGTGTTGGTTAGTCAAATGAGGCTAATATTTTTATGCCATAAAATGTATGGTGCAGTATCAAACAAATGTCCATGTTTGTACATACCTTTTTTCCGTTTGCTTACCTTTGATATAAAATAATTTCAAAGACAAAATTTGAGTCCAATTTGATGTTAGTTAAATAATTTTTGACAAAGGTGAGCATTTGTCGTTTGATAACATTTGATTCAAAAGAACAAAAATTATTGAAAAAAGATACGGAATGGTTCATTCGATTGTCCATCAAATCACATTTTTTTCGTTTGTGCACCTTGCACTTGGATTAAAAAATATTCAGAAAAATATAAAAAAATGTGTTCAAATCGTGAACTTGGACTCCAAAAATTTTTATGTTTAAAAAAATTCTTATTAAAATATTTTTTGAAAAGTAACCGATAAGATTGTTCATCAAATGTCCATGTTTGTTCGCATTTTCAGCTGGCAAAAAGTTTGATTTTTCCTTCACATAATTTTTTCAGTTAAAATACTAAAGCTGAAATAATTGAATAAAAGTGTCTATCATTTCACTACGCTCTTGATATACTTGCAGTAACTGCAGTCTGCTCCTTCTGCTCTACGGTCGATGTCTGCTAAGTCTATTTTTATCCTTATTATCCCTGCAGTAGTTGGTGTGCGTTGCTAACTGCAGCTATCGCGCTAAATTGCAAAACATTGAATTAAATGCTTATGAACTTTTACAACAACAAATATAAAAACAACAACTGTGGCTGCATGCAACAAAATCTTAATTTTTTTTTCCAATTCGCAGTCTGCAATTCAGCTTTGGCAGGCGCACAGTGAAAAGTTCTTAGTCTAAAATTTGAAACTTTTTGCTCTGGATATGAATTTTACTGCTTTGCGTCTGGAAAAACATAATAGGCTTAGAAATTCTCACTCAATGGTCGTTGATGATTCTATTTAGTAATGGATGAAGCTTGAGCGCAGTTTTTCTGTTATGATTTTTGCTGTTGTAATTTTGTTGGTGTTATCACACAGTGTATTGTACAGTAAACTTTTTAAAATAATTATAAAGATAAAGAAAGAAAATACTCTACCTTATGTTTGTATTTTTTAAATTGAGCTCCATAATTTTTCTGACCAAATTTTAACATATTTTTGTATCGATAAAAATTTAGTAGTTCCAGTCAGAACTATTTTAGTTTTTTTACTTTCCATTAAATATAAAATAACCACTGTGCAATGTGGTGATTGTTGCTATTGGCGCTGCTGTTGTTGCAGTTTGAAGTTCAAGTTAAAGTGGCTACCCGACTGACGGCTGCCTGACTGCTGACTGCCAACAACATGGTTTGCCTCAAACAGCAAAAGTCGCACTTTAATCTTCGACTCCCTCATCTGCCTCCCATCTGAGGGTCATTAGGGCTCTGCACTCTGCAGTTTGTCGTGCGGATGCATTTGGTAGCTGCTGTGTAACGCGCGCGCCTCAGTGCCAGATGAAGTTGATGAAGTGCTAAATGAATTGGAATCTTTGTGATTCGCAGCAACTGAATAATTTATAAGAAAAAATAACAAAAAATAAACCAAAAAAAAAAAAAAAACGAAAGTTTTATTTGTGTTGTTTATTTTTATTGCTTTATTAATTTAAAATGTTAACTGTAAAAGTTTTGCTTTTATTGTTGTTGTAATTGCAAATGGATTTGGCATTTTCAATTAAAAATTTAAAATAATTATGATTGCATGCACAAATTTTGCATCAACTTTATTTAAATTGCAACAAATTTTTAACAAGAAATTTACATGACACACGAAACTGCCAGCAGAGTAATGCAACAAGTGTTGCAGTTGAGAAAATGTTGTCATAATTAATTGAATGACTTTTTTAAGCCTTAAGCAAATAAATTAACAAATTTGGCACAATTGATCATTTATTATTACATAAATGAGTGCAACAACTTAAAAACAGACGGGCTGATATGTTGCGATAATATGGCCATTGTGTTCCTTTATTCTTTCATAATTTAATCCAAATTTAATTATGTTCCCTATTTTCATTTTATCTCAAATCACTTTTGCGTCTTAATTTCACTCATAAAAAAACAAATTATTAAAATTTTATTATTTGTTTGTTGATTTTTACAGTAATCAAAACATGTGCCAAATTTTGACATTTCCGTCGAACAGATTTTTTGCACCCTTTAATATCATGAGTTAATTGTGTGGTTTTTTTAAGAAGCAAAAAATCCCACATATCTTAAGCTAAGAAGTGGCTAATTTTAACTCTGTCGAATTTAATAAAACTTGTGTAACGTTATCGTTTTATGTTCCTTTTATTTTGTTTAAGTTGATTTAAATTTTTGGCATTTCCGTTTGACATTTTTTTTTGCGTCGTTTGATATCATATACTACTTTCTTGTTAATGATTCTTTGATGTATTAAAAAAAAACTTAGCGAAAGAGAGTAGCTATAAAATTAAATCCAATTACTAATGGAAGCGATTTGTAATGTCATTTGAATGAAAGGATCACTATAGAAGCTATGTAAGGGGATGAAAATATCGACTCTACTAAAGGATGCTCAGACTTATGATGGTATGATATATCGATCAGTATGTTTGAACTACATATGTATATCATACTAAAGTGGTGTTAAAAAATTCCCCTTTATCTCCTTAAGGGAAGCATAGAGAAGCAGTCGAAGAATAGTGCTATAATTCACACAAAACTTCAATCTTTAAACATTTCAATTCAGCTAAAAGTTTTTCTTTAAATGTCTTCCCTCTTCCGTCAATGAAGTACTGCCACTTGACCAATGCACTGAAGCCCCATTGCTCTCTAAACGCTTTTCATATTAAATTACTTTAAAAATTTAAAAATCATTTTCATAAAATTAAAAGGCTGTGTTGCTACATTTTTTCATCCAAGCATTCAATGGCATCTTTCTGCAACATTTCAATTTGAGTACAATGGACTATTTGTGAAGTTTTTCTTTTTTTACTTCGCTCCAGAAATAGTTTAACAGCCTGAATTTTTCTTGAAACTACAAAAATAACACAGTTGTTGCCATTTGTTGGTTTTCTGGTTGCAGTAAATAAATTTGACTACATATGTAGTATATTGAAGTTGTTGTAGTCCCATTTCTAAACATATGTTTGTACAATTTTAAACACACAAGCACACTGGTGTTCGACCCTCTACGTCTTGTATTTTGCTTTATGAGTTAGCAAATTTTGTAATTTCCTGTGTAAATTTTGTAGATATTTTTCAATTTTTCGTTTTTCTTTTTTTGCTTCATTTTTCCAAACATTTAACATTTACACTTTTGAGCCTGAAGAATTTTTTATTGCTTTACTTGAAGAAGTTGGGAAAACTAAAAATACATTTTATACGGAGGCGTCTGTAGTTGCAGTCTACAGACTGGATGTGTAAAGTAAATTATGGATACAAAAAAAAAAAAAAATAATAAAATAAGTTTTGCATTTTGTAGCAAAAGTTGTTTAATTAAGTGAGGCGCAACTGTATCATGGGTATATAGAGAGTTGTGCTGCTTAAAATAATAATGAGCATAAACTTAAAAATATCGCAAAAGAGACTTGAATTTTAAATAAATAAAAATTGAAATTGTTTTATAGAAAAAACTGCTTTTGATGTGGATTCACAAATTGCACAAGAATATACTTAAAATATATACATTCATATGAATCGATGAACAACATCTGCCCTGTAAAATTAGAAACAAATTATTATATCAAAAATTAATGCAAATTCAAACAATAAATATCCATTTACAAATAACATTTACTAAAATTTATTTCAAACAATATTTTAGGTATCAAATTTGTTAAATACTAAAAACAAAAAAAAAAAAATTATAATAAATTCCCAGAATGACTGAACATAAATCATCACATAATTAAAATAAAGCAAAAGCAACCCAATGAAAAAAAAAATTCAAAACAAAATAATGCGCTCGTAAATATTTCAGTTGTCAAAAAATTATATTAAAAAAAAAACCAATAAAAAAGCAGATTAATTAAGAAAACAAAAACTAAAAGCAGTAAAATTTCGTCATTTGCATTCAGCGAAATCACTCACAAAGCGGAAAAAAGAAATATTCCCAAAAAATTAAATAAATGTGATAAGTAACTAATTACAGCTAAACAGTAACTGGGTCAACGAAAGTTTATTCACACTTTGAATGAGTAACAGCGGGTGATATACAGAACTGATTAATTTGAACGAAATTAAATATTTTGTTATCTTAAGTGGGTGTGACAATTGACAAAAAAAAAAAAATAATAATAATAAAAATTCGTTAAGTTTATGTATATGTTATGTATTTTGTTTTTCACATTTTTGTTGCTAAATTTTAGCGCTATTTTTTAATCTTATAGCCTTTGTGACACAGAACAGTTCAATAAATAATTCTTATTCAAGTTTTGAATATTATTCAGTCGAGCAAAATACATAGAAATCCGGCTGTGTGATTAAATTTTTAATGCTCAATCCTAGTCAGATCATGAAACTTTTCTTAAACATCAAGTACTTATTTCAAAACTACTATTTTTGGAAATATTGGTTTAAATATCTCACAATTTTAGCAAGATTGAGTAACTTGGCGGCCACTTACAGCACTTTCATGATGTCTGATAGTATAAGAGCTAGCAACATTTTCGACCAATTATTTTAAAATGGCTAGTTTTTTGATATCCTCTCTCTTTCATTATATCGGACGCCTGTACGCGTCATCGAAAGTTGCGGATATAGCTTTTGTAAAAATGATTATAAATTGTGAACACTTGAATGGAAATGTGGGTGTCATAAAAAAGATAATTTAATGGCCTACAATAATATTCTGCTAAGTTTTGAAATTGAACCTTTAATTTTGGATATGACGAATTTTTTGAAATTTTGACCAATTTTTTTTGAAAAACCTTATTTTTTCCAAAAAATGTGTTAATGACCTACGACTTTTTTAGAATTTTAATAAAACCTAATTTATTCCCTTTAGAATGGTATATATTTTTTTTAAATTTTTTTATATTTACTCCCTTTTTTTACCGGAAAAGAAAATTTTTTTTTCAATGAATTCTTATGAAAAGTATGTATTTATGAACAAAGACATCGATATGTTTTTTTCTGCTTTACCATTTTGGGCTCAAGGTTTTTTTTTTGAATTTGAGACATTACTTTGAATAAATGAGCGACAACCACTTCTTTTGACCACCAGTACGAACTGACCATGACACACTACCGGCAAACTGCGTTTCTCTGTACTTTAAGGTCTCTGCTAAACGAATCATTCACCTAATTTCATTTGACACATATTTTGCATATCCATTCTTTAAAAATTATAATTTATTTGGAAAACAATCTTAAGTGAAAAAGTTAATGTACAAGCGCCATTTAAATAAAAAATAACAATTCCTTAACGCCAAAGCATTTGTCACGTTCATAACGGAAGCTGACAGTTTATTTGACAGTCTGCTTGATCATGATATGAATTTTAATTGTAAAATTACCATTATTGCAATGTGACAAATTGTCGTTAACACAATTAAAACAATTGTTCATAAAAAAGGTAAAAAGTTGACATTAATGATTATTTCGGCAATAAATGTAAAAAGTTGTTGTTCTTTCCATTTAGTACTTAGTAATTATGGCATTTTCTTTCTACTTCTAATAAATTTCTTTTGGCCTTTCAATGATTTTTAACTTTTTACCATTTTTTTATTGAAAAATTTCAGATTTGCTTTCAAACGCTTTGCATGTTACAACATAAGAATTGCTTTTTCTTTTAAGTGCTATCATATATCACATATACATACATTTTTAGTTTCCCACTGTGCAGCATAAAATCTTTTTAATATCAAGTATTTCGACAATAAATCATAAGAAAATTTAAAGTGATTGTTTGTAGGCAAGATGAGGGTCTAAATTTAATGGTAGTGGTAATGGTAATGATACAAACAATTTTCAATTTATAAAATATGACATTTTCTTAAAATATTTATAAAAATTTATATTTTTTGTTTAATTAAAATAATTAAATAAATCTTATTATATTTTTAAAAGTTACTCCAATCAGAGTTTATGCACTTTTAATGAAATGTTACCTTCTGGTCATACAGCTAAGTCAGATAAAAATTGTTCTTTTTTTGACATCAAACTTTTCGCATCTGTTGCAACCTACCATTATTTACCATCGTTAGCTGTAATCAAGAACAACTTTATTTATTTATAAACAAAATTTACGATAATCATCACAGGTTTACTATTTATCTTCTTCCGAGCAATTTTTCTACCTACACAAATTCAATTTATCGCATAATCATCATCATCATCGCCATTAACAAACCAAACAAGAAAGGCAACAGCAACAAGTTTACATGTTGCAACAATAACAACAAAAAGTCACCTTCTTTAGCATTTGCGCTGACTTAACTTGCCACGCAATTTTTTAAATTTTTTTTATTCAGTGATGTGTGCTTTACTTGCAACAGCAACTGCATGCTGTTGCTCTTGCTGCTGCTGCAACATCAAAATGTGAAGCGCAACAACAATCCTTTTAAGGAAACCTGTCGTTGCCATAGCATGTGAGTCAACAACAACAACAACAAAGACGCCATATAGGGCAACCTTTAGCTGTCAAATGAAAAGAAAAATGCCAAATGCTCAGCAACAAATGCAGCGACATTGCTAGTTGTTTTTATGATAAAATGCTACTCTGCTGCTATTGCTGAACAGTTTTTGCTTTTGTTTTTATCCTTTTGTGACACTGAAAAATACTTTCATAATTTTTGCGCATTTTACTAAGTAATTTTTACTTTTTATTGCGCAAGCATTGACAAGCAATTAAAGTTGACAGTTACGGCGTAAAGAACGTAAGCAACAAAAACAACAGCGTCTCTGCAACTGTCAGCGTGACATAGAGGCTAAGTTGCAGTCGTAGTTTTCGTGCTAATGCAATGTCGCTGATAGGGTTGCCATTTGAAAATTTTTCCAAAAAATTTTTAATTGTTTTTGTAAAAAGTTTCCTTTAAAAGAAATATTCTCTTAGTATGTATTTCCATTTTTTTTTTTTTTGCTTATTCATAAAGCACCGTTGTAAATGATTTTTGAAATTTCTATATACTGATTAAGCAAAAATGGGCACATGACGGGCGTTTTTTGTAGATTTTTTTTTTAAAGTTTTTTTTATTAAAGTCACAGTGTGGCAACTGTGACGCCATGTGACTTTGACATTTGACATTTATTACCAAAAACTCGCCGCTGTCTGCTGCAACTACAAATGTTAGCATGCCCTTTTACTGTTTTTCATTGGTGACATTTTTGCTGCTATTGATATTGTTGTTGCTATCACAGCTATTATTGTCGTTTAACTTTTTTTTTCTTTAGTTGTCTGCTTTTGTTTCTTATCGCACAGCTGTTGCTGATTAAATCAACTTTTGTCTCCGCAATTATGTAGCAGCAACAACAATTAATCATATGTTGCCGGTTTAGTGTTGCTACTGCTTTTTTTCTTTTGCTGCATCCGCATTGAGAGAGTGCATTTTTTAATTGCAATTTCTTGCACTACGCTTAAGTGGGCGCCATAATTTTTATTATTTTTGTTTGCTGTATTTATTCTTCATCTTCTACTCGTATTATCATCTTCGAAAGATCTTATTTATTAAATTGCAATTTTTATTTACAACGAGTTTATTAACCTCGTTGTTCTTGCTATCTTCACGCCTGTTTTAGTGCATTCTTATTTTTGCTTCTGTTGTTGTTGTTGCTCTTGCTGCTGCTGCTGCTGCTTCTGTCGCATAATTTTCATCTGCTTATGAGAATAGTTTTTTTAACACATTTTCGTCGCGAAACTTTTTAAAGCCACTGTACGAAGAGATTTTCGATTTTTCAAGCGGTTTTGGATAGTTTTACCTTTAAATTTTTTTTGAGCTATGAAGTTCGCTGACCCTAAGTCGAAAATAAATTTTGAACAGAAGTGTTTCTGGATATTTTTTTTTTCAAAATTTTAATCGTTGCTAAAATACTTAAGTTTTGACTTGCATGACAATGGGTTAATTGCATTGGGTGTGTTTGTGCGTTTTAATACAAAAATGCATTTGTAAACTGATCACATGCAAAGTTTTTGCATAAAATCTTTTCCAAGTTTTTCCTGTCTTACAGTTTTGCATAAATCATGGGGAACATTATGATAATATTTGTCGATGTTGGATTTTATATGTTCGCTATTTTTCTTCAGAATGATGGGATATGATACGCGATAGTTGTGAAGGAGTAGCATTTATGCAAAATGCAAAAAACTTGCTGACAAGTTGGCGTTAAGAGGGAACGGAACACAAAAAAATAAAAAAAGACTCTTGAGTGAAGTTAAATTTCCTGGGCTTGCGTGTTGAGATGTATTGTAAGATTGACGCTTTATTGCAGCACTTCTTTCAAAGTTCTTTGGCATTATGCAGCGGAAAAATAACAAAATGAAAAAATTTTAAAATTTTTATTTTTGATATACAGTTTGCTGAAGTTTCGCACACTCTATCAGGGATTTATTGATTTCCCATAAGATTTTATACATCAAATAACTTAACAATGAATGAGATGAAAGATTTGATGTGAGTGATTTGTTGCAAAAAGTAATTTTGTACGAATACCATATATACTTTTTTGAGTAATCATATTGCACCAGACCGCTATGATTAGCGTAATAGTAAAAATATTAATAATTTAAGCTTGTTATCATTTGAATAAAAAAAATCGTTTAAAGTTATTAAAGCTGTCACTGCAGTATTCCATCTGTTTCGAAAAATCTGATTACCGCCCAGGAAACTGTCAAATTTGTTTGGTCAAGAATCGATATTTTAAGAAACTTCTCCATGTGTTCTCATTAACATGGCAAGAAACTTAGCTTGAATTGATCAGAAAAATCTTTAGAGCTTCCTAACGTTTAAAAAACCCAAGCCGATTACAAACTCCAACTAAAATCTTATATTCGAAGTAAACTGCTGCAATGCTAAAACCTTATACAATAGTAATACTTTTTCGATGAATTCATGACTTAGTTCAATCGCTTATGACTAAATATCTCAAGTAAATTCCTTCACTTTTCAGAATATCCACTATTCTAATTAGCAAAGTTATATAAATTTCTTTTCTGACCACAACATTAAAAGAAATCATATTAATTCTTTATTATAAAAAATTTTTATAAGACTTGACTCATAACCCATTGACATTTCCGTTGTATTCAAAAACCACAAGTAAAGGTACAGTACAAAGTGCAGCTGTACGCAAAAGTGATAATCAAATAGCCATTGACTCATTGTAAGGTATGAGTATTAGCCAAGTTAACACAACTCACAGCTGTTAAAAAAATAAAAGCAAAACGCGCAGTTAAATGCCGTGTGCAAAGCAACAAAATTTATGAATGAATTTTTGCCTATCAGACGGTTTTCCCCACTATACGAGTATACTTTGACAAGTTTTTCGTTTCATTGAGTAAAACATGAAAACTGATTGTAAACTGAGTTGCTGACTTAGTGCAATTTTGTTTATACGCTACTTACTACATATTGGTTTGAGCTGTCTTACAACTTATTTTTAATATAACACGTTTGCAAAAATTAGGCATACTTATTATATCAGAGCTTGAAATTGAGCATGTCTGACAGCTATGTTGTAATTCATTAGTTAAATACCGCTCTATGTAAGTAGCCAATGTCCTTTGTTATTGCTGCGACACTATTGTTGGACTTTGTTTACCTTATGCACAGGATATGTTCATCTTGTCATTCCATTCATAATGCACAGAAAGGGATGTGGCAGGTATAAATAAGTAAATATATTCTTAATCAGAGTCACCTTCTGAGTCACTCCACTCAAGTCTGTCTGTCGGTTTCTTTGCCTTTGGAAATGACGATAACAGGATTATTTAAGGAACTTGGTACATAATACATGCCCACTGTCAATGGCCATGCAGAAATTGCCGCCCTTCTTCACTGGTGAATATGGGGGAAAAAAATTTATAATATGAAAAGTGAGGACTTTTTTTTTGCTTCTGAACATTTTTTAGGTAGTTTAAGGGGCGACCATTCCAAGTATTCGCACTTTTTCCCCCTTTGTAACTCCCACCATCACCACTGCATTATAATGCAATAGCACACTTGAAGAAATTTTCAAAGATCCCAATATTTGGTGCCCCTATATACTTGCAAATCAGGCCTAGTGTGCCTGTAAGGTAAATCCGGGCCTGGCTATACCCACACCAATACAAGAGATGTTTCAGCTAAGCATTAAACAAAATGTAATTGATTTTAGCAATAGGGCGTGACTCCTCCCATTTCTGAACTTTTTTTTTGAAACCCAGACGTGTACGAGTGTTTTCTTCAAGGGTGTTTGGCTATGCTAAAAACACTATCAGATGTTCTTCACTAAAAAGTAGTGACTAAATTGTTACACTGTGAAATCTGTATGAATTATATGTAAATTTCGAAATTTTTAGAGAGCCCAATTTTCATTTTAAGAGCAGCTGATTTAGAATATATGAGAGTACAAAAATCAAACTCATACTTCAAATACTTTATCTTAACATACAAAAATGTCATTGGACAAATAAAGAAAATGCAGCAACGGGGCAGAAAACAGCTGGATCATAAGCGCAATTTGCGCATCTTGAATTTTTCAATTACAACAACAAAAGTATGGCCACTTTAAGATAATAAACACAAAAGTAACGATGCCACCAACGGATTTACACACTGAGTGCTTTATTTCCGCCCAACGGTTAACGCCAATGTAACAAAATTAAAAATCTATCTGTGCGTGTGCTCTTACAAAATTGCATGTACAATGGCATTTCCTATAAGCCAAGTGAGTATTTTACAATAAATAAACAAAATTTAATATATGTCTGCACACACAAACTGTTAAAAACTCATAAATTATAAAAGTATATACGCAGACTCATCACTTCATTTCTTCACGGGTGGTCACGCCTGTGCTTTTTTATTTTTTTATCATAAATTAAATAAAATTTTTTCTCAAAACATCGATTCACGGGGGGACATAGCTCCCAACAACCAACCCCCGTATATACGCTCATGAACCACTGCTACAGAAATTGAACAATGCACAATGCTTACGCCTACGTTGTCAATTAAAATAAAAATTATGATAATGCCAAGGAAATAAAGAAAGTCTAGGCATTGGAATGGCGCAAAATATTGAAAACTAGTTGGCACATAATGTGATTCACTTTTTTTTAGAAAAATTGATATTTTTGAATGCACATTCTAGTGAAAAATAATAAATTCTGAAAAATTCAGGTTGATTAATTTTTTAATCACCTATTGAAAATAAATGTTTTTTAAGGAAAAGTTTTTACTATATAACTTTTTATGCGCTCAGCCATGATATAGCCAATTGAAGAGTCATTTTTCATTAAATATCTTAAAAAATATATTGACTTAAAAAACTCATACTTGATACCTCCACTAAGAGTCCTCCGTCCAAAGAACATTTTATATGCAAACGTGTGTCATATCTTGAAATCAACATTCATGGTTTTTTTGTGGTTTTTTTTCGCTTAAACTTTTTGCACTTTCAAACAATTTCAATTTTGCTTTTCGAACGCTTCCTAAGCATCCTTTGAGTGTAGCTACTTAACTTTGTGCTTATTTCTGCTTATTTTTGCAATTGTTGAAGTTGAAGTTGCATAGCGCCAATATATGAGTTGTTATAACTGTCGTTGCAGTTCCTGCTATTGCTGGTACAACTGCAATCACTTGTACAGTGTACGTTCTTAAGGACACTTAAGGATTGCATTTGAATTTACTTTCATATGGAGTTTTTTTGAAGTATCTCCCGCATTCACTTTTTTTTTTCTTAGCTGCATAACTTGTAAAATTGCTGAAGTTAGTTGCAATATAAGTGGTTGCTCTCTGTGAAGATTGTGTGATATATAAGTACATACATACATACATATGTGTGATAAGTTGTTGAAAAAGGTAAGCTAAAACTTTTTATATTGAATGCGGAATGCTCGAAAGAAAATATCAAAAAAAGAAATTTAATTTTAATAAAAAATATAATTCAAATAAAATATACGCATTGTTCTGAATACAACATTTTTACAATTACAGAAATATTGAAATATTCCAACAACATATTGGAAAATAAAATTAAGTGTATAGTTTTTGAGAGCCATTGCGAAAGCCAAAATATGTTAAGAACCTTTTTAAAATAAGTGAACACAGTTACTGTCCTTACAAAATGTTAATTTTTGAGTGAGAAATTATATAGGTTTCCGAAAGTTCTTCTATATGTAATGCTTCTTTTCTCTGTCATACATTGCTAGTATTTCAAAACAACGTACATACTATAAAATAAATTATTTTTGCAGTGTCTTAAATTTCATACTAACAATTCGTTATCCTTACACTTTTTGTTATTTCTACTCCTTTGTTGCTTAAGTCATTGCGACTTACAAACGACTTCATGATTTCAAATTGACTTCATATTTCCATACGCTAGGTGCCCGCTCCTTTGTAAAGATAATGCACTACTGCTGCAGTGTTAGAGGATAATAAATAAATTTATGCTTCTCATATGCCAAAAAGCAAGAAAGCGTGTGCTTGTTATCTTAAAGTAGCACACAGCGTAAATGGGAACTGGAAAAAATCAGCGCCCATCAAACACTTTCACTCTGGCCTCAGCCTATAAGAGCGTCTGGGCAATGCTATTATTCCGTTGGACACCCTCGAGTTGATTTTTGGTCTTCTATTTTGCTGAGCTTTTTTGTCGGCTGCAATCTGCAGTGTTGTTTAATGTAATGATGCGCGCATATTGAGGGTAAACTAAAAAAGGCAAGAGGAATTGAAACAAATTTGCAGTTCAGAATCAGATTTGCATTTTTATTTTTATATACTTTACTTGATTAATTTCTAGAGGATATTAATTTTTAAATTTGTATAGGTGTATGTAGTAAGTAGAAGGAAGTTGAGCTCTTCGCACGAAAGCTATTTTTGAAATTGTCTTGGGTGTGAAGGTATCGATACTACATAACTTGTTGTTAGTTATAGAGTACTAAGAAAGTAAACATAGCCGCTCAAAAAATGTGGACGTGGATTGACAACAAGATGTGGCACTTCTCATGCAACTAAAATACCTAAAGGCACCTAAGGCAGTTATTTTGTACATTTAAGTAAATCGGTTTTTTCGTAAAATTTCAACGTAATTGGACACAAACTCAGTCCGCGCCATTTTTGAGCTAGGAATCTCAAATTTTATGACAATCATTTTTAAACTCAATGCTAAAACAAAGGTAAAAAATTTAAAAATTTACGAAATAAACACCCTAATAACGATACCATATCGCTAACTATTACGATAAGTATTATACTGAAATTTATAGCTTTCTACGCTATTTTTATTGCGTGTTTGCTGTGCGGTAACGCGTAGTTTTTTTTTTCCTTATGTGACTTGTGACTTTTTCCAACATTTCTTACTGCTTGCTGTCTGCTTTAACAAGCCATCAACAAGTGCTTTTGCTGTTGCTGTTGCTTGTTAACTCTGCCTAGTTATTGGGTGTGTTCAGTTTGCGGGCGCTTGCTGCATGCAGCCCACACTGTTGGTATTCGATTTCATATTAATTTTTCAAAATGCTTCCTCATCTTTTACTTTTCAAAGTTGAGTGCAATTTTTCTGTTGCTTAAACATTGATCAATGTTTGTTTTAATTAATTAAAGTTGCTGCTCTTGTTGCTAGAAATTTTAGCCGAGACGACAGCAAATGGCAAACTGTCTCACATTTATTTTATATCTTTCATGCGTTACACTCTCCAACATTTTTCTTTCATCCATGGCGCGGTTATTTCTTTGTGCTTTATTGAATCTTTTGAGTTATAAATTTCTACCCGCACATATTTTATGCTGTTAAACCGTTATTTTTAGCCTTTTTCAACTTTTACTACCACTTTGTTTTCATTGACTGTATCTTACGAGTATCCTTGGTTCTGTTTTTTCTACTGCTGCTGCTGCCCACATTTATCATTATTTGTTTGTCTCTCGTTTTACTGCTTGCAATATCTGTCTGTTGTGAGATGCTGGCGCAATTTTCTCTTAACATATGTCATTTTGCAGTACTTGTAGGATTACACTGAAAATAAAATATTACTAAATTATAATAGTTAACTTAAAAACAAAATTTATTTTAATTTTTTGGTTTAATTTGCTCCGAAGTCAACTTTAAGGAGTTAAACTGAAGTAAATGTATGAAATTGACATTTAAAAAGTTATCAGAGCTAGCGAGTCGTATGAGACGCCTACGCATCATTTGTATTTTCTTCCAACTCAGCATGTTCTTAGCAACAAAACGTTGATACTCCTCTTTTTTACAGTGTTGCTATTGTTAAAAAAAATCAACTTTATATCTGTTATTTTTCGTAAAGCGATTTCATGTTTGCAAGCGCAAAAATTATTGCTGTCAATATAGAAACAACAATATTGTTGTGTTACACATACAGCATGCAGCACACACGTTTGTCTTGTTTTGTGCCTTCTTAGTGTTATATGTGCTGTTTGTGTTTTTGTTGTTCATGTTGTTGTGATGAAGATAAAGTTATTTGTTTTGATGTAAAAAGAGAGCAAAATATCATCACTGACTGACTTGCAATGAATGAAGACAAAGAAGCGATAACATTTTATTTGTTGATACAACAATGAATCAATTGTTGAGTTTTAATCAAGAAATCATTGAATTGAAAGGAATTGATTTTTATTGCATTGGCATTGTGTTAGGCAAAAGGTTAGCTAAAAGGAGCATAAAAAGACAAAATTGATCTCTTAAACAAAATCTTTAAAAAATCGTTCCAATAAAAATTAAAAAAGCAAATTATTGTATAAAAAAATATTTCTCCTAACTATCACTCGAAAGCATCGATGTGTCACTGAAGTTTCCTCAATAATTTTGTAACAATCATCCATAAAAAAACTTTATATTTTTAAACGTTGCATCGATGCTTTGCTGTTGCCAAAAGATTATTGTTAACATCAATGTGAGGATGCTTTTATGTTGTTAAAGGCAATACGAGAAGATCCAATAACTGCGGCATCGTGCTTGTTCATTTATTTGTTTGTGATTCGTTCCAGGTACTGAAAATAACTGTTATGGTCTTAGCGACTCAATTCTGATCCTCAAACAAATAAGTCGAAGCGTCGCAATGACACTAAGGGTGAAAGAAGGGGATTAAAAGTTTGCAAAATCAGCGTCACGCGAATAATATGCTCCCAAATTCTTGCAAAATATATGGACAATGCGTTTTGTATTTTTATTGGCAATTCTGACGATGGTTGTGTTTAAGAACAGTTTTGATCAAAAGAGAAATTTAAATACAGTGCAGTCCCCGACGCGATCCAACAAGGAAACAACAATGCGCATATTGAGGACACCTTCTCCAATTTCATTTTATCAGTGGACTTTTATTCTACGCTCATGTTGTTCTTGTTTGGTTCTTGGAATTGGTTTTTGGTTTATTGCAGATTTTTTTTTTTGTATATATCGGCTGATTTGAAATATTGGAATTTTTTAGATCCTGAAATTCATGAAAACTAAATTAAGGACAGAAATCGCTTAAATATTTTTACACCTCTTTAATTGGAACTATATTATCATATATCTGGCATGGCCAGAAGAGCTGAGTAAGGGATCTGAAGCCAATGCGTAAACACAAATACTTAGAATTGAAAAAAATCCCAAAAAACAAAATGTCATGAGAGTGATCGCAACAGTAACTAATAGACAAAAAAAAAAACACAAGTACAGGTAAAAAGGTCACAATAATTAATTTATATTGTTGTTTGCTTGTGTTTAGTACTTTTTACCTTTTGAGGAATCAAATAATGAAATTTTTCAAAAATTTATATGAGAGCTCATTATATTTGTAAAGGAGCCGGAATAAGTAACTTTGGTTCAGCTTGACCATCTCTGTTCAAAAGCATGAAAACCGAAAAAAGATACCTATGTAAAAACTTTTGGCGACAAGCGCCTCAAGTGCAAAAAAAGTTTTAACTTAAACGAGTTCTTAAGAGCTGGTTATCATTGTTTTGAAGTGTTATTGAAATCAACTAGCATGTATTTTAGTTTTATTTTAATGACACTTAAAAAGATTTGCCAATTTATGGAAATCTTAAACATCAATATTCGATATTATTATTGTTAATTTGGTACTTATTTACATTGTAATATTATAACTCAGTAGTCTAATTAAACTTTTTTCTTCTAATTGCAGGTATGTCTTATTATATTTATGTACTGACGCCAATCTGGTAAGCTACACTATATTCATAATAAAGCAATAATCTCAGCTGTCTGTCGCTAATCGCTTAAATTCATCATTTCATTACTTTTTAATTTTTTTCTTGTTAACATTTTCACTTTTTACCGTCAATAGTTAAGCGTCAGTTTTATTCACACCTGACATTCATCATTCCGTGTTAAATGCAAATCAAAATCCGCCATATTTGTCACTTCTATAAAATAATTGTTATTTTGTCAAATTGTCGCCATTGTTCGAAATTGTTTTTTTCCCATTCACTAACTAGCAATTATATTGAATTTCAAATTAACACTTTTAATTGGTTAAACATTTCCACTTCATAAGGTAATTGAAGGCTGTTGCGGCTTAACACCAAAGCTTGACGTTTAAAAAATGCCAAAGTTCTAAACGGCTTATTAATCACTTTGTTTTTTATTTAAGCTTGCTATCTACTACAGTAATAATTATTTTCCTATAAATTAATATTTTATTGCTGAAAGATCAGAAAATGTGTCAATATTTTATTTTCGTTGTGGCTGAGATTATTCAGTGCAACCCTTCAACTAATATAGTAGTTAATAAGTGGTTACTTTATGTTAATTCTGCAGTCACTTTGAAAATCTTCCTTATTTCGCCATATTAATGTTAAAGTAAAAAATTCTCACTGCTGTAATTTTTCCATAATATCATAACTCAATTAATTAAATCATGTTGGTTCCTTAATTAGGCGGTTGAATGCAAGCTGGCTGAAATGACCTGAGATACCAAACAAAACCATTAATTTTCAACGGATTACCTTGATACAATTAGTTTGCGTTAAATCGTGAAACGTTTAATTAATGCTGCATATAAAACAAAAACAATTTATCTACAATTCTTTGCCTAATTAGTTTATTGTATTTTTCCAGTATATTGTGATTTTTTTTTACTATCACAGGCCCCTTAAAGTTGTTCACTGTTCAGTGACTGTGCAAAGCCAGTCATTCATTTATTTGCTCACCCACCATTAGTTGATTTGGTTTGCACGGTGACACCGATACTTAGTTCCAAAGAAATGATCAATCTACCGTATAGAGGCGTGTACTTTTTGTTTTGTTTTTGTTGTTACTATTTCACCTTAGCACTATTGAAAATATTTTTGACTGAACGCTGGCTTTTATTTTCAAAAGCTAAGATCTTTTCAACTACGAGTTGATATAAGTCCAATTTCATTTTTATTAATATCATTTCATTTTGTTGTCCTGGCGGTAATTTCAATATCAATAGCAATGATATATCTCAAAATTCTGCTCAGAAATTTTCTTGAAGATGGAAAAAAGTTTTTAAATGCGCAACAAAGTTCTTGGCCTCATGCAGTTATTTTTTTTTCGTGAAATTTTAGGATAAAAAATCTGATGAATCCATAGAATGATTCATTATATAGTATAGGTTTTTTCTCTTTTCATCTGCATTTCAATTAATAATTTACACAACTGACTTAAAACGGGCAACGGGCGTGTTAAGAAGAATTTTTTATGCTAAAAGTTGATGAGACAAAAATAACTGCATGCGGTCAAGAACTTTGTTGCGCATTCAAAAACTCTCATGTTGTGTGACACACCCTTGTGTGCTTTATGAAACCTTTTTATAAGGTGTTAAGTCAGTGCTTTTTATTTGAAAATTTTAATGCGAATTAAGTTTATCATTTTTTTTTTTTCATTTCAATTTGATGATTCCTTAAGTTCTTCGTGCGAATTTTATGCGTTTGCTTTGTGAAAAACCATGTCACAATATTATCCTTATCTTTAGTGGCACATGACAGTTTTTGGGGTTTTATTGATGAAGTTCGTGTCATTCATTACGTAAGGTAAATAACTAACGGAAATGTTTCTCTTATGTTGTCAATTTTTTTTTCTTTTCAAAAGCCTTAGTCATTTCAACATTTTGTTTAATTTTTATGCGCGTGCCTTTTGTTAATATTTTCTTTTTTAATTTTAATAAAAAATGCATGCTTAACCCGTGACATGCGTTTCCGTTGTTGGCTTTTAAAATTTTATTTATTACGATACATCGTGTAAAAACATTGGTCGATTTGCTTTTATACACAGTAAAAAATATATAGTAAAAATTATAAAAAAACGTACTGGATTTCGTAATATTTAAATTTTGTAGAGACGCTGATGAGTAGATGTTCTTCTTTCGAAACCGCAACTTATGGGGAACACAACATTTAATAAATTTAATTGATGGAATATTTAAAGATCAAGCATTTCACTGACACCTCGAAAGTCAAGTAGCTTAGAAAGCGCTAAAGTCTGAAAAAAAAAATTTTATTATAAAAGCACTAGAATGTTTTAAAGCTTTGAGTGCCTCTACAAGATATAACAAGGGCTCCCTTCTACGAGTAGCCAAAACACTGTGATATAATGAAAATTGAAAATGCAGGAAAATTAGCCAAACAAAAAGCTTTCTTTGATGCTCTTAGCTTCCCTTCAAAATCAACAATTACTTGCTTAAGCAGAAAAATTTTCATTAATAATATTAAATTTACTGCTGAGTACCGTGTGAGCATATGCTACGCATGTTCAAATAATTTTAGTAATTTCCTCTGTGTAAGTTTCTTAAACACTTTTATTTAAAACTTATGTATTTTAAATTAAGTTCATGAAAAATTTAACTATAATTTGCTTATGACTAATTAGAAAATATGCCTCCCAGCTATTAAATGTTCAGGTTATTAATCTGCAGAGTTTATTTGGGTATATCTTGAATTTGTTCGCGTTTACCAAAATATGTCCGCACATTTTTTTATGCACTGTAGTTTTTACTTAATTTAATGAGTACGCTTAATACTTCATGGCTTATGCCTCAATCTTCCACATCTTCCTATGTTTTCCATACTTCATGAAGATCTTAATGCATTACTCTCATAGATTATTTTGCTGTTGTCTTCTAAAACATTTGGTAGATTTTAATATTACATATTAGCATTTCAAAAAAATCGCAGCACGTCTGTCAAACGCCATGCTGTCATGTATTGTAACATGTCGTTATGAAGACCATCAGTCAAACGCTTGCAAACATATGACATTATCGTGTAAATGTGCGCGCAGAATGCAACGAAATGCAAATGGGGAAAAGGATAAGGTTTGCTAATTTTGCGGTGGATCAGATATTCTAAAAAAAGACACGTGACTCTTGATATTTGACACGTGTAAGCATATTGCTATTCTTCCAATTTAAGCCTTTTGACCAATGTGAATAAGCAAAACTTTCCAATTAAGGATATACAATTTTTAAGTTACATAAAAATTTCTTAAAACATTCAGAACTTTAACAACAACAAATATGGCTTTCTCAATAAACTTTTTCTTTTCCATTTAAATTTGCAACATTTTATTTGTTAAATAAAACTTTTATGCTGAATTGCCGCAAACATGCAACAAACGTGACACTTGCAACGTGCTGGCCAGATTCTTAAAAATGTTGCAGTAAAAATATTATTTTTAAAATACCTAGAAAGAAAAACTACTGAAATCCTAGAGCACAACAATAGGCAAAATTAATTACAGCATTGCAAGAGTCGCCATGGCAACTATTACGTGACTTCCACTTACATGGAACTTGTTTTCTCTCTTACAATTAGATGGTGACAGTGCTGCCAGCATTTTTTCTTAGCATCAATTAATTATTCAAAGCCACTCACTTGCCTGTATTTGTTGTGCTAAAAAGTTGTTTTCTTGTTTTTTTTTAATTTTAATTTTGATTTCAACTTGTAAACAATTATCAAAATTGTTGTTAAGCGCCTAAATGTATGTTGGGTTTTTTTTTTTTTTTGCAAAAACACAAACATTTTCATCTTGATTACTAACATAAATTATGCAATATCAGCTTTAGAGCTGTTGTTTTTTTTTTTTTTTATTCAGAAAATATGCAGTGAAAAAAAAATTCTGAAAAATTCTTGATAAACATAATTGAAAAATCACTTAAGCTTCTTCATTTCAACTGCCAAGTATCCCCCAATTTGCTTTTGTATGCTGGTTCGCACATGCGTTTTCAGTCTCTCCACACCACTTTGCTATACTCCATTTCCCCCATGTGCAAATTTGGCTTAAATTTCATATGACATGAAATTCCACTTACGTCGAATTAAATTTTGTCAGTAAATGCAATTTAAATAAAGTGTGTGTGTGTGTGTGTATTTTGTTTACGTACATACCTTCACAAAATGCGTTCGTTTTGACAGTGATAGACGTAAATGTATATTGTCCGTACCTACATATGACGTGTAATGTAATCTAAAATATTTAGAAATTGCATTGCCAATGTAACTGATCGTTACAAATTGACAATAATAACTAAGGATATAATTTTGACAGTAAGATAGTTTTTAAAGCTGAATTGTAATGAAGAGCGTCAGATTTTAGTGACTATTTCTTTTACGTGTTATCAGCTATAAAAGAAAAATCATACTTTTGACTTTGATAACTTATAAGCTCCTGATTTTGAAAATGCAACTTAATATCTGTACTGAATGTATCGAAATTTTTTTTGTTCACAGCTGTATTTCTGTATTTAATAAATAATTTTTTGGCTGCATATTTAAGAGTCACTGAATCAGATACGACGATAAAAAAATTACAATAAAAATGCCAGAACAGTATTGATGTATATAAATGGTTAAATAAACCAACATGGGTCACAAATAAATGCTTTATATTTGTCAAGAGCCGAGTTCAGAATTGCACTGCATGCCATTGACACTGGTTGGCAGTGCATTCAATAAATTGTTTTCATTTTTTATTTATATTTTTTCAATTTCAGTTGTTTATTTTTACGTATTTCAGTGTTAAAATAAGTAGGCATTATCACACGTTTAATTAAATTTTAATTGAGTTTAAACGTAATTGATATGTTCACGGATTTAATTAATAAAATGAAATAAGAGTAGCACAATCTCATAGCTGATAGTATATGAATGTCAAAAATATTGTACAACACAATTGAAACACAACTTGAAATAAAGTGTTTTTTTTCTTAAACTTTCAACTCGAAAAATTATTTCCTTGTGAAAATTGCCAACTAAAATGTTGACTTGATGCTAAAGAAACTTTAGTTCCTCAGTAGCTTCTGTTAAAAAAAAATCCTATAAACTAATGACTATAGCTTTGTATAAATCAAAATATTTTGAAAATTTAAAAAAAAATTTTGAGTTATGGAGCTAAGTGTAAAACTGGAAATTGTGCTAAAATAATTTTCAGTTGGACAAATTTTAAATTTTGGTGCGTCATGAAAAATCAAAATAAATATGAAAAATTGTCACGAGTTCTATTTTTTCTACCAAGTTTAATGAGCAAAAATTAGTGTATCATATGGGTGAATTGATGTTTATTACCCTACAATAATTAAACTGTTATGCTTCTTTTGTCACAGCAAAAATATAATTTAAGCCAGAAATATTGACTGCTTTTATTTAAAAAAAAAATGTTGTCTGCTTTGTAACAGATTAAGTCCATAAATTTTTAATACATTTAATAAATAAAACAACTTTAATTTCATTGTATGGATATTAAAAGATGGGAAATTGATTAAATTGCCAACCAGTGTTGCCACACTGTGTATATTGTAATCAATGTGAGTCATTTGTTAACATAAAAATAAAATTTATTTCCTTTTTTTTTTTTTGTGTTTTTTTATCAAAAGTTCAGACACAAATGAGTGCACACATATGAACATACAATAGATATACCATGCAGTATAAAAACTGTATGGTAAAAAAAAAGCTGAAAAAATGTTTTCAATATGGAGTTTGCGACATGTCACGCAAATTAAGTTACACACGTTAAATTGCAATAAATTTCATTGTGTGTGTAAATCAAAGTAACGTAATATGATGTTACGTAAAATGAATAAACCAACATAAATATATAAATTAGGATTGTTCAAAAACATCGAACATCTTTAACTTTAAGTCTTAGCTACTGAAAAGCTTAATGTACAGAAAATAATTTATAATTATTTTTCCCCAACCTAGAGAGCTTACTGTTCAGTACAGTGTGTGTTATTTGCTTTATTTCACTATTTCTTTGGGTTTTCAACAGATCTATGCAAAAAAGAGAAAATGTAAGGCTTACAAATGCTCAATCATCGGCTCAAAGGCCACTGATGATTCCATTTAGCAATAGATGAAACTAGTTTAACTGCTTAGCTATTCTTGCTTGAGCTCTTAAAAAAAATGTATGATTTTTTTAAACCACCCTTATATACACAGACACATGTTGACATCAAATCGATCGATTGATTTTAACGTAGAAAAAACACAGCTTAATGAGAAGATAAAATACGTGCACAATATACATTTTATTAACTTGTAATTAAAATGTTGTTTTTTTGTTTTTTGTTTTCTATACACAAACACAGACTCACAGAATGTGCACTGAAAAGGTTTCATTAAAAATCGTATTTTGCCGTGTAATATCATCGATCAACATAACGAAATGCTGCTTTGTAGTGTGTACTAAATTTAGTTTCATTAAATAAATTACAGTGGATTCAACGAACCTTTTAGTGAAGAAGTTTTCTAATGCCTCAAAAAATATTTTGAAGCTAAAAAACTTAGGCTTTGAAAAGTTTTTATTTTTTTGAATATCACTTGAAATTATGTGAACAAACGAAACTAAATGGTGGACAAACAAGGACATTCTGTGGACAATCAAATACTGTATAACTATTTTTGTCATTTAAGGTTAAGTTGAGCACAAGCTGTATATTTTAAGGACAATAGAGTGGACTCATGAATATTCGTTGAACAAAGAAAATAAGGTCATGGGATCGCCATAAAAATGGCATACTTTCAAAATATTCTAGAAGTTGCTATCTATTTCGTTTTCATGGTAGAACATAGAATTAAAGGGAATTCAATTAAGTAACCAATTAAAAGTATCCAAATTCGGCAACACTTTTAGTGATTCACACTAGCTATGTATTTTTTGACCGGAAGAAAAAAGCCAGTAACTAAACAAACAAAAAGTAAGAGTAAAAAATGTGTATGCCCAGCGGAACTGTTTTATACTTTTGCGATTAATTACAGCATTTTTTATTGGCCTGATATGTTTTATGCTTTTTGAGTTTTTCTTTTGCATTGCTTTTTTTTTTTTTATTTTTATGTGTGGTCGTAAAGTGTATTGAAAACCTCATAAAAATAATAATAAAAAAAGCTGTTAAATTAATTGTTGTAAAAATGGCAGCATTAAACATTGGCTGTCTCTTTGTGCATAAATCATTTTCACATAATAAGTTTAATTAAATTTTATTGTCTTCATTACACAATTTAACTTTGATAAGGCCAACGAGGTCGATTGCTTGGGGAATTCGCACAGTGCTAATTTAGTCATTTAAAAAAAGGGATGTTTTGTGGTGTAATGGAAAAACTAAAGCAAAGTAAAGGAGAACTATATAATTTTTAGTGCTGAAAATCAATGTTAATGAGATGTAAGTAGTAATATTTTCCCAATAGCAACACTAAATTTTCGTTGGCATTCAGGCAAAATCAAATTTGTGTCTGAGCCTTGAATGGAGAAAATTAAACTTCGATATAATAAGCTAATTGCACTTTTCTAGATCTACGTATGCTTAGCTCTCACTTAAAGTTTCCATTAGTCAATATTCTGAGCTGGTGCAATTTAGCACAATTAGCGAATGAGCACTTTAAGTAAAGAAATACTTCTTTTAGATTATTATTGTTCAATTATTAACAATAAAAAATATTTGAAAAAATTACTTAAAATGAAATAGATTTTATTAAACAAACATGATATAATTTTCAAGCAACAATTGCAAATTCTAAAAACAAAATTAATTTGCTTTTTTTTATACCAAATCCATACTTTTTCGTCCTTCAATAACAACAATTGAAAAGGGTAAACGTTAATATTCATACACTCAATCATTTGTGCAGTATAATCAATAGCAGTAGGAGCAATGACAGCCAAACCAATGCTGGAACAAATTACAGTCATAAATACTTAGCTGTTGTAAGCAAAATATTTTCGTATCGACTTTGCAACCCAGTATCGAAAAGTATTTAATGCTTTAACTATCGCATATACAAAGAAAATTAAAGCAAAAAATTTAGATTTTTTGAAACTTTATTACCCACGCATTTGTATAATCTGTGTCTTCTTTTCGCCTAAACAACGACTTTGCTTTTTGTACAAAGCTTCATTACATTCTCGTGACAAATTCTACTTAAAGCTTTGGCTTCAATGATAGGTTTCACGCCTACTTGTTCAGTTCCACCCACTTTTCATCTTATTGCTTTTAATATATAGCTTTGAGCTCTTGTAGAAGACTTGTAACATTCCAATGGAAAAGTCTTTAGATATGACAACTTCAAGTATTTGGTTCTATGGGAGGTGCCACTTATAAAACGCTTATTAAGTTTTGTTTAGCGCATCTGCATATATGTTTCCTAGCGACCACGATTCAAGTTTCAGTAGAATCTGTTGGATAACTTTTGAATAAAGCAAATCAAAACGTTTGCTAGGTAATATATCAGCAATGTTTCTTATATGGAAAAAGCAGAAATTTTAAATTCTTGGCGGTGGCATATCCCTTTAGAAATCGAATTTTATAAAGTTCTTTCTAAAATAACGTTCATGGCGCTACAAGAATGTGTTTTACAAATTTGCTGTTCCTAGGATGAATAGCTTAAGTGGTGGTTGTAAGTCAGTCGGACCGTGCATTTTATATAACGAATATTCGTTTCACTATTGAGATCTACTAAAAGCCAATAAACGCTCGCAGGCTCAAATGCGTTGAAATTATTTTAAAAATTTTTAAAAACAATACAATACTTTTGATGATTGTTATACATATGATACCCGATACTCATCAGAACTTTAGCGATGTTATCAATGCGCAGCAAATTTTGCAGAAAGGTAGCATATCCAACCTAAATATTTTTCTTTTTAATCTACTACTCAAAACTATGTTAAATTTCATGCAAAAACATTGAAACACATACATACATGCACTTAAGTGACAAAAACAAATATATGTGTACGCACTCTTTCACACTCATACTCAGGCATTGACACACATACACATTGACAATAAATGACCACATAAAATTCAACAACTTTGACAGTTATTACAAATTGAAACTGTAAATTTGAATGCGATGCAATGTGCTTGTTCGTCTGTCCTTCAGTTTGTATGCCTTTGTGTTTGCTTGTTCGTCCTTTTAGCTGTCAACCAATAGTGTAGGTGTGAGTTTGTCGCTGTGGCGAAATTTAGCTGTCGAATTACACACATATTCGCAGATAATGTAAATATGTTTGGAGTTGTATAAATATTTGTGTATGATGTCTATTATAATAATTGACACACGAGTCGCTATTAGCTGTACTGCATCCCTTTTTTTTTGCGCTATTTCACTGATTACAAAATTTTTTCAAAAACTAAAATTTTAAAAATTTTTCTGCAAGACTGTTGAAAAAGTTACATGAAAATAGAGCTTTGAATATCTACAAATTTTTATCCTCACAGACAACTTTTCTACACAAAGTTATACTTTTTAATCGCATGTGATTTTTTTCTATCGTCAAATTTCGATTCTACTCTAACAATAGGAAAACTTTTAAATTGATGAGGCGTAATTTTTCAAAATCATCTCCACTCAACTGTAACACTTTTTTGCGCGAAAACGTTGATGGATTCATAAATAAAAACAAAAAGTGCTATCAACAATTTTTTGTGCGATTATTATCAGGTTTCGTAAAATGACTGCACCACATAGGTGAAGTAATGTTTTTGTACGTGTGTGTGCGAATTTTTTCCATAGTTTATACAAATGCTTATTTGCTAGGGTTTTGGGAAGCGCATTGAATTCGTTTTTTGCAACTGTGCCAATAATTTTCATGCTGCGCTTCATTGATATTTTTTGCATTCTATCAAGTGACAGGTTATTGTCGCTGTATAGTGCAGAATGTGATGGTCTGCTGTTGAAAAAAAAAATTTTTTTTTTGCTTTGGCTATAAAAAAGTGTAGCTTAAAGGTATGCAATGTTATATGCTTAAAATTGTTATCAAATTAATGGAAATTATTGCTCAAAAATTATTCTTTTGAGCCTGATAATTAAGTCAGAACACTTTTAAACTTTTTTTTATGAATTTCATTAACGGTCTTCTAGAGTGCTTCTTTGACAAGCGTATAAATAACCTATTTTGTTGTCACATACATAATTGCATACTTTTAGGACACAAATTATGCAAGTTTCTAATGCTTTTCCGAATGAAAGTATGCCAGCACTAAATATGACATTAATGTCTTGCCAAGATTACAATTCAAATGCTGCCTGCATTATTTTTTGGGTTCTTTTATCTAGGCTTTGCCATTAACCATCTACGAGTAAATTTTAAAATACTTTAGATCTGAGCTTTTTTTTCAGCTATGATTTTTTTACTTGTGTAACTTTTGTCACAAAAGCAACTTTTTTTACAAAAGCAACTTTTTTTTTGGTACTACTAAGCAAGCTTATCGCTTAAAAGTTGGTTTTGTAAAGTATTTTCTGTTGCATATCTTGTGGATATACAAAATTTTATTGCTGTTGTTTTTGTTGATTTTGTTATCATAATCCTCCACACCAGCAACAATGACCAAAAATTTGGCTCAACGCCTATTATTGGCGTTGTTTTTTTTTTTGTAGCTTGCCAAATAATTTGCATTTGCTACTAAAAATATGCTACATTTTTTTTTATTACAAAAAATATTTATTTTTCTTTTCGTTTTTGCTATCTTTCTCGCCTTCTCCTGTTGCAATTTGCAGTACAATTACTTAATGGAGTTTGATTATCTACCAAAATCGGACATTGAAACTGGCGCGCTGCGCACGGAAGCGCAACTCAAGGAGGCCATCAGAAGCTTACAGGTATGTAGTGTGTTGCTTTTTGATGCCCAGGAATATGTATTAAGTTTTTTTCCACACCACTGTGTGTGGTTTTATTTTCTCTACAGCGCTTTGGCAACATTCCAGTTACTGGCGAAATAGATGGCGCCACACGTAAGCTCATCATTAAACCACGCTGTGGCGTGGGTGACAGCAACAGGACGATGAATTTTTCACCGGATAATCTGCAGCATGGTGTAGGCGGCGTTGGCCATCGAATGAAACGTTATGTTTTGCAGGGACCCAAGTGGGATAAAACGGATCTAACATGGAGGTAAGTGAGCGAGTGAATGTTGTTGCTGATAAGAACTGTATTTTTTTTAGTTCTATTTGAATTTAACTACATGTAAGCCCTAAAAAGTAGGCAATAATTGTTGTGATTATGATTTGTTAAAGTTAACTTTATTCTCTTAATGTGTCCTATAAACGACAGTTGTGAAAAACTTTTCTATGCTGCTTTTATGTATGCACAGATTTTTTATTTTTATTTGTTTTACTGGATACCACAGTGAAGTTTTACTTTTGGAAGTTGTTGTAATGGGGATTATGTTTATGAAAATTTTACCTAACATTTATTCTATACAAAACATGCAACAATATTTTCAAAACACGAAAAGTAGAGACTTCTTGCAAATATCGTAGCTGTTAAAAGATAACAACAAAACATTTTTAAATTTCGGATAGTGGCTTAAAGCCAGTTAGTTGCTCTCATTGATTGTTGACCCAAACTGCTGTGATTATATGTTGAGCTTCATGTCTAACAATAGTGAAGTGAAATTATGTATTAAATAGGCTGATACAAAATTTAATGAAACCTTTACAAAAAGGTAATTGCTCAGCTATTGAAAATAAAAATAACATAAAATTTATCTCCACTTGCCGAATTGGTTCTAGGTTTTGACTTAAATGAGTTCAAATATAATTTTTTGGCCAAATATATGCAATTATTTCAGGGACATACATTTTTTTGATAAATGTATGTCCCCCCTACTTCGCCATCCACCGCACCTACATTGTTTCTGTTTATTTTTTGAGTATGGTTAACATTCACATTTAGCTTTTGACGGCTGTCTAAAAGTAGGCAATTAAAATTGACTTTCTTTTCATCGATGACAGAGAGTAAGACAAGGACAAAGCTCAATACATCATTTTCATACAATTTCGTCATCATTCTTAACTAAATATTTTTAATTTTTAACGGCCTTACGAAATATGATATATTGAATTTCCAATATAGTATTCTAAAGAGAGAGCCTCATTTTTTTTTGGATCGGTAAATTTGGAAGTTGTTTTGGATATATGAAAAAAAGACTCCGAATACCCAAAACATGCAACGCTTTTATCTTTTTGCACTGCAACATTGAAGCAAATAATTAAAATTCACACACAATTTATTTCTGTCCACACTTAGCATTTTTTTAATATCAAAATTGAAAACGAAAAGTATAATATTTATTTCTGCAACATCATTTTTAATTGCTGTTGTCTTCAAAAACCCTGACACTGTTCATTAATTTTACTAAACTTTTACAAAAATCCGTTCTTCTAACTACGAACAAATTTTAATTAATTCAAATGTCAAACGTAGCGTAACGTGTTAATTTTTATATTTATTTTTGTGTTTTCTCCCCGGTTTTTTTTGCTTTCTTTCTGCTATTATGCATAAAATTTTATGCAAATTTAATTTTCATTGCAATTTCTTATGATACGCCCTTTTTTTATGGGCAACCCCTACCCTCTTTTGACTGTTTTTTTTCTGTAACTTAAAGACGCATAACATTTTTTATGCAAAATAGCATGCAAGAAATTCATTTATTTCTTGTCTTTTATACTTAATTTAAAATTCAATCAAAATGAAAACTTTAAATAAAAGTCAACAACACAGCATAGTTAAAGCTGGAGAGAAAAAAAGGAGCAGCATTTTTGCACAAGCTGCAACATTTTACCCTTAACCTCGACTCCCTCTGCGCAGCATTTTGCGCCAAATTAAATTTTACTGGCTGCTGCTGCAGCGTGTTAGGATGATTGCAACTGCTGTTGTGCTGCTGCTGCTGCTGCTGCTGCTGTTGCTGTTGTGTGTGCATGTTGTTGATGGCATTATGCATTAAGTGTAAGCAGCAGCAGTAGCAGCATATCGTTACAACTTGTATATAAAACAACAATAAGTTAATGCAAAAGCACGTTGATTGCATAATTTAGCATGAAACGATACGAACGTTTATTTTTTAGTCTCAACAGAATGGACCTTAAGATCATTTTGGTTTTTTGGATAGCAGGTTACTGTGCGCTAGGATAGGTTGAAATTTCAGTTTTTTCGGAGTGCGTCTGAGTAAGAATTTTGTTTTGGAATATTATATATACCTGAAATGTTGATATTTTGTTATAAAAAACCCAGACTGTTTCCAAAAAAGCAACTGATTCCAATATATTTTTTGTTTGCTGATTCCGAATGATATTTTTTGATGCCCTAAAACTCTGCAATTTTTGCAGCGACTATTGCATCATTTTCTTGATTCAAAAGCAAAAAAAAAAAAATACAAAATTCAAAACCAAATCTGTATTCGGAGTTTTAAACCAACCAAAAACTTTTTTTTTTTTTGGTTAAAAAAGCAAAATTAAGAAAAAAAATTCAAACGTAAATCATTGCTATGGCTGTGCAACTTTTTCGATTTTCAAACCACCTTAGTGTGTACTGCTCAAAAAACATGTTCGTTTTTCCCTCATTGTTGATTTTGAAACAAGAGGGATTGTATTTTTCTTGGCTAATTTGAAGTATTTCGTAAATTTTCACTTATTTAGAATGTGAAAAAAAGTAAAGATTTTTCGTTTCTGCGTTAATAGTGTTGTAGTGTTAATTTTTACTAAGCATGGACTTATTTTTCATGTTATATTGAGAGTTTAAGGAATATCGTTTCGTTGCGTTGTAGAGCAAGAAATTCCAAGAATTTATATTCACAGTGTTTATTTAATAAAGAAAAATCAACATTTTTTGAAATATAAATTTACTTTGTTCCACTGTGTTGTTTTGCAGCACCCCCTACAAGTATGCAACACAAATATAATTTTCGCGCTCAATTTAATTTTAAACATCAATTTACACTAAATTTGTCTTTGTATCGAATGACAACAATGATAGAGATGTCTTACGAATACAGCAATAACCCACAAAATTATCAACACGTCAGCGCCTTTCGCAGCGCAGACAGACATTAACTTCCTGCAGCATGCAACACTTCTTCCGTTCCGATATCTTGTTGCCTCAATAATCAAAGCAGTGACCATTTTAATGACTATTGCTTTAATTTGTATAAATTTCAAATTAATTTCGCATGCAATAGCATACAATTCGCTAGAGTTTAAAGTAAATGTGACGAAGGGGGATGTTCGTTCACTGTCATCCACACAACTACCCTAAGAGCAATCACCACTCGCTGATACTGTTAATGTAACAAAAGCATGTAATTGCATTTGTAGTTGCTGTAAGTAGTGAAATTATATTGCCTGTTGTTGTTATTGTTATCGTTGTTTTTGTTTTTGTAGTTCATTGGTTTTGTTGTTGTTGCAGCCGCTGCCGCTGCTTTACATATTTTACTTTGTAATTGCAAAGTCAAAGCACGCGCTCAATTAAATTTTGCGCTCAAAGACTTTTGCACACAAACAACCGTAACACATGCACCAACACACACACACGCACGCAAATACAATTTACAATGCAATAAAATTAGCTGTTTACTTACCAATGCAATTTGCAATTTATAAAAATGCATTGTAACTTTTTTCCTTCTGTTGCTGATGTTGACAATTAAATTTTGCCGCTTTAGTGAGTTTACTCACAAGACAGTGGAGGGCGCTTTTTTTTATTTTACGCAATATTTGCTATTAACGTAATGACCTGAATAAAGTGCTGTATTGGAAAGTGCCTTTACATAGATACCTGCTGATAATTATATTCTAAGACGAACTTTAGTTTCTTTAATTTTTATTAAATAAATTGAAAACTCTTTTAATTAAACATTATTATTAATAGTTTCAAAAATTTAGTTGTTTCATTGAAATTAACCTTCGATAACTCTAGTAAGGAGTAACTTCTTATAGCAAAGTAAGCTAATGACTCCAACTCCCTCAAAAGTCATTGACAGCGAACAAATGCAAAGTGCACTCGAAGGACTCATTGATGACAACAACAACAATGATAACTAAAACGAGGACGCGCTAAGGACAAAACTTGCAAATCGAATGCAGCTCATGCTGAATTCATTGTTTTTTGTCACAGCTGCTGCTGCTGCATTTATTATTAAGTTGCTGTTGTTCTTGTCGGGGAAGAAAACTTTGTGTACTCATGAATATCCTTAAGGAAGTTCATTCAACATAATAACATCCTGTGTTTTATTTCAATTTCTAAAATGAGCTGACAACAACTTTTCACTTCCGGTTCGGTTGTTACTTCTATTGCCTTTGCAGCTATTCTTTGGTTTTATTGTATTTGCTTA
The DNA here is from genome assembly GCA_963662105.1 of Meiosimyza platycephala. Classification (NCBI taxonomy): domain Eukaryota; kingdom Metazoa; phylum Arthropoda; class Insecta; order Diptera; family Lauxaniidae; genus Meiosimyza; species Meiosimyza platycephala. The sequence goes on from OY759211.1 coordinate 90,583,213, forward strand.
CTTTGGTATAAAGTGAACTTCGCCAACGCAGTTTTCGCAGTTCCTTTGGCAAATTTTCAAATGCCAGCGTAAATTTTTGTCGCCCCACGCAATTGAAATTTGACAAATGCTCTGGCATAGTGAAAAAGAAAATGATGTTGTTGTTTGGAAGTAATCGGTTTATTTTGAAAAAAGAATTTCATATACAAATGAAAAAAAAAACAACAAAAAATTGTGACTTTCTAAGACTTTGCTATCAATTTCATACCATTTTAATTCCAATTTACCGATATAACATGACATTTCTGTAAATAGTGCCTAAAAATATGTAATGATCTATCTCTAAAGTTTATTTTATCATACAAAGTTACTGCCATGCTTAGATGTATTGCATACTTTTAGGCTTTCAATTTCCATTGAACTATGAAAAACATTTGCTAAACTCTTTTAATTCAACTGCTTTCAGTAAACCCGAATTTCCATTAAGAAAATCATAAACTCAAATGCCGGATATAGTTTTCTTGTTCAGATTCAAAATTGCTGTCGTTGTTGTTGTTGTCATAGCAGCCGTTGTTGGTCCCATTAGCATTGCCAACAATTTTTAAGTTAAGTAACGATTTCCGTTGTGACACTTTTCTGAAAAATGTTCACGTTGTCGAAGGCGGCAAACTTTTGGACGAATTTCATTGTAAAATCCATGAAAAAACGAAAAAAAAATCTGAAATCTCGCAAAAAGAACTCACGTTTTCTTATCGTATCCATTGATGCGCGCCAACTGATTGCTAATCAGTGTCCAACACAGACGCCATCGCCATGACGCTTGATCCTATTGTTTGAGCATCCAGGGTGGACCATAAAAATGTCTAAGAACTTATAGATTATTAGTATGATTTTATGGACACATGTTTATTTATCAATGAACTGTGAAAAAACTTTGTGAACGGTTACGAAACTTTTATAAAAAGTTTAAATAGATTTCAAATATGTGCCACCCTAATTAGCCACTTTATGAAACTCTTACATAAATATGCGAACGGCTTCAAGAGGCAAAAGCCAGTAAGTTGTAGTGGTGGTAGCAAAAAGTAGTTGAAAGAAAGCACAATAAGAAGGTTATCACCCGCTTGATTAAGGATTAATGAAGAATAAAAATGAAAATTGAAATCAAATGATTGAACGGGCGATTTTCTTATTTTTTTTTAATTCTGCTCTAAATAAAATTGAAAAAAAATCCATAGAAAGCCAGTAGGTTGACATTTTTTTCTGCTTGCTCCTTAAGCTAATTTCACACAAATGATTTTGCAAAATGATTCAAGTAAAATGAAAGAGAAAAATTGACATAATGTGAAAACTTTTCAGCACAACTGTGTGTACTGTCTGGCCGTTGATGCCGCCCGAAGGAAACGCAAAAAGGTGTGCGAAAACTTTTTAAATGAAAATTAAAAAGAAAACTTTTAAATGAATTTAATGGATTTGAAAACGTTTTAAGTGTGATTTTTTCGTTTCCCTTTTTAATTTTTGCTTTTATAGTGTGTGTTGAAAGGAAGGAGCAAAAATACTGTATAGAATAAGTTGCAATTACAATTGAGGTTAGCGCCTAAAACTATTTGTCGCTACTTTTTCGTATGTGATTTGTAGTACAATGCAATGCATTAGTATTGTCTTGAAAATTTCATGGCCTACTCTTGTGCGCAGCTATTTATGAACGCTTGAGTTCATACTGTGCACTTTACTCGGCTTTTGCTGAGATTTTGTGAAATATAATAGTATGTGAAAAATATTGCAAACTATTTTTCGAGTTTTTACTATATGAAAACCGACGTCAAATGAATCTCTCTTCAATTCAATTAATCAAGCTTACTTTACAAGAACTTTACGTGCACATAGTTTCATAAAAAACTTACAAGTGACAGCTTTATATGACAGCTGATAATTAACAAAGCATGAGCATTTGGGCTCATGTTAAATTGCAAAGGTATGCATTTTAAATTAATTATAAAAAGCAAAAAAAAAACACTATTAAAACAACTTCTAAGTGATATGCCGACCCAATTTAGCACATAGCAGTAACAGACATAAAACCGAACAAAAGCCACAAACTATAAATTTTGAAGTTTTGTGCAGATTTTCTTTCTTTCTTCCACAAACCTCCGAGAAAGGGGAAAAGAACAGATTTCCATTCATTAATCATTTCGTGCACATTTTAAGTTTCACACAAATGTGACAAAAGATAATGCCTACAGGACACACACACGTACACACAACAGACTATCACTGACACACGCTAAAGGACAATCAGTTCTTAGTTTTTTTTTCTTTCTTGGAGTAGAACATAAAAACTGAATGGCATGAAAAAACTGGACCAATGTCATCAAAAAGGGATGCAAGAAAAATTAATCAGTTGAAGTTTGCCAGTAGTAGATTGAGATCTATTTGTTTGCATGAATGTATACTTTGTAGATATGTGTTTGTGTGCTACACTATGGGAATGTGCGTGTTACCAGCAGAAAACAAAAGCAAATCATCAACAAAGATTAGATATAATAAAAGGAAAAAAAACATATAAATTGTGCAGAAAAAATCGCAGAGAAAAAACTGTGGTAAAGTTAAACAAAACGAATTCATGGTTGGTGTAGCCTACAAGACCAACACTAAGCGAAACAAGCTGCTAAAATAGTAAGATTTGTATTTAAGTCGCTTAAAACAAAGCTTCTCAGAAATTTAGAAAAACTGTGCTAAAAAATTTGCGACTAAAAGGAAGCGAAAAAGGATATGTTGTCAACAGCACCGATTAACTTGGCTCAAAAAAGGTAAAACAAATATCTAAATATTAAATAATTAATTGCGTACGTTTTTTTGGCGTGGATTAGCTTTAATTTTTGGCCCAATGTACTCCAAGTCCTCAACCAAACTGCTGGCAGTTCCTGTGCGCAAAATTTACTCTGTGTAGCTGAGCAAAATTAAGAAAATAGAAAAAAAAAACAACAAATAACCAAAAGGAAGTCATTTGGAAGGAATAAACGTGTATTAAATGAGCGCTATCTCAAAATGTAGAAAAGGGGAAATAAAGCAAATGTTAGGTCGTATAAGGTCTGCCGAACAACAACAGACATATGCTTTATAACGCCAAAACATCATTAACAGTTAATTTAGGGAAACATTTCAGTTGACATGCATTCACTTGGAAAGCCAAAGAAAATTGCAATAACCAAGACTTTGGTGAAGCCAACAGCGAAGATAAAAAAATCACAAAAAGGATATATCTTCTAAACGTAGACAAAAATATTCTAGGTCACTTTAATTTTAGTGGTCACGCTGAGATTTAACCGCTTGTGAGCAAAAAAAAAATTTGTTAAAGAATACCATAATATGGTCGCCGCACAAAGATAGTTGGGAATGTTACGAGCAATCTTAGATAAAGGACAAAGTGGCTTTATAAAAATAACTATGTTCTTTCCGCAACAGCATTATTATCATCATCACAGGACAACACACAAAGCGTTGCTGCTCCGAAGGCGTCATTTTCAATCAACTTTATTTGCTTACTGCGTGAAGCGTAAATGAAAAAGAAATTTCATTTTTATTTAATTTACATTGAGTTCATGATTGAGTAGTGATTGCTGCCCCATGGCTAAGTTAGTGCTGTGAGAGCGGGAACACCTCACAAAAAAAGTTCAAAAGAACCAATAACTAAGCATTTCAGGGGGTAAATGTAGGTATGTAGTTATTACAGTGTTACTGTGGAGCATAACTATATATAGTTTTACATAATAAATAAAAATAACTAAAGTGATTTTGGCAACTGCCCTTTTATTTCCTTACCACATTCGCTTGGTTGTCATTATAACGATCTGTCATTTTCAAATTGTTTACGCATCAACCTCAAATTGTTGACGTTACGGTTTTGATATTTCGAAACCACACTTTCTCCTCAAAGGTTTTGACCAATTGTTACAAATATTCATAGTGCCGTACTAAAGTTTAAGAATATGCTTAACTTACAGATAGCCATTATATACTAAATATCTTTTTAAATTTTGTGGTAAAAATACTTAGTGTTAACAAATGAGTACTTGTTCTACTCCTTAGCTGGCAAATGTATTAAACATTAAAGACATTTGAACAATGTTTTAATATACAGATACCACCCATTGCCTGACATAATGCTGTCACCAATATTTTGGGATTTTTTGTTCCCTTTTTTTTGTGTTTTTGGTATTTAAGAAGAGACAGCATAAAAAAAGCTTTTAATGTCTTTTTGAAGCTGCTTTCAGCACTTACTATGCCACTAACCATAAGATGCTGCTCATAGCGGTCATATACAATGGCTACAACAACAATAACAACAAGGACAAAAACAAAAGCATATCATTAATATTCCCTCTCCCCTGTCACCACACTGCTATGTAATGTCCCAGTACGAAGTAAACCACAACAGCAGGAATAACACAGCAACTGCGAATGAATGTCGCCCAATTTAATTATTTTGTATCGTGTACACTTAATTGCCTATTAAGCGACAACAACAACAATTACAACAATGGCAGTAGGATACAGCAACAACAACAAAAACAACAACTCCCCTTGTACGCCTACAGCACCCATGGTGATTTTACCAAATGCCATAAAGTTTGCATTGAGTGACACAAAGAAATTGAATAAGAAACAGGAAATTTGCAGTTTAGGGATGCGTATCGTTGTGATGTCAATGTGGTGACGTGTGTAGGGTATCGATGCTAAATGTATGAGCACTTACAAATGTATTAGTATTGAAATCGATGACAGTGTTGATGCTTGATTTCATTTGTGTTGATAAAAGTAAAAAAAAATTTTTAGAAGTGAAATGTAAGTGACGCTCGCTTTTTCCCCGAATAGAATAATCTTCAATACGGTTTCGAAAAGCATATTAAAGAATATGTACAAAACCTAATTTTTTCATGTCACTCATGTTACATAACTTGATTTGAGTGACACAAAGTTATGAATGCTCACACCTAAAATGTGATCATCAGGTTTCAAGTGCCCTAAACAATGTAACTTGAGTGACGTTCCAACTTCAGCACCTTTAGCAACATGAGACAACCCATAACTTATACAGAAATGCTTTAAGCATCGAATTGTGCATTATTTTTGTGTCACTAACGTTTCATTTTGGTTAAAAAATGATAAATTTGACAAAAAAACAAATCTTTTAAAAGAGCAACATATGATCTCCAAGCTCATTCAAACTTTGAAAGTGTGCAGTTGGCTAATTTTTTCTTGTGGCATTTCAATATTAAATCTTTTTTTTTCCCATCACTTCTACACCTTTAAAATGTTAAAAATTTAAAAAAAGTATCGGTTAATTTTTTAATCTCAAATTTTTATGCACAACAGCAATGAGTAGGGTGACACGCATAAAATTGTCTACAATGTGACCTTGTTTACTAAAAACATAGACACACACACAGACACACAAACACGTACAAATAGCAGGCAATAAGCAAACATAACTAAATGTTCTTACATTGTACTACGTAAAATACACCTACGATCTTATGTTCTATTTTTTTTTCACTTTTTTACATCTTTTTTTTTTGTGTTCTGCCTGCTCAAAGCACCGAAGAGTAATTTACGTCCTGCCGTCTTTAAAAGCTGAAGAGCTGCATATGTTTGTTTGTCATGCTGCTGCTGCTGCTTCTACTGCTGAGTATTTCTTACTCATTTAATTTAACATCTTTACATTGGCTTAATGAATATTTTCACTTAACCCGGTGGTCGCGCTGTGCTTGCTCTCTGTTTACTACAGGGTTTTGCAGAAGCGTTTTGACTTTTGCAGGGTGCGCATTTGATATGACGTAACTAAAAGTGAGAAAGTAGTTTGAGTAGCATAAATTAACAACGTTAAGAAGGTAGCTTTTGGTAAAGAAAAATGTCTTTTACCCTAAAAGAATAATTGGACCTTGTAAGACAAAGTAAATTAATAAAACACATTATTATCTAAGTGCTATTATTGGAATGTAGTATGCAAATTCGAAAGGTTATTTTATTTTCACAAATTTTCTTTTTACTACTTATACAACTACTGTTGCTATTACAAACTTAACTTAATACCCAGTGGGGAAATCGGGCCCGAAATATTGAAGCACTTTAGGGCCAAAGAATATTGCTCAGACATGAATGCTAGCATAATTCATGCTGCAATGTGTCTAGAAATTTCAGCTTTGAAAAATTATATGCATGCATTAATTTCTATATTTTCTTAATTTTAAATACTTTTTTTATTACCTCTAATAATTTGCATCTAAAACGGAATCATAAGTTGCGAACAAACTGTATCTTCTATTTTCGACGAAAATTTAAATAAAAAAATCTCGACTTCGCATGTATGGTGTAATCTTATCTCAGGCCCAAAGGATACTGAAAGTGTGCTTATGCACTTATTATCCTAAAGAAAAAAAATTTCCTTTTTTAGTTTTTTGATGACTTTCATACCCTTTGAGGCATAAGTTCAGACCATACAAAACCATCTAAGGTATAGCCACATTTCAAATCTAATTTCATCGTGCCATGACTGTCATCTTCGCTGGGTTAGTTTATAGAAATGTCGACATGTTTTCATACAGCACTACGTGGGGCCGTGAACTATGTAAAAATATATGTATGCAGTATGACAACAATATCTAAGCAGTCTTGATTTTGTTGTTGTTATTGCCGCCTCTGAGACGCCATAATGCAATTTTTGCGTCGCATATTGTAACAACTTTGTGCAATTTTTTTTTCTTTGGTTTGCGTTAAATTGAGAGAAAATTATGTGACAGAATAAAAATTTAGCATGTGGCGCTTCCTAATAGTTTGCTGCATATACAGTTTCTACTTTGATGCACAGTGCTCGCTATTGACAAAAACTTTATAAAACAGCTTTTTATGTAAACTTTCTGGTATATTTGCAATAATTTTTACAATGATTGTACTTATATTGTTTCAAAAAGTATTTAAAATTTTAATGTGCATTTCTAAACTTTCATGTCTTGAAAAATTTGTATTACAATTTCAAAACTTCAGCTCTTATGACACTTGTCCGATTTAATTTTTTTTAATTTATTATAACTCAATTTCAAAACTCTACCTGTTATAGCGCTCTTTTGATATAACTTAGATGTTACTAGGCACATTGTTTGTTTTGAATTTTAAGTGCACTTCAGGTATTTCAAATATGGTTAGTGGCTGCTATGAAAAAAACGAAAAATAAGAGAAATTTTACACATACGTCATGGTGTAAACTTAAAATTTGTGAACCGATTGATGAAATAAACTTTGTTTTTATTTGTTTAAAATAACTTTTTAAAAGAGTTAAGTAGCTTGAACACTATAATAATAAAACGTCATCGTGCACGTAATTAAAACACAGTATTATTTGTGACTTTTTTTTTTGGTTCTCTTTAAATATAAGAAAGCTCACTTACTAACATTCAATCAAATGCGTTTCATTTAGAAATATAAAATGTTTCTTTCCTTCAGATTTTATGCTGCATATTGTTACTTTTTGTTGCTGTCCCACTGGCTATCATTTAGATGTTAGTCCCTTCTCACTTCACTACAAAGATGTTAATTAAAACTTTTTAATACCAGTTAAAAATTTTTATCTGGGAAATTAAAATGAACTCTCCGTTGAGTGTTGTGCCAGCAAGCGCACGCGTGAGTACAGCTGCAGTTTCTTTTTTTTTTTTTAAATTAAAATACTGGAAAATATCAAAAGAAAAAGTACCTTTTTTATAATATCATTAAAAGAAAACAAAAAAAACCTTGAAATATAAAATTCGCAGTAAAAGCAGACATAAAAAACACACAACAGCCTTGGCATGCTTAACGAAACAAAAAGAACAGAGTGCTGCAAATTTTTGGCAAAGATTTAATTTTTTTATGATTTTGTTTTAATTGTGACATTCCATGGTAAGACGAACTATTTGCAAAATTAATTGTCTTCTTTTTATATATCAAAATCCATTAATTTATCCTATAAAACTTTCTGAAATTCAGTGACAGAATTTTATATTTTTTATGTATAGTGCATATCACTGAAACAAAAAAAAATTGACGATATTTTTTTAGTGGATTGAAGCACTATAGAAATCCTTTTAATAATTTACACAAAAACCATGCTTTCAAATACATATTCCAAGAACACATCTTCCAATTGTATATCTGCTAAATGTAATAACTGCTAGCGGTGAAATTGCCCATCTTCACTTTTTGGCTTTAGATCTTGGTTACTACTGTCGCGAAAAATTTAAAAATAGTGGTTTTCCATTTTTGACTCAAAGCTATGCTGATCCTTTTGTTAATCTACTGTATTATCTTCTACTCTTTTCTGCATTATCCTTTTCTTTGGAATTATTTTATTTAGTTTTTTTTTGATTGTGTTTGTGTGCCAGTTGTTTGACTGTGGCCCAAGTTGACAGTTTGACGTGCACCATACTTTTGTGGTTTTTATTTTGTTCAGCTGCAGTTAGTTGAAAAAAAAAACGCTACCTTATTCATTCTGCTTTCTTTCCTCCACCGTTTGTTTGTTTGCTGAACATATTTTGGCAGTTAAAAATAATTACTCTTTTCCCACAGCAGCTCATCATTAAGTCGAAAGGATTTGACGAAATGTCCTTACATTAAATTTTGGCAATCGCATTTATTTAATTTATTTTTTTTTCTATCGGATTTTGTATTTGTCTGAAGTTCTTTAAAAAAGTTTGTTTTTCAAGTTTCTTAAATGTTACAACATAGAAAAATTGAGACAAAGCAATTTACTAAAACCTCATATAAGTACTAGAATATAAACTGAAAATAAATCTTAGATATGCACTCGTAGCTGCTGTAGCAATTATCAAATAAAAGCTACACAGAAGTCAAAGACGTAAAAAATAAAATTTTCCTTAAAATTAAATGCTAAAAAATTTTGAATTATTTCAAAATTTTCAATTATCAATTAACATAAACATAACTGAAACCACAGCTAATTAATAATCAACATTTACAACGCAAATACGAAACCACAACTAAAACAATAGCCAACAATTTCATTCCCAGAAGATAGCCACAAGTGGCTAAAACAAAACGACAATAACAACAAACGAAAATTAACCGAGAAAACGCAAATTTACGCCGCCACTCATTTGTTTGCCAGCATTACGGCGCCTGAACTGCAATCCTTCGGCTACGATTGCTATATTGTAAAAGGACTTTGTAACGAGCAGGCAGTGGTATGAGTTAAATGTTCGATAGTGATATTTTATATTGAATTTCTCGTCTTTCACAAAGACTTAACTATCCAAAAAAATCTACAGTAGCTAAGAAATTGTATAACTCCGATATAATTTACATAAGGCTCTAACTATTTACTCATAAGACAATAGAATGGAACAAATTGATTTGAGTTATTAAGCTTTCATTTCATAAAAAAATGCGTTGTAAAACTCTGTCCAATATTTAATTGAAAACCCCTAATATGTCTTTAAATTTACATGTAAATTATAGCGGTGGTTATAAACTAAGCATACGAAAATATTAATAATATCAATGAAAAAATTTATTTTTACATAGTAAGCGTTTAGGTGCTCACTAAAATTGAATAAATTTAAAAACGACAATTATTTCGAACTTACGTTCTCTTGAAATCAAGTTGCTTAAAATTCTACAAAAGAAATCGCTCCTTTAAATATTCAAAAGGATACCAAAATTTTTTTCAACGTCAACATATTAAAAATTCACATTTTTAGCCTTAAAACGTGTACGGATTTTTATGCTACTTTCTTTTTACCATTCACCGTGCTTACGAATATGTGTATGTGCTCTTGTTGATTCGTACGTGTGTATATGTGCGACTGTCTGTATTATGCGTAACAAGTATTTTTGGCGCCAAGCAGACGCCAAAGGACATTTGCAATGGAGTGAAATTTCGTATTAAACAAGCAAAGCACCCACTAAAGCAGCAGCAGCAAAAATTGAACAGAGCAAAAGCAAAGTCAAGAAAAAAGAACGACTGTTACCCCCACAACTCGCTCGTCGAACTCAACATGTAGTCCAATAGAAAATTTTAAGCAGCTGCAGGGCAAAAACCGTAGTGAGTCACATCATTTAAGCAGTGAAATGGAGAAGCAGAGCTCTATTTTAATACTTGCGGTGTAAGCGCAGGAAGGTCATGACAAAACTAAGATGAATTGGCATTTGTCAACAAACGCATTCGAAAACGTCCAATAGTACACTCTCGTTCCAAGGACAACATCATTCTGCTGTAGCCTTTCGCTGCTGCTACGGTGTTTTACAGTGGGATATGACGAGATTAAATTAAATTTAAAATTTCGCGAAAAAAAAACAAGTGATAGTAAAAAAAACGGGTCTACGGGTCTAAAATTTATAACTTCCGGTTGATACAGGGTGGGGGAAATTCCTAAAAATCAATTTAAACGTTTAAATTGTTCATAACAATATTAATTTGTAAATAATTTTTAAAAAAAATATTTTTTTATTAAAACTCATTTTTTTTAGCTTTAAAATGAAAATAAAAAAAAATTTTCTAGTTTTAACAGAACCGGAGTTATGAATTTTTGAAAGTGAGCCTCCAAGCAAAAAATCACGAAATTTTCAAAATTTGAATTCGCTCTATTTTGAAAAAGAATGTTTTTTAAAAAAATCCTCGAATATATGTCACTTCTTTTTCGATACAGAACCTATAAAAAAATTTCAGCCAAATCAGAAATGTGTCGTCCGAAAAGTGTTCGGTTTGTGAAAGACTGTCCCATATTTATCTTTCATCTTATATTTTTAAACATTTATCTTTTATAATTTGTCTTTTACCTTGTGTACTGCAACAATTTTCATGAATTTCCCAGCTAGCAACTTAAATCTAAGGGCTGCAACATATTAATTTTCTTAAATTTTTCACTAACGACACCCACTGTACATCATCTGCTGCCTTAAAAATAAAATGAAAATATGTAAAATTTTGAACTCAAGTATTTTTGCTAATGGAGTGTCGCATGTCAAAATGTCGCACTCAGTGTATGCGAATTTTAGCCGTACCAAATTGTGCTGAACTGAGTTTACAGTATGAGTGTGTGTGTGTGTGTGTGTTAGCACCAATGATGGAACTGATGTCATCAAGTGGGTGTTAAAATAAGACACCCGCTAAGGCACTGCAGCGCGCAACGCAAGAAAAACTGTCACTGAAACATTGAAAAGCAAAGGGTGGGTGAACATAAAGAATGAATGGTCGAATGAATGGCTGACGGAATGGCAGCAAATAATGAGCACATCAAGTCCATGAGTTACTACTTACCATCACTGAATAACTGGCATTGGAGCCAGTTGAATACAAAAGGATTCAAACGCACATTTGGCGATTCATAAAGATGATGAACAGGCGTTGACAATAATTTCGTTAAATTAGTTTGAGATTTCGGGGAGGTGGTAGAACATCAAGTAAGAGCTTACAAGATTAAATGAAGAGTGATAGAATGTAGCTATAAATTTTTGTGGTTTTCTTCAATCCCAACATTTTATTATAGCTGATTTTGGAAAAAATTTAGAGCTATTCTTTCGTAGTCTCTAATTATAAGCTATGAAGTTCTCGGAAAATTTTTTTTTTTATATTTTTAGTGGTTATTTACCAAACTACAAATACACTACAACAAATTAAACTAACTTTTTTTTTAGCAATAAAAATAATATTTTGTTGCTATTGCGTTGAAATTTAAAATTTCCCTAGTGTGATATTAACGCAAAATGCTTGAGCGCATAGTTTTTAACTGCAATTAAATAAATGCTCATAGAACTTTGTGTGTTTTGCTTGGCAATTGCAGTTTCTGCATTAATAAAATAAACAATAACAACAATTGCATGAAGATCACTTTTTAACACCAATGAAAAGTCAACAAAAGCGTGAGTTTTTCTTTACGTTTATGTGCAGGAATTAGCGCTACAATTAGGCACACATACGAACACATTCGCATGCAACTAGATGTCAACAATATATAAGCAAAAAAAAGTACTTGCAACAGTAAATGCTACAAAAGGACATTATCCAGCATTCCTTTGCTTTTTAGAGTAGAGTTCGTCTATCTCTATTTGTTTTTTTTTTTCTGCTCAACTCAAATTCAACTACTTTTTATCCTCTTTTGTGGGTGTTAAAATTTTCCACTAGTTGGCAACACTTTTTATTGTATTGTTGTTCCAACATTTAAGTTGTTTTTGCCATAGTTGTTGTTGTCGTTGCTTTTGTAACTGTTGTCATTGTGACAGTTGACAATTTAAGCTGATTGCGCGCACTTGAAGAGTGTGAACGCGTTGAATGTTTTGTATTTGTGTTAGTATTCGTTTGCCTTTTTTTGAAGCTTGTGTGTGTGTGTGTTTCTGCACAAATGTTCAAAATAAGCTGCAAGGATATTATTATTACACTGAATCCTTACTTAAAGGACTTATAAGTAGACATGCACAATGTGTGTGAAAAGACATAATATAATGTAGCAAAATTTTGAGCTTTAAAGTCCTTATGCCAAGAAGCATATACTATAGATATTGTGCTTGCAATACATTTGAAGAATTAAGGACTCTTTGGCTTCTCTGAATTTGATGAGTTTATACAAACATTAATATCATATTGTTATGGTGACCACATTTTGTGATGAAAGTACGAAAAATCACTTTAAAAATTATTAAAATAAACTACTCATTTAGTTGCTAAAAAATTCTTACTTCGCTCTAAGCAAATGTTTCGTATTCGTTAAAAAATTCAACTTTCAAGTAAATTTTCCATCAGTGTAAGTGAACGCTGTAGGCGCATGCAACAAAGTCAGTATGCTATGTAGCAGCATTTGTAAACGTTTTTTCGAAAATTCTGAGGATTCAGTGCATCAATTCGCTTATTTATTTGACATATTATATGTCAACGGATGTCCGGTGTGTTGAAACACCGCGTTGGATGAATGTGATTACTACGGACAAAAAAATAATAATTTCTGCAAAGTGTTGTCAACGGTTCCTTTAAATTCACTCAGCCTTTCAGCTTAAATAAGCTTCGTTTTAATTAAATACTTTTAAATTCGCTAAATGAATGAAAACATACGAGTTCACATTTTAAATGGTAGGAAATACAAAATTCCTATCCTAGGTGTAATTTTGGACAAGAATTCGAACTGAGTACTAAACATAAGAAAATCAAATTTAGGTAAACTCTCATAACTCTTGTCGAAGACGTTATTGGCTAAGGTTGGGGACTTCAACACAAAATTGTGCTTTGGATCTTTAAGGATCTGTAGTTAGACAAATCTTGTTCTACGGCTCTGGAAAAGAAAATGGCACATAAATTGCTAAACAAGATTCAAAAGCTTATAAATTTTTACTTCACCTGAGGATCCTTTCTTCGGCCTTTGATGCTTCTGATTTATATTTACAATAGAAAAGCACTTGCAAGTTCAGTTTTCAGATAAAAAGCTTTATTGTAATGGCTGAAGCGAATCAGATCAAGTCAGAACCTGTTATTTAAGGAGTTGTTGACCAATCCCTTAAGAACTGAAAACTGTAGGTCTGTACGACTGAAATAAAATTTTCACTTCTCCTTTCTTGATTGCTCGTAAGCCAAGAGCTGAGATCCAAAGAAAATAGTGCTCAAACGAGAATGACTTTTTTCGAACTCTGCCATTTTGGGATTATGGATTATTTTTAAAATGTACTTAAATGGAGTATCATATATTTGGTATAGAGCTAGAGATGGTGTGCCATATTAACATCATTCATATGTTTTTTTTTTTTAATAAAATAAAAACAAAAACATAAAGATTTTAAGTATCTACAATTTAAAAAGAAATATATATTGTACATATGTTGATCATTTGTTTTATTAATTTTTGAAAACAAAAACAGATGACAGTGTTTTGCTCAATATATAATATTTAAAATGCGAATAGCACCAAAGAAGTCCATAAATAATTATATTATCCTTTGAATTTAAGATCAATGTATTTTCATTTCAAATGGATCAAATTAATGTGAAGCTCCCTAATGCATGTTCGAATGCAATTTGCTAACAAAGCAACAATGGTGCTACCTACCACCATTGAAGAAAACTTTTCTCAAGAAAGTAGCATTTTGCTTATGCTACATTTTTAATGACATTAAGAACAACAACAATAAAAGCAATCCTTTTGTTGTACTTGAGACATTATTGTTAATAGCTTGAAGTAATAATATGTCCATGTAGCATCACCACCACCAACAAAGTGCAGTGTTACTGCTTCCTTGATAAAAGTGGTCGGTACTCTTGACGGAAAAATTTTTTTTTTTTTCAAAATATTATAACTGGTGTATGGACAAAACTATCGATATGGAGTATGAAGTATTTGTATTTGCATTTATTTGTAATAAATAATATCAATTTTTTGATATTATTTTTTTTTCGTTTTTGCTTTGACTTGACGTATCAATTGCATAATATTTGGATTGATTTTTCGTATTTATCACCAATAAATGCAATTTTTGAAATTTTTCTGAGCATCTGAAGCTTTAGTGTTGTGTTCTACATTTTGTTCGCTTAGTAAAGATAATAACTTTTAGTATGCTTAAAAACTAAAACATCGCCGTTGCTGGATTAGTTTTTTCTTGCTCAGAAAGTAAAGTAATACTTTGAGTTTTATTCAAATATTTTTTTCTTATACTCTTCATGCTAAAAAAATTGATTCAAAGTTTCAGTTTACTCAAGGACTTTTGACAGAAAAAATAGATCTAATTCAGTATCGCTACATTTTTCAATTGATGAAGTTTTCCTAATTGCAAAAAATAACGCATTTGAGCAAGTAGTAAGATATAGCATCAAAGCGAATATCATAAAAGTGGGCGTGTGCTTTAAGAGAAGGGCGTAAAACGTGCACCAATGCATTTTTAGCTTTTACGGTTTTGTTTTCAATTTTAATTTTTTTTTTTCATTTTACATTTGACGTAAAAAATCATGTTCTTACTCAGACAAAAAGTAATTTTATGACGCGTACGTAGTGTTGCATTTCAGCAGCATTCACTACCATCGGGATCAGCAGGGATATGCTGCCATAGCATACCATTGTTTGCTTGTATTTGTGTGCTTGGCGGATATCGTTGTCATTTTGATGGCAAAGTCACTTCGTTTTATGGACACAGTTTTTTTTCTGCTGCTTTTTATTCCTTTTGAATTAAAAGGCGTCGGTAGTAAAAATCCTTTTAAGATTAAGATTGACATGAAACGCAACCAGGATACACGCATTCATCGTATTTTTTTCCGCTTGTTTTTATTATGCGCTCAAAAAGATTGTAAACGGACACGTGGGTACATTTTAGTATGTCGGAGGAAAAATGCATTCAGGTCACGAAACAATTGTTAGTGTGTGTGTGTGTGTATAGCTTGTTCCGGTAAGAGTACAATTACTTGCAAGGGTTCGTGATTAAGTGCATGGAAATATGAAAAATATGATATGCAGCTCTTTCGATTTTTTCAAAATTGTGAAAAATGTGTAGGAAAAATCTTTTATTGAAATTTCGGCTAAAAAATCATTTTCATTTCATTTAACATTAATTCATTGCAACGCACATCCTATTTTTTGGATAAAAAGTAAAACCAAAAATTAACAATATCCTTCACTCTATGTTGCACGTTTTAAGTATTTCCTTCAATAATGTAATGTCATGAAAAAATCCACTACTTGTCCAATGCAAACAATTTAATTGCTTGCATCCGTTGCGCATTTTATGATGGTATCCTTTCGATATTGAAGATGCATAGCACGCAAACAGAAAAAAGGAGTTCGATTCTGTTGTTGAGCCACCATGACAACACTTCATCGATGACAATGAAGCCATTTTGGTGTGACATAATGGTTTAATGACTCTGATACTTGAACCACTGTGTTATGTGTAGTTGTAGTTGAAAACTATGCACTTTTTTGTGGAGTTTGCTAAAGTGCATTTGTGGTAGTTGACGGAATGAGTCTTATGATTTTGGAAATTAGAAAAAATTTCAGCCGTTAATAGAAATAATTTATTTTCCAAAAAATTCTATCGATTTTTTAGACTTTAAAAACTCTTTTAACTCAAAATCATGGTATTCAACAAAAAAACTTGAATCAAATGACTGATTACTTACAATTTTTTAAATAGCCATAGCCTAATATTTATTTTTGTGGTCTATTATATTTTCTTAAATGTTTTAAAAATTTTCCCTCGCGTTTAACTTTTTTACCTGGCGATCGTCAGTCCAACAATTTTTCGCTTATTTTCAGTCCCAAAATTAAAGAAAAACAAAAAAAAACCCTCTAAAATGCACTGTGACTGGTAGTCTTTTTCTGCATTTCAATATCACTTTAAACACTATTTTTCAAAGCTATGCAACTCTCTTGTAGCAAGTGGCAACATTAAACCAACATGGCATTTCAAAATGGCTGCATTGTCATCGATTGAGTGATGACATGGTTGCTTAACATTGTGGTGATCACTAAAGGATTTAAGTGATTGTTTTGTTCGGCATCTTCGATATTTATCATAAAATGTACAACGACAGCATGCAATTAAATTGTGGTTGGTAACCCAAAGAAATTTAACGAAAAATGACGAAAGCCAATCTTGGAAAAATAACATTTAAATCTAAATATTTTTTTTTTTTTTTTGAAAAATTTACTTTTTTTTTATTTTATCAAGATAAAGTTTTTTTTTATGCATACTTAGGACATTAAGCATGTCCTTTTGCTACAAAATGTTAAATTTCGCTTTTGCATGCATTTGTTTTCAGCTACCGCCCGCAATTCCAGCAATAACTGTCATAAATCAGTTGTATCACTTTTGTTGTTGTTCTTATTGTTGTCCTTTTCGGCTTGGGTAAGTAACGTCTGCTTGTTGAGATATGCTAAGTTAATTAAAAAAGAAATACTTCAAGTTTAAAACTTTGATTTTATTGGCGAGAACAAAAAGTCTTAATCCACACTTACCATTAAAAAAAAAATTTTGCTTACATTTTTTTAAAACTTTTTGTCAAATAGCACACTATAAAAGGTTTTTTCAAAAAACTGTGACATTTGCTACAAAGTGGCAGAACATTTGATACCTTCAGCTGCATTTACGGACAACCGAATGACTTGAATAGCTTTATATACAGCGAAAAATGTTTTATTTTGATTAAAAAAAGCTGAACTTGAAGGAGGATATGTACAATTTGCCAATATATGACGTCTCTAATTTCCACAAAAATTGTGTTTAGAATATGGGGCCAGGTTTTATATTCAAACCAAATGTATTCTAAAAAATATTTTACAGTGTGTGAAAAAAAATACAACAATTACGAGAACAAAAATCAAAACAAAAAATCGGGCTAAAGCTAGTCATAGTAACTTTATCCATTTCTAAATGGAAGCATCAGTGACCTTTTCATAGATTTGTTGAGAACCCTTATTATAAGTGATAAACATTTAATATCAAATACGCTAAAAGAAAAAATGCGCAATAAATAAATATTTTTGGCATTGCTTTGTTTCACTTTATGTTTGGATTCACAATGAACCTATGCAAAAAGGAAAACATATGAGGCTTACAAATTCTTAATAATCGGCTCAAAGGTCACTGATGATTCTCTCTAGCAATGGATGGAATTAGTGTGTTTAGTTTAAGTTTTTGTGTGTCATCAAACACTGTACTGAACAGCTTGTTCCGATACACCACCCAAAAGTATTCTAATTTTCAAAAGAAATTTTTTGTCACAGACATTGAACCTCTCGCTCCTCAAGCTATGTAATACGGTTCCGACTTCTCATGACTAAATATATTAAGAATAAATTAAGAACGTTCTAGACTATAACTTCACTCACTGTAAAAATTTTGTTGCAAAAATACTGTGTGTCTTTTGAAAAGTTTTCATGTCTAGCAAAATTTTATTTTGACATTTGTAGGGTTTCACTTTTCAATTTTGTTTTAGAGTGAGTAGGGTCTAAATGACAAAAACCAGTTTATTTTTCACGTATTTATTTTATTTTAAGCAAACTGGGTTAAGCCAATAAATTTTACCACTCCTACTTAACAATCTACATAGGGGCCTACTCGCAAGCCATGAATTGTGTTCGTTGTACTTACTTTCAAAGTACATACAATTCGGTGACATATAAATATTGCAATTGTTATTTTGATTAATTATTCAACTGTGGATCCAGCACTAAAATGTTGATATCCTGCTGCCCTGTTGTTCAATATGGTTGGCGCATAAGTGAAAACAGTTGTCCCTCTCTTAATCTTTTTTTTTTTGGTTGTTGTGCGAGTACAACAACGAAACAAAAATAGTAGTAAATAAATTATACTTAAAAGCTATGAACAAGTGGAACAGAACAAATTACATTGGCAACACTGGCGTCGTCGGAATCATCAAACAGTAGCTGCGAATGCTGCACGCAAACAAATATTTATATGTGTGCAGTACGAACCCAATGTGAAGCAATGGAAGCTGTTTCCAAAAGAATCTTCAATCTACCAGCAATATTGTAGTTTTATTTTATGTTAAATATGTCAAAATTTTATTTTAATTTCTAAAAAAGGATGTGATATTCATTGTGTTTCCATGGTTTTGCTTTCCCGCACATTCGATGATGCTTCCAAAAATATCTTTTCTCACAATGACATGCTCTGTTCGAAAAGATTTCGCAGTGTAAGCAATTTGCAGCTTCTTTTTGAAGCTTAACAGCAGTATTTTTCAAGTGCTTTTATTACGCGTAGGGAACCACCATCACCAACGCTACATTCGAGTGATGCAAATGGAACGGAAACGGAAACTCATGTGAACTGCGGCAAAACTTTGTTTCTTGTTTATTTGGTGTTTGTTTTTACACAGAAAAAAACAGACAAAATTAATTTATGATTTTTGATAAAAATAATTAAATGTTTTCAATGACGTGTGGTAAGAAAATGTCTAAAGAATCGAAACAAATCAACAGAAAGGTATCTCAAGCTGAAAAGATTTCAAGAAATAATTAAATTTTTTATAGTGTATCCTTGTGCTTGTGTGCTAATATTAATGTATGTTTGTATGTCATTGAGTGTCATATGTGCGAAAATTGATTTAAGCACTTTTCTGTCGCCATTTTGGTATATATCTTATTACTATTGCCGCTACTGCTGCTGATTTTGTTGTTGCTGACGCCACATGCCGCCTGCGTTTTGCAATTAAGTCATATAAATGACAATTGCAGCAAAACACATTAAATGCATGGCCACTGCATGACAAAGACAGCAATAGAGAGTGGGCGCACTGTATGCGTTCTTGCTGTTCTCGTTGTTTAAGTGTAAAGCATTGCTGCCAGATGATAGTAATTTATTTACTATTCTCATAAACTGACAAAATAAAGGATGAGTGCTGATAAGCCATATTTTTGACCCATTGAAAAGTCAAACTTTCAAAAGGGGAAATTTGTTTATTTTTTTCAAAAGTATATTTTTATATGGCCAGAATTTACGAAATATATCATAAATCACAAAAATGATGCCAATACTAACTAAAGGTAGAGTGCGCCAGTAAGCATTATGCCAAAATCCTGAAAAATTTTTTGGAATGTTTTTCTTAAGTTTTTTAAGTTTTTTTCAATGCACTTACTGTTCAGAACAGCATGTGTTAATAAAAAATAAATAGGACCAACAGCGAAGAAAAAATTACACCAGGTTTTCAGTTCGTGCTGCGAAGCTATCCTCAGCAACCAGATCACATAAGAAGTTTTCGAGGAAGTGTTTGCAAAAGAGCGTGCGACATAAAAGAGTAAAGAGAAAAAAATTTCCAAGAGAGAAATTTCGAAACCATTTTTTTCGATTTTTGGTATAGTTTGTAGCAAATTTCCAAAAGGAAAATCATCAGGTTAAGATCACAGGGTGGTTCTGATTTTGTTGCCATTTTTGAAATGGTGTTTTTTATGTTGTTGTGTCATATTGAGCAGTAAGCTCATAAAAGTAATTTTTAAATATTTAATTTTTTTTTGTTCAAGTAAGTTCATTTCTTTTGAACTCTCTGGCAGCACCAATTGAGTTCCCATATATTGTCGTTCTGACCATAGTGTGATGGCGAGTAAGTGCGAAAGTTTTATGTTGATGATGAGTGCAAGTCCTTGTATTTGTCCCTGTTAACGTGTGTATGGAAATCTACATGTATGTATATGGCGTGTGTGTGTGTGTGAACGTATACACAGGCTACCATATTTTACGATCATAAAGAAAAGCTTTCGGTCATAAAATTTATTTATTTATGTATTTCTTATATGTATGTTTGTGTGTATAGGTTGTATGTCAGTTTAGTGTAAAAATTTCTAAGAAATTTATTGTTTTATTTTTTGTTTACAAAGTGTACATTATGAAATTACTCTAATTGTGACACTGAATGATAGAAAATTTTAAATATATATTACTAAAAATTATGTTGCTTACATTTCGTTGGCTAATCATAATAATAAATAGATAATAATAAAAATTATTAAAATTTCTTGGAAAAAATTATTATATTTAATTGTATCTTAAAAAATAAAGTTTAAAGTTTCACTTTAAAGTATGCTTACTCGCTTCTTGCATACATATTTAAATTTAAATTTTTCTCTAAACTCAACTTTGCATGCTGCTTAAGTGAAAATTTCTCTCATTTAATTAAAACCATAAACATTTAAATTGCTTAAAAATACCCTCAGTCTAAGCAAAAAAACAGAACAGCAGCATCCACCCCTAAGTATACAAATTAATTACTCTACTAGACAACATTTTAATTATATGACCCCTTTGAAAGTCTTAAAAAATCGCTTACTCCTTAAGCTTATTTGAAGCCACAAAAAGTACCCTTTTTAAATTTATGAATTTTTTGTGCTAAAAATATCAGCAACGTTAAGTATAACTGTCAAATAAAGAGTCAAAAATAACAATGAAACTGTTTGTATTCCAGGAAGAGGAAAAATATGAAAATATTAACTTTTTTTTTCTTAGGAAAATTCTTTTATATAGAGAAGGAGCAATAATTCTATTAACGCACCAAGCTAATTATTTTTGTATTAAACAAAAAATATTGTCCGCCGACTTGCTGCCCTCCTCTCAGTTTTGTTCTGTTGTAGCACAGCTGCAAAAATTGCGTTTAGCAGCAGTACAACCCTTGACTTGTTTGTTTTACTCCGCTTTTACTGTCGCTCTTTTCTTTGCTTTCTGAATTGTGATTCAATCAAATGCTAGATAGGAAAATTGGCTTAAAATTTGAAAAAAAAAACCAAAAGTCTTCACAAATTTTCAACTTCTCTGTTGAAATAAATACTGCAAAGGGTTGCCAGCTTGGAAAAATAAAAAGTATATTTATAAGTGCATAAACACTTTTTTTTATGCAGTAAAAATAACTTAAAGTGGGCAAAATTGTTCAAAGTAGTTTCGAAAAAAAATCCAAAATCTTAAGGAAAATTTATTCAGCAAAAAAAAGATGTTATATGTAAAACCAAAAAGAAAAGCCGCTCTAAAGGATTTCTGATTTAAACAAAGTTATACTTAAAAAATATCAGTGAAATGAAATAAGATTTTTGGTTACTTTTTATTGGAAAATATGAAAAAGCAAAATGGCAAAATTACCCAAAAAATGATAGACGACTGCCTAAAATATTTGTTATTTGAATTTTTAAAATTAAGAACCTTTTTTCATATTTTGTTTGAGTACTTATATTTGCGAGTTCGCCTATACCCAGAACATCCGTTTGCCTAAATAACATTTTATTATCAATTTCTTCAGCATGGTAATCCTGCCTTTCTGCTATACATCATATAAATGCGACTCCTTTCTTTTCCGTTTTTCTTAAAAGTCAACTACGTTTTTCTGCAGCATTTTTTTACCCTCAAAATATTGGCCGCCTACGCTTAAGGGTATTAACAGAGATTTGATTGTTTTTGCTGTTACTGTTGCCGTAACTTTTATTTTTATTGCTTTAGCTGGTCAAAGTCAGCAGTAGCAGCCGTACAAAACTCAACATGCTGCCAGTTTTTTACAACTTTTTGGTATTTTAAGTTTTTTTCACCAATACTTTCATTGTTTTTCTTATCCTAAGGCCGCATATTTTATTGTCATTGCACACCATTCGACGTTTGTTGGGTTCAGTTTTTTTTGTTTCGTTTATGCTCTTCCGTAAAGGAAATTCAAACCGCACCACATGTTGGCAACATTGGCAACAAAAAGCATAAATAAAAAAAAAAAAAAATTACAAGCAACAGCAGACAAAAGTGAACTACACAAAAATGAGCAAAATAAAAATTCCCTAAAACATTGGAATGTCCTTAACATGTGCACTTATGTGGTTAAACGGAAGCAAAAGCGACAACAGCTAACGTGTGTGTGCTTCAGGAATCGAGCGAGAGTGAGAGTGAGAAAAAAGGAGTGCACACATGTGTAAGCGCGTCAGTAAGCGGAAGTTAGCTAACACACTGGTAAGTCAATAGAAAATAAAACAATACCGGATAATCGTTTTCGAATGGCAAACGCACAGGATGTTCGATTGAATAAAGTCATCAATCCTTTTGAATTCGATTTTAAAAACAAAACGTTGACAATTTGTTTTTTGCTGTTTTCACTTTTAACTTTCATTCGTTTGCAATATCTACTCAGTAGTAATCTGTGTAGGCCAAACTTGATTAAAGTGGCTGGTATTTTGAGAGATTTTTTTTGGGGGATTTTTCCTTTTATTATTTGATCAAAAATTGAAAGATATCTTTGAAGAAATTTCCTTTTGTTGTAAATAACGATAAGATCCATTCTATGAACAATTTTTTGCTGTAGGCCAAACTTCTCGAATAATAACTTATGGAAAAAACTTTGACATGAATTCTTAAGAGATTTTCCTATTCAGAATTTTTTTTTTCGATTTCAATTGTGCAGATTAGATTTTCCAAAATATATATACACTCAACAAATAAATGCAATTTTAGTTAAAATATCCAAAATTCTAAAATAAATCAACAAGCGAAAAATTTTGTTTTAGGGAAATTTTTATTAACTTAGAGGCGATTATTCATTTTTGTTTAAGTTACATTTTTTAAGTAAATGTTAATAATTGGCCAGTTTATTGGGGCTATTCTACAATCGAATGAGATGGCTTTGAGAACTTAACAAACAGGGTGCTAGTCTTTGCTTGACCGGACTTGAATTGTATCGAAGCGAATTGAATCAAATTGAATTGTGTTGAGTTGAATTTAGTTGACTTGAGTTGAGTGGAGTTGAGCTGGATCTGAGTTCAGTTGCGTCGATTTGAGTTCAGCTAACTTTTCTGTCTTGATTTCATTATCTTAAATGGCATTTTCCAAAATTATATATATTTTATATATTTGAGTAATGATATTTTTAGCAAATATGAAAAATGTTTAAAATTATTGGTACCTATTATTAATGAAAATTCTTTCTTTTCTTTACAGGTATGAATCTTTTAAAACTTAAAGCATTATTATCATGTAAGTTTTTGAAACATATTTCCTTCATTAAAGTATTTGTTCTTAAACTAACACTGAAAAAATTGCAATATATAGTTGGTATGTTCTCAAGCATTGATACTCATACACTGAAAAAATCTCAAGCGTAATGTGATTTTTTTTTGCCCTACTTTTACTTCTGTTCAATTTATTTTATTGCAGAGTATGTTTAACTTAACATTAATATTGGCAACAAATGGAACAATAATAATTATTACAATAAAAAATGGAGCGTAAAATTTGCAGCGCTGTATGTTAAACATCGTAGTTAAAAAAAAAAAATAGGGGCAAAAATTATTGTTGGCCTTATGTTGTTCTTCGTTTTGTTTTTTGCTGCCATGTGGTCTGTTTTTCTGCGAGCAGCCTATAAACGGCGTTTAATGCTTGAGCACAAATAATAAATTGTTACTACGCTGAAAATATGATGCACATTAATCTTTAGTACGCGTTTATAAAACAGATTTAATGTGTAAAGGACATGTAAGAAAGCATGTTCTTGTATATGTTATTGAAGCTTAGTTGTGTTCCATATTTTGAAATTAAACCAAAGAAAATCGATGATTTTTGGCAGAAAAAAAAGTATCCTATTCTACAGAAAATAAAATCGTTATTTTAATCTCTTAGAACAATGTGAATTCTTATATCAGAATTTCGATTTGATTACGCAGCTCTTAGAGATGTATGTATGTCCTCTGTTAACAAGATTTTTTATTTAAATATTTTTCGTATTTTCACTACATATCCCACTTATCTAACTTTTCCCTACAGTTTATCAATGTAAGCACTGCATAACTGTCACTTGTCATTGTATGTATTTTTGCTCTCATGTGCTGCATGCAAACTGTTCACCAACCGGCTACATCCCGCACGCACTAACTAACTGATCAGTGTGTTACCAACCTCGTTTCCGCCCAACAAAATGTCATTTAATATCCGCAATTAAAGTGGTCATCAATCAAATACAAAACAAACAACAAAAACAAAAAGCAGAAGAATAAAATGGAAAGAAAACAAAACGAAAACCAAAAAAATTAAAAACAAAACAGACAACAACTTGGGAAAAAGTCAACAAAAACCAGAGAAAAAAAATCAACAACAAAAAGAAAAACCAAAAAAGTAGTGTCAAATTTCATGGCAAAACAACAACGGAATGCTTGAAAATTGACGGCAGTCAATGATTATCCTTCGTTAGTGCAAAAATGGACAGTCAGTGCACGTTGACATCATTGTGCCGTTGTGCTATTGTTGGCTCAGTTGGTGTTGGCGCACACAAAATGCCAACTCTTCTCGTATGTCAACACAATGTACAATTATTTACGCTTCATTACGTTACGTTACCTTATTTCTCTGATGACTTACGTAACGTAGCAATGTGTGTGTGTGTTTGTGTTTGTTTGCTTGTGAATTGTATTGTCAAAATTAATGTTATAGAAGAAACAAAGTGAACGTGAAATATTTTGAATGAAAAGATTCCTTTTTTGCCTGCATGTTAAATCAGAAGGCTTAGATGTCTTTAAATTAAAATATGCAGTGCTTTTTTAAATAAAGTCTCATAGTATGAGCCACGCCCATTACCTGTTTTAATGCATTCTTAGTTCAGAGATAGTTCATAGCAAGTAGACAACCTTATGTATTAAGATTGATAAAAAATTAGTATTTCTAATAGTTCTTTAGTAATATATTTGTGAAAATATAATATGCTAAATATAGTACATATATTCTGTCAAGTGATTGCGCTTAATATATTTGAAGAAATACCTTTCAAAATATAAACACATAGTTTGTTTTTTGTTTATAATTAATTCACGTCAGTTTTGATATATCTTTAGTTGGTACTATATACAAATTATTTAGTTTTTATTGAAAATTCAAAACAGTGTCTTTAATCCATTTCATATCAGCAGGTATGCTAGCATAAATTGTTGGAGTTCCCAATAGCCCACACTCATCTCCATAGGACACCACACCAATCTGGAGATAATATTTTTGCATATCCTTTTCCAATTGCAACATTAATGGTCCACCTGAATCTCCTGTGCAAGAATCAATACCCTTTGCGCCACCAGCACATATTTTAAGTGAAGCATTCTTAACATGCTCGATTTTCTGGCAACTTATCGAGTCCCATACTTTCACTGATGCTTTTAACAACACATTACTAGGCGATCCAGTCTCAGTTAAACCCCAACCAGTTACCACTGCCATTTGATTAGCAAAACTTTGCTCTTCCAGTGCAGTAAGTGGCAAACAGATAGGTTGTATATAGTCAGTGAACGTCACAGATTCCGTTAAATGCAGTAAAGCAACGTCGTTTTCTGGACGATTATTGATCAACGTATATAATTCATGCACAATCACTTTGTCAGTGTACATAATTTTATGTTTAGGATTGCAATCTTTGTCAGCGCAATTGTGATCTGCTGTCGTATTCCATTCCCCTAAGTGGATTTCAAGGTCTGTTTCATCATATTCTGCGACATTGTGTCCCGCTGTTAGCACCCAACGTGAGTTTATTAAAGTACCACCACCAGAGCTAAGACAGCTACTCACGCAAAGAAGGACCATCCATGGGAATTCGTTTAATTCTGTGATTTTTCCCCCATGAATGCGAACCGATGGTTTGTTGGAAACGCCACAACATGGAGGTTCAGGAAACAGTGCGTTTTCATCACATTTTGATCGAGTATTTTCACTTAACTGGAAATATTTTGGGTCGCCCGATTGTCCTATAGATAATAAGAAATTAATTATTACAAGTGTTGATAAAAAGATATGATTACTATTGCTCAGACGCTTAAGTTGTTATGTGCTTAGAAATAGAATTGCGTATAAATGGCCAAAAACTCTAAATAATATAGATATTATTGAAATTTTTAATTTTTGTATTAATTTAAGTAACAATACTTTCTTTGTTCCTAAAAGCCTTGAAGTTTCACGATCTCACAATGGCTGGTTTTGCACCCTGATTAAAAAAATTGTATAGCAAATTAAAAAAATATGGCAGATTTTCAAACGAATGTATTTTTAAAACACCATTTATATGATTCAAAACCTTTTTTTTTTACTGAAATCCTCTGAGGAGAGTCCAAAGCTGTCAAAAATTTTTATTTACATTGGGAAAAAACACATTGTATGTCTTTTTGGCCGTAATTTTCTTACCAGTCGAATTGCCCGAGTGAAGAAAGCACAAAATGGTTATCAAAAGTACTGAATTTCTTAGATGTAAAACCATTTTGGAAAGGTTTATGCTTTAGGAATTTAAAACACAAAGTTAAATTTAAAATTTTACTTGTGCCTTATATACAGAATTTTGTGCAAAAATCCATTAACATCAACAAAATTAATGGAATTACTCAGAATAATTTAAAAAACAATTATTTTTTATCAAAAAACTTAGTATAATATTTTTAAAAGATTGATTTTTATTGGAAAAAATAAATTAATGCCAACCTTCGAATTTATTACTATTTGCTTGCGCAAGTGCCTTACAAACCTATTAAAAATTTGTAGAATTTTTGTATTAAGTTCACAATTATTTTTAATTAAATAATATCATATATATAGAGCACGTGCCTTTTCGTCTATTTTAAAAAATAAATGAAATTTTAAACTTTATACAGCAAATTTATCTTCATTGAAATCTATATCAACGATGAACTTACTCCAACGGGAAAGGAAACTGGGAACCGCGAGGACTAGAGTTTAGCTAAGTTTCTTGAAAACATCCGAAAGTAATAAGATTTTGGACTAGTTTTGCTTCAGTGAAGAGAATCTTCGGAATCTCATTAACACTCTGACTACGTTTTTATTGGGATATATAAATACTTGAAGAATAAATTCTTATTCAAACTCCAGCTATCACACTCAATGCTGTAAAAGCTATGTGTGTAATTTGTATGAATTAAGTAGCTACAAATTTAAATTTCAAGTTAAACGCAACATTTTGTTAAGACTTTGGCGATAAATTTGCATTAAAATTCCATAAAGTTGACTGCTTTTCGATCCTTTTTTCCTTTTATAGTATGTGTTGACCCTTATCACTGACATTTTCACCCAAACGGTTTATAACTCATAAGTTGATATCAAACTTTTTGCTGTTATTTTTTGCAAATAATAAAAATGTTAAATAAATACTGTGCATTAAAAAAAAAAAGTTATATGTAAACAATAAAAGATATTATGCAAAGTAAAAACTTTTTTTCTTCGAGTTTTTACAGCAACGCTGGGGAGTTCAATTTCAGAGGCCACTTAAAAAAGGATAAAGAAAACAGTATCGATTCAAATAATCAACATTTAAAATTTTAACCTTAATCAAGAGATCTATATAATAAAGTCTCTAATAAAAAATAATGCTTTAGCAGAAAAAACTATTTATTTTTGCACAGTGTCACATAGTTAGCCTATTATGTTTATTATTTCATGAACTTTAAAGCAAAAGTATAGTACACTGAGGAATACATTTCCACGAAATTTATGAATTTCAAATAAATAGTTATTTGAGCCAATTAATCCACTTCAATCTCCGCATAGAAATATTACGTTTAACTCAATAAATAGCAATTTAGCACAGAGAATTTCAACCAAACACATTTACATAGACATATGTGGGAAACATATTTTTTTCTCAGTGTACACATATAAGTTCTTTGTTTCTCTCTGATAAGCTAAAACTTTATTTTATCCCTTCCTATAGCCCAAGTTCATCGGTGTTTTCTTAACAATCAAAATAAATAAAATTTTTTCTAAGACTTTTTGCCTATTTACTTTTGTTTACCTAGCGCGACAAGAAATATTTTTTCTTTAACGCTCTTGCTCATATTCTTTTCAACACATGCCCATTTCGTTTTGATATCAGCGTGTTAGTTAGTATGTGTGTACTGAAGGAGTTCAAAACTTTATCCTACGTCTGGTGGTTGAATAAAATGAACTTGCAATTTCAAAATTAAGTTACTTAAAGGAAACGCTTACATATGAACAAACTTATGCTTGTTATTGGTGTGTCATGCTCTTTTGTTGTTTGTGTAGCATGTATGTGTTTTTGTTTTCTTTCAACTTTTCAAAACTTTAATATGTGAAATTTGGAAAATCTAACTGTCAGTTTTACGAAAAAGTCAAATGAAGTTTTTAACATAGGGTTAATTTGACAGCAAAAGTTTCAAGTGCATTACTATTAGGTTTCAATTATAAAACATTTGATATGAAGTATGCGATCCAGTTTATAAAAAACATATTTAAAAATGCCAGTGCTCATAAAGCTTGAATGCATAAAATGTTTGGCATTTTTTGAGTTAAAACTCACTTTAAATTTTAATTTGCTCGCTGAAAAAAAAAGTCTTAAAATATAATTCCAATGTGGCTTAAAAATTTTCGCACATGTCCTTGTGGCAAATGCGCACTGAAGCATAAACGTCATCAGTTGGCCGCAATTGCAACAATAATGTTGTATTTTCTTCGTATCTGTTTTTTTTTCACGACCTACTGCCAATTTTGCAAAGTACATTCATTTATTTTCCTACCCATTGAATTCATTAAAATAAAACCAAAAATATTAAACATATTTTTTCGCAATCAATGAATATGGCTGCATACAATAGTCGAGGTCACGTTTGTCTATAAAATGAAAGCGGCAAAAATATGCACTTCCGGTTGTAAAAAAAACTTTGCACATTTCACTGAAAACATTTCAACCGCTTTAACTTTAAAACTAAAAGTATTTTATTTATTAATAAATTTGATTTTCTACTTGTTAAATTTTATTTGTTAATATTTAACAAATCGGCATGTTAACTATAACTTAATGTTTGTTACACCGAAATAACACAATTACCAAGTACTTAGTTAGTATCACTAAATTCACTGCTCCATTACTCACTAGCGAAAATAAGAACTGCGCACGTGTTTTCATAAGCAACAAAATAGCGCCAACGCTTAACCGTTATAAAAAACAAAAATGTCAACATTGACGCCTGTTATAAAGTTCATGCTAATAACCGCTTAAACGAGTCTACAAAAGTAAACAACAAAAAATCGGACGATACTATAAAGAATACCACAACTCAAGTGAATAGTCATCTCTTTCACTCACTTAAATTTGCGTTTTTGTGCATTAATTAATTGTTGATACTGCGAAAATTTGCAACGGCAGTAGAGTTTTTTGTTAAAATAATGAAAATAACCTCGTTTAGTCAGTGGCGAGAGGACAGAAAGTGACCCGAAAAAGGCGCTGTCAAAAAAACCAAAATAAACAAAGCATTTATTCGGCGACTAAAACGAGGTTGTGTGACACAATTGGATCATCTCTCGATTACAGCAGTCGCTGTTACTAAAATTCCATTAATTTAAAATTTTCGGACGGCCGAAAAATTTTGCAACAAAAATGTTTGCATATTATAAATGTTAATAAAATAGTGTTTGAAAACGTGCTACTCAGTGAAAATGTTTAATATTTACATACAGTAGTGGAGCTAGGAGGCGGTGAAAGAAGCAGCTATCCTAGGCGCAATGGCTTGGGGGCGGCAATATGGTTTTCGGAAAACAGTTTTCAATATTTGTTGAGACATGAGTAAAGAAAGAAATTCGAATGAAACTTTTTAAGTACATTTTTATGAAAAGTTCAAAATTGGAAGGGAGCAGCAAATGTTTTGTATAGCTTCAGGCGCCAACAACCCTAGTTTCGCCACTGCATACATAAATACTTATGCATATTTCACGCACATTCATGTGTATAATATTTGGCTGAGCATTATTGTTCAAGCAGCTAAACTGCTGAATTTCCATGTAAATATGGGATATTCCACATCAAATTTTTGTGAGTACATCCTCTCGTATCCTGCGCTATAGTCTTACTATATCTAACATTAACGATAGTTTGGTAAAGGTTTCAATTACAATATTCCCCATTTCTTAGTTTTTTGTTTGTTTTTTAATTAAAACATATTTCACATGTACTATGCGGCACATTAACAAATTTTCGAACATGAGTCATACATTCCATTCCAACCCCATAAACGTACGTACGTAAAAAAAAGGCTTCAATCGATTCTCTAAACCGCCCGCATTTAACATTTTTGTGCTTCATTGTTTTTTAAATACCAACTTTTTATTTAACACGCCGATTCAAGACCGATGATACTCATTTACAGTTGATGATGATGAAACCATAGAAAAGAAAAAACCGCACGCTGCACTGAGCTCACGAATTGTTCAATGAAACTCCATGTATGTATAGTACTATGTGCAGGATATGTGGCAAACATTCTATGCTGGTAGTGCTATTTAAAAGCGTTCCCCTGTTATTGTTGATCCTTCGTGGTGTTGAGTTTCTGTTATTTTTTCACACTAATTATTTTATTGCTTTGTATTATCCCATTTGCTTATCGCGCATGCATATTGTTGTCCACTTGATCCGTGTTTATATGAACAGTTTTGTTCTTTCTGTGTTGTATGGTTTTGCTGATGGGTATTTTCCGCCGCAGTTGTTTTGTTTTTTCCTATTCACTTTTTTTTTTTTTTTGTTAATTTCCATTAAGTTTGAAATTTAAAACCTTCTAATGATGAGGGAGTAACACCAAAACTATAGAATATGGTGGTGATCTAGATATACCAGTCAGTTTGTAAATGATACTTTAATCGATAAAAATGTCAAAAGCCCTTTAGCTCACTGATATCCAATTCTAAGGCAAATATTTTTAAGACTAAAATTTATTCCTTAGAAAATATATTTAAAGTTTTAAATTTTTGTTATCTTAAATGACTATGCACATAACCTACTCATGTACCTGTTCAGAGCAAAAGAGCATAAGTTCCACTCAGCCGATTAAACATCAGCATTTCTATGTCAAAACCTTTAAAGATAAATATAGGAGCAAAGAAAATATTGAAATAATTTTTATAAGTTTCCAGAGTCTCCATTTTTTTGTCTGAGTAACTAAATTTCAAAAATGCCTAACTCCATCGAAAACTTTGCTTAAATTTTGAAAATTGCACTTTTTTTTATTGCAGTACTATACTATATTTAAAAGGCTGGTAACCTTGTGATACAAAATTTTTTTGGCTTAAGAAGACAAAAGGCCATACTGTTTCAAAAGAAAGCACTATTTGAATGAAACCATAAAGCTCAATTTTTTGCTTCCAGCGAACATTTTTCCTGACCGGAAGTATACGCAGTGAATTGTCAGTTCGTTCCGATCAAATTCGAAAATGTTTCGAAAAACATTTTGGCCAACAAACATTTCTAAATGAAAATTCTTAAAAAAATGCGATCTAAACAAAATAAATATTTATATATTGTTTTTTCCCTGAGCCGCAAATTCGAATATTTTTTCGCAAAATCAAAATGCTCAAACATAAAATGGCTCGAAATTTTTGTAAAAAAATATTTTTTGACAGCATATGTTTTTGGTTCGCATTGTAGATATCCGTCCACCACCGAAATAAAGATTTCGAATTTTATTTTTTGCCAGGAGTATTTCCCCCTAATGACACTAACTCTTTTGTTGCTTTTAAAAGTTTTTAATTTAACTCCAGCAGTGGCGCCAACCAACACAAAATCTAATGTTTAATGAGTTTTCTTTTAAATATTGCACACTTTTCCATTCACTTCTTTTGCTACTTTTTCTTTCTGGTACTAATTTCTTCACTTTCCATACACCATCCTAACTATATTAGTGAAAAAATAGAACACAACTCGTAAAATAAAAACGAAAAAAAACCCAATTAATTTTTTTGGTCACATGAGAATGAAATTGCGCTAAAAGGATACACTGGATACTGCGAATACGCTATTCTCAAGCAATCAGTTTAATGAAAAGTTAAGTGGTCAGAGCGAAAGTATTAAAAATATGCAGTAAATAAATGAGAATTTGTCACTGTTGAGTTAACGAAATTATATTTAGGAAACTGAGTTTTATGCTTGAAATTTTAAAAAATCCATACCATATATTTTAAATTCTGTCAATACTAATTGTTTGTTAATGTTACTTTCCAGCATTTCTTTAACATTTATTCCATACAAAAATCATTCACTCAAAAATGAAAAACAGGGGTTTATTCTCCTACTTGCCAATGCAAAGAAGTAACAAATTATGTGCCAAAAAAAAAAAAAATTTCTCCAACCAAGATATAGCAGCTTCCTTCAGTTTTTTTTTATTTTTTTTTTTGTATTTGTACTGCACAGTCACACACATGCATTCAACGAAACGGTGTCAGCTGTATGCGAGGCTCACTACCACCACAGCAGCAGTGTTAAACATTTTTATGCGCTCTAATTTCGCTGACAGCCTAGTACTTTAACATAACTCCTACTTTCCCGGAAAAAAAGGCATAATTTTGAGAAAGCTTTGCTTGCATGCAGGCAACCCGACACAGACCTCGGTAATGTCTCTTCTGCAATCAACAAAAAGCGATGACACTAAACATTATCTAAAAGTGACTGGTGTCGTTGAAGAGACAAAAATAATATTGCATATTCTTATGGGCACACACACATAGGCTTTTTTTTATGGAAGATTTTCTTTATGATCAGCCAGAAGAATAATAAATGAAGACAAAAAATTTTTTAGTTTTTTTTATTTATTTATTTAAAGCAGCTTTAGTCACAACAGCAGAAAAGCTTGATTGTGAAGACAAGGGAAGAAGTATTGAAGACTAATTATGAATCCGAAAATTGATTGACAAGTAAAACTTCATGGCATTTTTTTTTAAATTAAAATTTTTTTTAAAATATGTTCCAAAACTCACTTTCTCAAATTAAAAGGACTTGATAGGAATTTTTGATATTGGGTTTCCAGTAAACAGCCGCTTTCAGACATATGTTTTTCAAATATATAAGGTGTTATTAAATTTAAGCCCAGATCTTAAAATGGCCATAAATATTCATTAGTACAGCATAGTTTCCTTTAAAAAAGACTGGTTACTTATAGTTTTAGGAGCGCTGTAATAAAATCCTGCTGTAAACTGGAAAAAATTGTCTTAATAGATTTTGTTCTTAGTAGTTTTTCCGCATATTAGGAATTTTTATTTTAAACTAAGTCAATAAATTATTTTGAACTGAACTCATTTTCCACTAATATAAGTTATGTATTTCTCAAACATTGATTTAGCGCTTTTAATAAAAAATTGTCTTATATGGAAATTTTGTAAAAAAAAAAAACAGTATTTGAAGACAATCCTGAATTTAAGTAAATGTTTTATTATTCTAAGTAGCAACAATTTCTCAATCAGACCGAAAAGTAAATTTGAATTTCTCCTTTTCCAAGGTAGTGTTTACCTACCGAAGAAAGAAAAGAAGCTGCAGTGATAGCAAAATTTAACAAAAATTTCATTTCATTCAGAAAGAACAGGGTGAGAAAAAAAGCTTTTCTGCCGTATTTACAACAAGGCCATCGCTTAAACGCTGTTACCAGTGGGAAAAAAAACTGTTAGTTACGAAAAAAAATTCCGGCACCGGATAACAAGTGAAATATGACCGGGATATGCCAAATATAAACCAACAAAAACAACTGCTCAAACATTGACAAATATAACAGAGTTAACCGAAAAAAAACTTTTTTCATTCTACTGCATAGTTGTTTGCCTTGTTGCCGACCGACATGCGTACTAATGGTATTTGAAAACTCTCTCTCTCTCTTTCTCATGTGCTCTTTTTCTCCATGGTATACACATCTCTTATACTCCACAAATGGCAAGGCCAATGGCCAGCAACGTTCATTGACTTCGAAAAAGCTTTTGTTAAGCTTTGAACAGGAATTTTAGCATTGCATACTTTTAGGGCTCCAGGACCTTGTCACTTACAAGAAAGCAAGCAACACGAACAGATAGCAAACAGCTGCAGAAGAGTGCAGTTCGTAGTCGTCACATAGTGTCGTCGTAGCACTGAAGCTTTTGGCTAAGGGAAACCAGATTCTAGTGGTGAACGGTACCAGCCAGCAGTCGCCAGCGCTGCTGCTGCTGATTAAACTCTGGTGACACTTTTTTTCGAACATGTGCTCAATTCCTCGTTTACAGCCGAACATAAAAACCGAGCTGCCAAGCGAAATTCTTTTACGGAACATCAGCACAGTTTAGAATACAAACGACCAGAAACGACGACAATGAGTGCAACGACTAAGAAACGAAGGCCTGCCTGTAAGCTTAGAAGAAGACGGCAACGAAAACGAAAATATTAATTTCGACTTTGATTCGATTGCCCGCGGCCAATATCTTCATTCAAATAGTAGCGCTCAGCTGAGTTTTCATTTAGTTGCCTGCGAGTAGTCGGAGTGAGTGGTTGAATTGAGTTGACTTGATGGTGGCGGCAATGATGAGACAATAAAGCAATTGGTGATAAAAAAAGAATGTGTTAAAGAACTGCTGAAAATTGAATATAATTGATGACAAATATATTTTATTAATTTTTCATTCATGTGGAATTTTTGTGGTTGAAAAGTGAAAAGATATCGAAAATGACACCAAGTGCCTTGAAATAAAATTATTTTTTTATAAAGTTTAGAAAAATCTTTAATAAAAACTTAAATGGAAAAACTTATAAAAGCAAAAAAATTACAAAGAAGCATATTTTTCTAATAGAACAAAAATTAAAAAAAAAAAATTTCAATATAATTTAAAAAAAAAACTTTAGAAACAGTAAAATCACTCGAAGATAATATAAAAAATGTCGATATTTTTTATAATAAAATCTTAATAAAAAATTTTTATAAAAAAATTCTGTTAATA
The DNA here is from genome assembly GCA_963662105.1 of Meiosimyza platycephala. NCBI lineage: Eukaryota > Metazoa > Arthropoda > Insecta > Diptera > Lauxaniidae > Meiosimyza > Meiosimyza platycephala. Next base: position 90,618,382 of record OY759211.1, read on the forward strand.
AAATTGCGTTACAAAAAACTAATAAAAACTTGGAGAAAATTTTACAAACTTAATTTATCAAAAAATGAAATAATAATCACAACCATGATTTCGCAACCAATTGAAACTGCATTTTGGCAAAATGCCCGCAAAGTCCAACAGTCAAATCTAGCAGCAACAACAACAACAACGCTTACCTTCTTAGCACCACTAAAAACAGCATTTCATTTAAAGTCCACAAAATCCAGTTGGAAACCCTCAAAACTCCCGCAACAGCTTGCCGCAACATACCGCCGACATCCGCCTTAAGAGCGCACCAAGCAGAGGCCTTAAGCCTCAGGCCACAGAAATTGAAGCCCACTAGAAAAACAACAGAAAACAGCAAGAAGAGCAGAGGAAATTACAGCACAGCATGGAAAACAAAAAACGCACAAATTACAGGAAAACGCCAGACACTTGAAGCTCAACATAATCCATCGCTGCTGCTGCTACAACAAAAGTCAAAAGTTTAAGAAAAGTCGAACAAAAGGCGAACGAACAAAATGACAAAGTCTCAAATAATGCAGAAAATAAGCAAAAGCAAAGAATTAAATGCAAACAGAAAGAGAATAAGCGGAAAAAAATTCAACACTAGACACGAAAACGGCAAAAGAAGAATTAGCTTCTTCAAGTATGCTGCAGCAACCAGCCCGACCAACCGGCAGCCTGAACTGTTGTCAATAGACAAGTTCCTGCTAGACATACGGAAACAGCAGCTTATACACGACGACGACGACGAAAGCTTAAAGCAAAAGCAGCAAAGACTTGGCAGTGGTTAAAATAAACGGAAAAAAGAAGGACGAAGAACTGCACCCCAAACACTTGGCAGGATTTGCGCTGCAACTGCTGCTTCGCTACTCTGTAAAGGCCATGTTAATGTTTGAAGATGGTTTAATTGCGCTAAGCTCACTTCTACACTTTTATGTTGCTGCTGCTGTTGCAATAAAGATGATGTACTCAATGCAGCATAGGGTGCTGATGCATCTGCATGTGGGCTCAAAAACAGGAAAACTCTTGATGTTGAATCAGCAGAGTAGCGTCTCTAATTGCGGCAGTTTCGAAAACACAACTGCTGCTGCATTGCATCTTCTTGTTTGTTTTAATGGCACTGTTTTTATGAAGTCGTCCTCAAACTGATTCTGCTGCTTAGCTGTCTTTAAACAATGAGGTAGGTAATTATCTACCTTGACAATAATTCTCTTTATGTATAGATATGATGAAAAATAGAGACTCTTAAATGATCAAATGTGAGGGTTTTAGTTCTTTTGTGTAAAATTTTCTTTTAATCTCACTGACTATGAAACGCTAAGTAAATATAAATATTTGATCTTAAATTTAATGCATATAGGTAGTGAGACAGCAAATACATTACATATTTTAATTTTAGTGATTAAGGACAACAAAAATGTTGTTCTTAAAAACTTTAGCATTATATGGTATTAAAGGTCAGTTTTTAAATATAATTTGACAGCAAGAAGATATAAAAACCCTAACGTAAACAAAAGGTATTACATTTTTAGAGATTTTTCCAGAAGAAATTAAACACGGTTTGTTTTTAAAAATCTTAATTCCGGAATTTAAAAATAAAGTTTGGTCTCTTTCAAAAAATTACTAAAAATTAGAAACGCGCCATACTTTGGAAAAAACGTAAGAATTTATGCCTATTTCAGCCATAAAAGCTTATAATTAAGCCAAAACCGAAAATTATTAAATTAAAGTTAAACATTTTTTTAGATTCAGAGATAATTTACATTGCCCTAAAGCTATTTCATATATGATTCAAAACGACAAAGTATTTAATATAAAATAAAATTAGTGTAAAAAATATTATACATACATAATAATAATAAAATAATAAATAATAATAATAAGAAATATTATACATAATAATTTTTAATACTTTGTAACTTCAAAATGCGATTTGAGATTTTTAACGATATAACTTAAGTTAAAAAATGTTATTAATAATATTTTCAACTTTAAAATCGAAATTAAAATTTTCGAAAATTCTCTTAAAAATTTAAAAAAAAAAATGTGAATAGGATTCAAGTCCAGTGACCATGCTGGCCAAACAAGGACTTTTATATAAGCTTTGATGAGTTTTGACGTGTGTTTCGGGCCTTTGTCGTACTAAAACGTCACTGGAGCGGCATATTCCACCCTGCATGTGGAAGTATTTTGATTTGTAAAATACCTTTATAAACAAATCTATCAATAATCCATCAGTTTTATAAAAAGGTCCAACTCCGTTATAAGAAAACTAAGTCCAGACTATGATACCGCCGCTTAAAAGCCAAACCAAGTTTTTTTGAGAGTAAAATTTTCCTAATTTTTCTTTTTCTGGTATTTGATATCAAAATTGAAAAACTTGAAGATCATCTCTTAATGCTTCATACGAATTTTATGTTTGGGCTCCATAATGACAATCGAACGTTGATAAATATCAAAAGTGCCTAAATCAATTTTCAGAATATTTTTATTTAGTTCCACATTCCTTCCAATCTTTCTTCAATCACAATTAATTTGTTATTAAACTGTTTTTATAACATTTTTGGCTATTTCAAGAACGATAACCAAGTTTAGTGTCAAACTGAACGTGGCTTCCCTTTGCTTGTAAAATTCCGACAAGCGAACTATAATTCTATGAGGGTTGACACTTTGCACAAACACCTTCAATCGTAAAATTTTACCTTCCAGCATTTTTTCACCAACATAAAACTGATGCATAGAATAATTTACATAATTATGAATTTCACACTTTATGGAGATATAAATCAAGCTTTTTTAATGTGAAGCTATAAAAACAAAGTTTACATTCAAATACCAAGATGGATATGTATGTACTTCATGAAAACACAAGAAAGAAAACTTTATGGTTTCGGTAATGCCAAACTTTTAATTAGCGCAGCGCACACTAAATATTCTTGCAAGTTGAACGTTTTTATAACACTTGCTGTTACTACGAAAGCAAAAAAATTATTAAAAATTCAGATAACTCTTACTACATATCAGTAAGCTGGCATAAAGTAAGTGAAATGTAAAAAAAATTAAAGGAGACAATGCACTGTAGTAGAAAAAGTCGAGAAATTGCAGGACGAGGTTGGAAGTAAAATTGTGCGCTTAAAAGTTAATGAGGAATTTTGTGCATGACGGGAATGAACGTATACATTTATGCAAGGGGAATAAATTGCAGAAGATTGATTAAGCACGACGAGGCGAGTAGCTCTGAAACATAAAAAAAATTGCAAGAAAAATTGCGAAAATATTGTGTATGGAATAGAAAAAAAGCTATGGCGGAAAGTTTATGTAACGTTAAAACTTTATAGTAATCGATATTCGAGTTGAAAACACTTTGAGAGACTTTCGGTAAAAAAGTGAAATTATGATGAAAGTGGTAAAGTTTTAAAATGCGAAAAATGTAAAAATATTTTATACCAAAGCAATTGATGTAGAAATTGCGAGCATAGCTTTATCGCAATTATTAATATTTTTTCAACCTTAAGACGCTTTATGTAACTTGAAAAATTCTTCCGTACTTTGCTTTGTTCCTCAGAACGAAAAAAAAGCGAAAGAACTCTTAAGTTTTGAGAAGTTCTTGCAAAAATTTACAAAAACAAAAACCTAAATTTTTTATTTGGTTTCAAAACAAAAAGGACTAAGTAAACAAAAAATTTATCAAAACTTTGCTTAACTTCTGCTGTCATTGTGCATAGTGCTTAGAAGATGGTAGATATCCTTTCTATTTGTTCGAAGTTACATGAATGAAAATAGCTTTTTATATCGATTTGTGATTTGTCAAAAACTCGGTGGCACAGTGCTTTAAATCCAGAGATACCAAGTTGAAATCGACTGCAATTCAAAAAAAAAATTTTTTCAGAAATCTTTTCCTAATCTGCCCAATTTTTTTTTTTTGAGTCAGTAATATTAAATAGATCGTATAATGTATTACCTACTTTTTTTGCCAACAAATTTATATTTGTGCATAAAATTGACGACCTGTTTTATTTGCCCTTAACAAAAAATTGTTCCTCCAATTAACGGCTTTTACCTCCAATTAACGGCTTTTACCTCCAATTAACGGCTTTTTGCAAAATTTTCCAATTCCTACGCTGCCTACGGCTTTGGTATGCAATCAACGGTCAGGCCGCGTCAAAAGTAGTCACTTGGCAACCCAGTTTTTACATATTTTCATGTCATCTTTCAATTTCATGATAATGATGATAACGGTAATGCCTTCAGCCTTAAGGGCCTTAATCAGGAAATATTTATCTCTTGAAAGAATATTTTCTTTTCTATCCATTATCATCAAAATAAGTTTTTTATTATTATATAATAGGGTGCGTATAATAATCCCAGCATATTTTTAATTAATTTCTTTTTTTATTTACAGGTAAGTGCGTTTAAGCAAACATTTTGAAATCAAAAATAGTCGGTAAGTTTTAATGTTGAAATAAATAACCAAGTAATTTAGGAAGGTTCAAGAGCCAAACTGGTTTTCTTTACTGTCAATATTATTTCAAAAAACAAAAAAAAAAAAATTATTTTTACAAAAGTGACATGAAACGAAAATTTCAAAATGTAAATATTCCAACAAACATAAGTCACACACTTGAATATTTAACTCAAAGCTGAACTTTAAATATTCAAAAAATTTTGCTTAAAATACACGTCCCTTATTTTTGAAAAGTCCATTAACTGTGAGCCAAGTTATCAAGCAAAATCCAGTTACAAGTTTATACACTTTGACAAACTAAGTCGAATATCTTCGGTATATCGATTGCTGACATTCTATTGCATTCCTCTAACAAACTTACTCTTTCAAACTATTTCTATCTCTGTCTTTGACGCTATACGTATGTATATCTACTTGACGTTGTCACAGCAGTTTGTTGGTATTTTCCAAAAATAACCTTCAATTTTCTTAAGTTTAACTTGGTTTCTTGTAGCTGTTGCTGTTGTTCCCTTAAGCGTTTGTAAGGAATTTTGTGTGCAATTTTTAAAAAAATGCATTATAAGAAAAAAAAAAATATATATCAGCAAGGATAACAAGCATATTTGCCATACAACTTTGTAAAAACAAAAACCAAAAAAAAAACAAAGCAACGTTAAAAGTTGCAAGGTAAAAAAGTTAGGGGGAAAAAATGAAAACATTACGAAATAAGATATCCGTATGTCACTTTGCCTTTTACACTTTCCCTAATACCAATTTTTTTTTCTTGGCTCTATTTACTTTTTATTTTTTTGTGAAACTGACAGATACGATGTTTAACTTTAGTGAAAGTATCGAGACATGAAATCTAACAAATACTTACTTCTAATTTGAAACCAGAGTAGTCATTCTCGATATAAATTTTGACGTTGCAGATGAACGTGTTTAAAAAACATATATTCTATTATCTAACATTTTCAAAACGCTGTGTGTATAATGAAAATTTCAAAAACACGACACAAAAGCGAGATAAATGAATAACGGCCTTTTTTTGGATTCAGTGTGAAAGCTTCATTAGACACACTGACATCAAAAATAGCCCGTTTTTCATTTATCTCGCTTTTGTGTCGTGCTTTAGAACTTTTCATTCGCGAATCCAAAAAAAAATATGCTCCTTTATGTAACTTTTCGATATTTCACAAACTATTTTTCTTTAAACGGTTGATACTTTTAGTGTAGAAAGATTATGCACCTGCTATCCTGTCACTGCTTTTACTGTTTTAACAGTGATACATTTTCATTCGCTAACGTCAAACTTGCTGTGAAATTCAATTTTGGGTTTAGCTTAAGTTAAGTCAGAAGTTTTTGAGCTTCTACTACCACTAGACTGCGACTACCTCTTCATCTTCTTTAGCCTCGTTTGATATGGTTTCGTTGCTTTTTGTCGCCATTTTGTTGTGCACCGACTGCATCAAGCGTTTGCGTTTCTATGCGTAGCATTTTTATTTTTTACTTTTTGAGGAATGTCGTTGCTCTTAGAAGGTCACAAAACTTTGTTTCAAGCAGAAAAAAAATTTAGTTGAAACTCTTACGAATTTTCGTCGTGCTAAAAAATACACGCAAAACTTAAACGAATTTTTAGCAGATTGAGTTGTTACTGCGGCTAAGACTTTTGGTATTTTGCTAAGTAAGCAAACATAAAGTGCTTGTGAGAGAGGATTTTATAAAGTGTGTTTATAAATAAAAGTAAAACAAAGATGTTTGGATTTTAAAATGAAGTCAAACGATTATGAATTTATAAAATTTATTTTTAAGCCTTTGACAGCTATTTTCGAAACAATAGCATTACAAGTGAAGATAAGGCGCCTAAAATTCTGCTAAATAAAATGCTTGCCGTTTCTATGAGCTATAATTACAAGTTGTGAGCCAGGTGCAATGCATATTTTTAGGCGCTATGCTAAAACCATATATTCGCAAGTACAAAAAATACTGATAGTTTTTAATAAATTTTGCTTTAGTTTTTATTAAAATTTCATACAATAAAAACTCTAACAAATGAAAATCAATTTATAGCGCACAATTTTCAATTAAATTAATTTGTTTTTTCCTACCGCGTTTATTTCGCAATAGCGCCAATAGAGAACTGTAAAAATTAAAATCAAGAACTCACAATATTCATATTTTACATGACAATTTGAAATGGAACAATTTTTCATTTGACGTCATTTGCTACAATTTGAAATTTTTTCCCATTTATTATATTAATTTTTTTAGTTTTTTCAACGTTGTCTAGTTGTCAAGACGCCATATTGTATGACATTCTGTTAAATAGACAAAAAGACAACAAGACCGATAGACAATAGCGCATGATGGTTTTTATTAATGAGCGAATGTTTCGCCCATTTTTTTTTTTTTATTTTTGGTATTATTTTACACTCTGTTCATAATGGCGTTTTTTTAGCCGATTTTGATTTTTAATTTTTACATTTTCATTTATTCGGTTTAATTGAGTTGAAAATTGTAAATTTCAGTACAATAACCTAAATTTATCTGGCATTTTTTCTTTTTATATAATTTTTATTGATTGCTTTATGGCCTACATTTATATAATACAATATACATATTTCATATAAAACTTACTACATTGAATAGAGTGGATTATGATATTGTGACAATTTTTGCTCGTAGCCACATTTCATAAAAATATAAGAAATAGTTCGCAATAGACAAAACTCAGCAAAGGCGTGGCCTCGCCCATACGCACAATAAATTTTAAATCTAATTCTGCGAGAGTTATTTCAGATACCACAATAAATGATATAAATTTCATTGTGGAAACGTAGCTACATATTATAACGTATCGGAAAAAAACTCTCATTTAATAAAAACTTTCAAAATGTGCGCGCACTTTTACTGCACCGTGTGAGGCATTCAATTTTTAACGTGGCGAAATACAGCACTCACGCTGTATTTATTTTATTATTTAGGACGTTTGTTTTTCCTAAGCGATTTCTATATAATTTCAGAGACGGTATTTAACTTTTTCTTAAACTGTGATTTCTTACAGATCTTTCTCCTCTCAATAAGAATAATAAATTTCTAGGTCATTATACATAACCTTAACTCTTTTTTAATGATTATGGGGCATTACATTTCAATAAACGACGAAAGAATCGATAATATTATGCTCAGCCTTACCAGTTATTACTTAAAATTTTTTGGTTTCAAAATTTTTCCATCAAGATTTTTTTTTTATTTATTTTATCTGAATTCACGTTAAATTACCCCTATGTATTTGCCTGTTAGTTGTTCGTTCTACATTTGCGCTGTCTGCTATGGATGATGATGAGACATTTATGTATTGCTACGCAAACGCGAGGGCATTTTAATTGATATGTAATTGTTTCTTTTTCTGTATTTTGAACTGTATGTTATCGGACAAAACTCTTGCTTCATTAATTCCTTTACATATTATTCAAATTTTTCGATAAAATGTGCCTCTCTCCGATTTCATTATATCAATTTATTTTATCGCATATGTGGTAATTGATGGAATGTGTTTTGTTGCGCAGAGAATTTGTGGTGTTGAGTAATTTTTTTTTTTTTTTTGTGGGAGTATTTATTTTATGATACGAATTTTTTATTATGAATTTTTTTTTTTTTGATTAACTGAAATGCCTAACAAAATATTATGCGGCATATTGATGTAGTAATTTGAATAACTTGTAGAAATTTTAAGATTTGTTAAATTGACTTAGAAGCGATTCACACGGATCAGCACGAACAGAGTTTTGAAAAGCTAAAATCCATTCATTATGGCTTGAATTATTTTCTTTAGAACGCTGGCATTAAGATTTTTAAGTAATTTTCAATATGCCTGTGAAAATTAACAGCGTAACAGTAAATTTTTTATTTCTATCAACAAAGCTTATAGCTTTTCTCTCTGTGTACATATATCTCAAAACATAAGCCAATGCAGCATCCAATAATTATTGAAATACTTATTCAAATGAAAAAGCTCTTAACAGCATTGAAGTCCCTTTTGAGCCATTTAATTTAATGATTTGAAATTCAATCTACTTATCAATCAGCAAAAATTATACCAAATTAAACTTAAAAACTGAAAACGGCAAATGAGTTTCTTCATAGCTAGCTGTTCATATGTTAACACCTTGAAACAAACATTGATTTATTTCACAAAACCGACCACAACAAAACTGTTTTGCAGTAGGTTTTTGCTGAAACCAGAAAATTCTACTGCTGAAAATATTTGCGCTCTATACTCAAATTGCAAATACAAAAATAAATTTAAGCAGAGGAGTCTCTTCATTTCAATTCAGCAATTGATTAAAAAATAGGATAAAATTTCGAAGCATGTCCGCAATACACTGAAAATTTTTTAAACAATATTTTAAAACAAAAAATCTATCATCAGTCTTAAATTAAAAAACGAGGCAATAATGACAATAACGATAGTGTACAAGACAATAGATCTAACAATCTTTTATATGTTTTGCATATTCAAAAAAAAAAAAATTTTTCTGCATGTAAGAGACTCAATAAAACAAATACCTTCAGTGCAGATGCTATTGTAAAACCTAATATTTTCCATATTTGCTATCCAATTTTGATTTATTTAACTGCCATAGACCAGCAATGCATAGCAGCAACAACAGCTTCAACATCTTGAAAACTTTAAATTAAAACGACAGAAAACCTAAGCTTCAGCAATATTCCCTTGCAGTCTTGTAACAAGTTACTCACCTGAATTGCCTGAAAATTTCATTTAAATCCTCTCGGGCTGCATCCAACCAGCTGGAAATTGTGTGTATGTTTTGTGCCAATAATATAACCGCAAAACTAGATTACAGACATTTTCACAACGGAAAATTTGGACTGTTGCACTCACTCACTCACTCGCTTTTAGATTTGCATTTATTATACACTTTAATGCTGACTCTTTTGTGCTACCACGTTTTGTATGTTACTAATCCTGATACATGCATCCTTTCTCCTGCCCCTTTTATGCTTTGCCTAAGTCGGTTTGTCTACTGACCTCAAATAGAAAAGTAGTAGTAGTAGAAAAGCAAAAACTAAAAAATTAACATCAATACATTGCCTTGGGAGAGGAAAGAGTGTGGCAGGGCAAATGTAACAATATCCTAGATATTAGCAGAAATCGTATCTGGCCAGTTGCACAGAGGGCGTTTTTTAGAGATTTTTGTACAAATGCAAGATTTTTGGACAAAGTCGCACTATTAAAAAAGCAATTCTCAAATTCCAGCCCTAATAATGACAGTGCGGAAAATAATGGAAGTTGCAACAAAAATTACAGCAATGACAATAATGACAATTGTGACAATGTTGACAACAATGACAATAATTGCATGGACATGATTAATCTATTTGTATAATAAAAATTATTGCAGATTTAACTGTGTCCTTTATTTCCTTTCGGATTAGAAAAGCCTCGAGTATATAGCGGCAGACATTTTCCTTACTAATTTAATGTGCCCAATTTTTTTTTTATCAAACTTCGCAGTATCATATTACAAATTATTGTAAAGTATTTATTTTTTTTTTATTTTTTATAAATAAAATAAAAAAAAATATTTAACGAAGTCTACATTTTTTTTGCCCAAAAGGCCTAAAGCTGCCACTCAATTTTTTTCATAAATGCAATGAAAATACTCCACTGTACGCCGGTGTAAAGTATTTGGAACAGATTGCTTGCTCATTTTCAATTCCTACAACAGCAATATTTGTTAACCAAGTAGGAGTCGTTGCAGTTGTAGTTATAGGGCAGTTGCTGGAGTTTTTGTTATTATTCCTAAGTAAAGGTATCAGCATTAGAGTTGAGTCTGACACTGCTGGGTTTTATTGTGGCTTTGAAACCGCAACCACAAAGCAAAAACAAAACATAAAGCAGGAAAAAAAAAACAAACTGAGTAATAAAAAAAGTGTTGCATCATTGCTAAACAATTGCATTTCAATGTTTTTGCGGATTTTTTGGCCAAGGTCTCGTCTTATCCTAACCGCCCAACCACATGCACACAGGAATGCTCTGTAAATGTACGCGCGTGTGTCTACGTGTTTACATAAGTCTAAGAGGAAATCCATCTTCATCATTTTTGAAGCGCACTAAAGCTGCTGCTATAGGAAATGTTGAAAAAAAAAACTAAAAACAAACAGCCATGAAATATATTTGAGTGTATAATGGCTTTGGCTGCTTTATGCTCACACCAAAACATATAGAACGAATATGTAAGTTTATGCTCGCACACGTGTACATATCACACCTAGTGATATCTAGTAAGCGAATTTTTGTTATGTTCCTAGTGGGGCTGTTAGTAGCTTGCGCTACAGTGGGTGTAATTTACATCAACATCAACCGGATGACTGACATAAAATGCATTCTCATTTCAACATCATTCCTTCATCGTCGTAAACGTCGTTGTTGAGCAAATTTTGCGGTTCTAACACGAACATTGGCAGCAGCGATAGCAGCAGCAGGATATTTTAGTTATACATATACTTCTTCATGGCTTTAGGGCTTATGCAAATATTGGTTGATAAATGCCAAGGTTTTTAACTGTTTATTTTAATACTCTTGGCAACGAAAAAAAAACTGCCATTAGTTGAATTTAAATTTTTTATTTATTTTATTTAAAGAATTAAGAAATTTGACTGCATTTACAGGCAATATCGCCTGAAAAATTGGCGAAAGACTGTTCAATAAATGCTTTAACAATTTAAACCTTACTTAATCAAAAATATTCCAATGGATTTTGCAAATACCTTTGATGACTTTTTTTGTACATCCCAATTCTCTTAATCATGCAATGTGTCTTAAAAAAATACTACTAATTGAAAACAGCATGTACTTAGAAGGACAATGCCATAGTTAACATTTTAAAAATTGAAATTCCTAAAAGCAATATTCCTTCAAAAATCTCAATTAAAAAACATAAGAATTACATAATTATTTTAAAACGATAGTAACGCATAGTAGAATAATTTTTCTGTATACTTTTTTATTGGTGCAGGAAGTTTTATATCAAATAACACTTTCAGTAACGCTGCTTAATGAAGTCGAAAAAAATAAAAGATAAAAAAAGTCTAAAACTGAGGCCCAACATGTAAATGAATACGACCTACAACAAAGCATGGTATGTTTTTTTTAATTAAAACTAAAGAGACAGGAGTAAAATCATAAAAACAACAAAAAAAAATAGAGCCCAACATCGACATCAACACGACGGAGGCAATCCAATAAGATATTTGAGCTTGTAAATGCTGTGGTAAATGAGACAAAAGCACAAAAAAAAAACGGAGCTAACTGCTGCTTAAAAAAATTAATATTGATTAAAACAAAAAAAAAATAAAGGTCCTTTAAGGTTACCTGCTATACGTACTGAAGCAAAAACTAATAACTTGTAAACGATACGAGCACAGAGGGAAATATGAAAGTGGATACCTTTGCAAGTGGACAAGCAAAAGCAGAAATGGAGAACATGCAAAGGGACAATAAAGAAATAAATACCAAAAAAAAAGAGCGCATAAGGAAGTAGAGCATTGAGTAAGAGAGGGGATTATCATTTGGCAACACTTTGAATGCATAAATTTATGGCTCAATAGACAGTGCTGTGGCTGTTGACGTCATCACTTGAGCAAGACAATAAACTTGCAAATGTTGCATATCTTTGGGGCCAATGAATATTGAAAAATACCAAAAGTACTAAAGGAAAAGGACACAAACAACAGCTGCGCTGATATTTAAATATACCCGCATTCAGGTGAACGAGCGAAATGAGCCATTGTCCATTTATAAGATGTTGTTGCTGCCAGTTGGACTGATATTAAATTATGAAATATGATATTATTATTGCGGGTTGAGTTTTAAGCGTATATATTTTAATTTTTAAAAAACTTTTTTGTCCAATTGTTTAAATTTTTTTTCAAAAAGGCTCCCATGCAAATATAATTAGCTTTTATGTAAATTTTTTTCAAAAATTGTATGATAAAGATAAAAATGTAAACTGTTACAGCTGCAATTATAGCTCTTTTAGTTAGCTCCCGAGGGCATGTCTGTTCTTTACTGAAAATCATTTTTTTTTTAACTATATAATTTTTAGCAAAGCCATTATATTGTTTATATAGTATTTATCTAGAAAATATAAATCTAAATTAAATTAAAACACGAAATTTATTTGTTTACCCATTGCGGTTAACTTTTCAACTGAAAGTGTGATGTTTACAGTGAGACCATTGGTAACATTTAGTCCCAACTGCTTCTGCCTACGTTGCAATATTTTGCAATATGACAAACATACTTTTGAAATCTACAAATTTTTTGGCAACAATTCCCTAGTGCAATAAACTTCCGTTTGTGGTTCCCTTTATTTTTTATTTTACTTCATCTTCTATGATATTTCAACTGCTTATGCTACTACGGCTACTGGCTTGACAACAGCTGCTTCCGTTCAGATAAAACTTGATATACCTGATGTGAAAAACAAGCACAAGAAAACAATTCGAACCCAAGAAGTTTTCTTATAGTTTTGGCAACATTTGCCTATTTCTACCTGCACGCTTTTGCCTACCCATCTCATTTATTTATACAGAGCATATGATGTACTATAGTGCTAGTCAGTCGGGGGTGTTTGTGCTTTGCCATAAAAAATCGATTCGAATGCTCAAAATTGCTGTCTGTTATGTACATAATATAGTTTAACTTATTATTTTATTATTACAACAACATCAACAACAACAACAACTGTAGCTGCCATAAGTATAAGTTATTCAAAGTTGAAAGGTGAAATACAACAGAATTCACTGACTCACTCTTAATCGGCATCGAATACAAAAAGATTCACTTGTCTAACGAGCTACACTTAAGAAAATTCTTTATAAAATTTTATACAAAATTTTAACCAAAACTAAAATGTTATGTTTGAGCAACGTTGATTAGTTGGAAGTGTAATACTACGGGTGCTATCTTTATAAATAAAATGAAAGCTGATTATTGTTGTTTCATACACTCGTTTTTTTATGTCATCAATTTACCTACAGGCGTTTTTCCCGGAAAATTGTTAAACGATAGGTAAACAGGTATGGTATTACTCGATCGAAATACAAAATTAAGTTCTACACTGGAAAAAATCATCGAATGTCGGAAGCAAAGAAAAAATATCCGGTCATGCAACAAATGAAGCGCGGTCAGTTGTATACGACTTCGTCAAAACGGACTCTGTCCCAACTTAGCCGCTATACTTTGTCAAGAGACAAGAAAAAATTTGACGAGCCGTCTTGGGCTGCATTAATCCATCTGCAATGAGCTTTGCTAAAGAGTGCACTGCAATGGTATCTACGACCGAATCCAATCTCAGTTCACCAGAATGTATACTAGAAACTTCGGCGAACATATAAAAATGAGTGATTTTGAAAGCTTCGATACCGTTCTGTTTATTCGAAGAAGCTGGAGTCAGTTTTCGAATAAATAAAGCTTATCCTGAAGAAAGTCTCCAATAAAACAAAACTTTCGTAACTGAACTTAAAAACCAGACTTCAGTCCCTTAAGTAGTGGTACAAAAAAAAATCGTATAAACTACAGTTGAAAATTTAATAAACTTTTTAATATAGCATTATTTTTTTGTGTGTACTTTATGTTGTTTTGGTTTTCTTAGACATTACGCTTTTGTATCCGGATATAAGTTTCATATTTTGTACAGGCCCAAACATTATTTTTGGTTATTTTCATACACACCTACATACATGTATATCTGTGTGCATGTAGCTATGCCATGATCATACAAATTGCTCGTTTTGTTATTTTCTGCTTGCTAATGCGGAAGTGTGTGTTGCAAAGTATAACAGCAAGCTAAGCAGATAAAGACAGGCAGGCATACAGCTCAAATTTAAGCTTTAAGCCTGCATACGTGTAAGAGCATACCGTAAGCAATCGAGCACCATGAATGTAGTGAATTTATATCTTTAAATATTTATTTCAACAATTTTACTAAGGAATCTTAAGTTCTCTGGCCAATTTCATGTGAGTATGCATAATTTTTATTGCCTACTTTTGGGAGCTTTATATGATTTTCTGCAAAAGCATTTGATTGTAATGAATATTTTATTTATATTAAAAGTTTGAAGATTTTATATCGTATTCAATTTTTCAAAAAGCTTTTCAAAAATCTGTAATGCATTACTTGCTTAATTTCTCTACATTCCCTGAGCTTGTTCGGTTGCATTTCCCTTGCCAACATTGTGCTTATTTCAAGTGATTTGTTACTTACGGAATGTTATTGATGGCTAATAAAAATTTCATGATTGTCTCTGAGGTGAATTAATGTTTATTTGTTAGCTGCCGCTTAGAGAGCTGTTTTACTATGTTGCGCAGTGCCACTCCGTTGCTAGTTACCATCCGCCCCAATTACATTGCACTGTCTAGCCACCACCAAAGTAAATTCTCATGCAGGTGAGCAGCAACAACAAATTAATATCTATTGCTTCGTTGTTGTAAACGTTGTTGTATTAATGTGATTTTAAGGAATGGTTACGTGGAGTCAAAAAGTTTATTGCCGCTAGATGGGCGTGTGCCGCTGACGACAAACAGAATTAATGCAAATTTTAGGCTAAAATATGTCCTACGTTATTAAATAAATTGTTTCTGTCCTTTTTTGTATGCACAACAAAAACAAACACAAAATATTTATTTTGTTCGTCTTAGTAATAAATACACAAAAAAGGACACCTTTGTGCTTTCAGCCTATATTGTTGTAGGTGTCTTCAATTGCTTTAATTTATATTGGTCCATATTAAAAATCTTATCTTGCCATAGGCACTGTACTGTAATTTATTGATTTTGTGTAGGTTATTTTCAAAAGTTGCATAAATTAATTCTGCTATAAAATAAACTCATCGTAAATAAATGAATTTCTCAGCATTTTATTATTGTCAAGGAAAATTTGAATAAATTGGGTTAATTAATTTACAAGGCGATAATGGCAGAGTGTGATTTTGTAAGCGATATTTTTTTTTTATTTTAAGGTGATACAAATTTATTTTGCAAAAAAGTTTTTTTAGCATTTCATAAAAAAGCTATTGCTGGTTGTACAGTATTCAGACGATTTAAAGTGTTATATTTGACCGAAAATCTGATGATCGGAGTAGTTTTATTAAAAAAATAAAATAATGCGACTCGGAAGAATCGAAACTTTCAAGTTTTTCATAAGTTTTTTTTTTGAGGTGCCTTGTTCTCTAAGTCATAAATTTTGAGATACTACAGCTGAATCAGTTAAAATCATCTCATCTAGGGAATACTTTAAGCTTTTTTTTATAATTTCAAACACACTCACAATTTACAACAAAATGAGTAGCATAATAGAAAAATTCTAAGCAAAACGTTAAAAAAGTAAAAAAAAATTGTCATAAAAGGGTGGGGGCTACAAAAGAACGCAATAATAAATTGTCACTACGAGTATTTTGGTAACAAAATGTCACAAATAAAAAATGACATTTGAATGATTGACAGAAATGACATTTAATATAAATAATAAAAATGTATGAAGATGGAGCTCACTTGATTTATTCTTATTGTTTTTCTACCGCTTTCATTATTATTGATATATGGCAACTAGCAATAATAACGACAACAAGTCTCTAAGGAAATTCAAAGTAAAAGCAATACATTTTCAGTGCAGTAGCGACTAAGTTAGAAATAGTGAAGAGAGAAAGGAAAAAAATACAGCTGAAAGTAAACCGCACAAAAATCAAGCGCCAAACTGGGCATGCAGTGAGTTTAGACAGCAAAAACAAAATAAATTAAACTAATGGACTTAAAGCAAACATTTAAGCATAAAAAGCAACTACAAAAATATAGGGTTCTTGCTGCAAAATGTAGTTAATTCTTTTATTTTGTAAATTAGAAGTTTTATCAAAAACTTCAAACATCAAAAGTATGACGGTAAACAGTGCGTATGAGTAACTTTAATTCAGTTGCTTGAGTGGAATTATTAAAACAAGATGCATTTGTGCTAGCAACTTAATAGCTTTTAATTAAAATGATGTGAGAAAATTAAAATATCTAACAGAAAAGCATAGAAATAATCTAACTAATAAAAGTTGTTGCCAGCGAAGTCCTGTAAATAAGTTTTATTTAATATTTCGCTAGCATCTTCATTGGTAATCTATATTTGTACAACTTTGCACTCTAAGCAATTGTATATTTCTACATTTCGCTACAAATTTTATTAATTCACTGTGGTACTTTTTTGAATCTTCTGATGTTTCATTTTAGCGTAATTTGAATAGAATGAAAATATTGTAATGAAAATATTTCAAAAATTTTCTACTAAAAAGTTCAGTAGGCTAAAAATTAAACCTAGATTCTTAGATAGCAAAAATTCTTTGTTATTTTAAAAAGCTAGAAAGATAGGACGTCAGCTTTTAACAAAACTACAACAAAACAAAATAATAATTCAATCATCATAAAACAATTGGAGTTTGCATTAAGTAATAAAAGAATTAGTCAAGCCACATAAGGGATTTCAATAATTGGCTTATGAAATGTAAATGTCAATTGAAATCGTCACGAGTGTATTAGATGCACAAACGTAAGTACATACATACATACATACGTGTAGCATCTATTTTACAATCTTTTCACTTCACATTCAAGCAAAGACCCTTGACATTTACATTTCTTTGACATATTGAAGCTAATAATATTAATTCATTTTTGCAAGACAGCTACTTGTATGTACTTGTACATACATACATATGTAGTGAGTGAAGCAAAAGATATGTGTCAAAAATTATACACTTCAGCAGAGATACTTTTGCACTCACATACACGCACTTAAGTAGGTGTATCTGTGGAAACTTCATATATCAAATAATGCTATGACAGTTGCAGCAGCGGTAGCAGCATCATACTACATTCTCTTGCTTACTGCCACACTCAAAATCAGTGCAAGCTTATAAATATTTAAAAAGTCTGCTATTGCTGCAACACTGAACTAAACTAAAGAATTGCCAACTTCCTTCTTGACTTTTACTATACGAGCGCATGTGTGTGTATTCGGT